>VXBZ01012623.1:0-270453 GCA_013399135.1 Heliornis fulica | reverse complement strand
GGGCGTGTGTGTGCATCGGGTGGGGGGGGAGAGCGGGTCCCCTTTGGGGGACGACAATGAGAGGTGGCTTCATGGTGGGGGAAGGGTGGGTGCCGTGAGGGGTGGTTTGATTTGGTGAAGAGACCTGCTTTTGAGGGAGGGGATAGCGAGGGCGATTGAATTTCTTAATCTTTTTCTTTCTTTCTCGATTTAATTTTCTGAGGCTTTGGAAGTACAGTGTTTTCTTTGTGGGGGCAGAGCGCTGAGAGCAGCCTGGGCTTGGTGCAGCAGGGCCGGTTTACAGCGGGAGGGATCGTCTCTGAGGGGCGGTGGGCTGGTGGGCGGCCGGACAAGGTTAGCGCTAGGTGAGGAGGGGAAGCGGGGATTGCTGTGCCGCCTCCCCGCTGCATTTCCCTGCGTTTAGTCTGCTTCCAGGCCCCGGCCTAGCCCGTGCCCTTTCCCCCCACCACAGAATGAGTCTCATTTGCTTCTAAAATGCTACTTTAAAGGTTTGAGACTTAGGTTAATTTTGGAAGAGGGATCGTTATTATATTTATGATATGAAGAAGATGATGAACCAATCAGCTACAACTGAAAGAATCCCTTAAAAAGCCTTGAGTAATTTTTTTGATGTGCAGGTTCTTTGGGTTGTATTTTTTTTTCCCTGTCACTGTAAAGCTCTTAATTATAATGCAAAAAGTCTCCTGAAATTTCAGTATCTAACTGTTGTGCATTTACAGTTTCACCAATTAAAACCCAAAATTCTGCTATTGTAATCTTACAAAATTGCTGTAAACACATACCCTGATGACATAGGCCAGTAGTCTGCGAAATTATGGTAAATTGCCATGATGGTAATGAAGAAAAAGACTTTTTAATGAAATAAATTATTACTTGTAAGTGGAGTTTTTAAAGTCAGGAATAAGTTTAGTATTGGAGATTTTGCAGTAGTTGTGTGTCAAAATGTATCTCGTGCAGGTTTTCCTTTGCTGCGGGATGTTCTGGTTTTTATTACTAGAAGTTCTGGAATAGACGTACTGCATGAACAAAATACACTTGTTTGGAATAACGAATCTGAAATTCTGGTTTTCAGAAACTCGTTCTGGTTGATAACCATTATCACATTAGTTCACTTTTATCTTTAAAATGTTTGGTGCTGAAAAACAGAAATTCCATTTTTTCCTGACCTCTCTGCACAGAATATAGTGATGTTTGTGCAGACACTGAAAAGTGTCAGGGTGATGTGTAATCACTGTTTTCTGTGTGTACCTTGGCTACTTGTCAGTGGCACAGGTGGCTAAAAAACCGACCCCTTTGATATGCAACGGCCCCTTTTTTTTTTCTGCCGAGATCTCTTTCCAGCGTTAGGACCAACACTACACTGGATAGAATCCCCATTCAAAGCTTCAGTATTTCACAATTGGTGAACTGAGTTACCCGCTGGTTTTGTGTTTCCCCATCATTTGGACATGCGTTAATGATGTGGTAGGAACCCTAAGAGTGTGCACGCATGTGTAAAGAAGATATAATGTGGATGGTAGTGGTAAAAAAAAAAAATAATTCTGAGATTGGCCCAAGTCCAAATGGGATGATAATACTACATGGTCTAGTGAGAGCCCGTAAACTTTGTACTGATTTGAAGCTATGGGAAAAACAAGGCTTTCAAACGTTATTTGAGATGTTCATATTAGACATATTGACTTTATGGGAAAAAGTGAAGTCACAGACTATAAATATTTATATATATACACGTATAAGTAAGGGTTTTTATAATTACAATCTGGAAATATCAGATAAACCTAATGCTGTTAGAAACACTATTATCCAAAAACTTGACAAGCATGAGAGTGGAAGACATGAACAAACACACTTCTGAAGTATAACATGGACAAAAATAGGGATAAAAGTGTGTAGAGTAGGAAATACGACAGCTCCTATCAGATATAAATATTAATACATGAATGTAGCGTTATATCTGTAACTAGTCTGAGTATGTATATTTCAGGGATTGTATTAATGCTTGTGTAAGCAACAACCAAAAATTGTTTACTTGGTGGTTTTGGAAGTATTATATTAAAGGCTGGTAAAGAGGAGGGGAGGGTTTTCTCTGTCCATCCCTGCTGTTAACGTGCAAACCAAATGAGTTATGTTCCAAGTGTATGTTCACTAATTGAACTTAGTCTAGTGGAAGCTTTGCTGTTTAAATATGTAGCTTTATCTGTATGTGTATGTACATAGATGTATGCAGAAACCTGTGATCCTGTCATGCTTGTGTTGATTATCAGTCAGACTTAAGTTAAACATACAGTTAAATGATACTGCTTTTAAGTACAACAGTTGTTCAGAATTTCAGGTTTGATTCTACATGTCCAGTAAGACACTGCTCTTCTCTTCTAGTGAGACAGATGCTACAGTGAGGAAATATGGCTGTCACTCTGCTCTTAAAGTGCTTCCTTTTAATATCTTTATTATTCTCAAAAAAAGAGAAGTCTTTTGGGAAGGGTGTTTCTTGAGTGATTTATCTGTTGCCTTTCTGGTAATGCTCTTCTTGAGTGCAGTGATTCGGACTAGTACATGGTTTTCATCCAGTTTTGCGTATCTAATGTGTCATCATTTTTTATGCTGTGTTGTATAGACTCCTTAATGGAAAATGTGAAAAAGACCCCTACAGCTATAATATTTGACTCTTCTTAAAGCTGCATTTGTTATCATTCTGAAGCAGTGCTAATAGGTGATATATATCATATCCTTTGGCATACATGACCTGCATGTTTTGGAATGTAAGGATTTTCAGACTTCAGAAGTGTGGAAAGTGCTTTATTTTCATTATTTAAACTGGTTTGCATGTGGAATTAGTAAAACGTTTCTGAATTTCCTTTCCTATGGTAAGGTTTGAGAGTTACAAACTTTATGTTAGCATACACAGAAGTTTGCACTGACAGAGTAGTCCTGTTGCATGGGAACTTTTTCCTGATTTGGAGGACTAGAAAGTTAGTGATTTAGAGGTTTCCATCTGCATGAGTACTTTTTATTTTAATTATTAGTTGGTAGTCACATCTAAAATATAAAGTGTGAAGATAAGTATAAAGGCAGATCTATTTGGATTTAGAATAGGGGGATATTCAGCATGTAGGAACGGAGAGAACCAGTGATTATTCTTGGAGAGAAATTCTGGAGACTTCTTGCCTCCTTTCATATTACTGAGTTGCAAGGCAATTGTAATTTCTCCTTTCCAGCCTTAACTTTAAGTTTCCCTATGCAGTAGGTAGCAGCAGACTTTAAAGTGTTCCTGAATACCTATTGTTTCCAGAAAAAAAAGTAGAAACATTTTATTCCTTCCTGTTTTCTTTTTTCAGTCTCCCAGTGATTACAGTAAAGTTTCTTCTTGAGGATCTCCTTTCTAAGGAATGTGGCCGGTCCCTACCTTCAGAGCTCTTGAGAGATTTCAGTTCAGTCTTGACAGGAATTTGCTCGATTTCATTCTGTTTTCTTGGCTACAGGTTTCCTAATAACAATAGATAAAACTATGTGGATTACCCATTAGCAGCAGCAGCAGAAACTCAGTTTCTTGTGTATTTTCTTCAATGTATCTGAGATTCTGGAGTAGTACAGAAACACACAGCCTTTGCATATTACTGTATGAGTGTAGAGTTGCCATTTGAAATGGTGGTCAGCCTTTCCTGCTTTTTTTGTTTTCCCTTTTAATCATATTGAGAAATCTCTGGAGTGATATGATTAGATACATTAGTAGAGCAGAGATGACTTCATATTTAGATAGAACACTTGAAAATTTCCTACATGCTATGACTCTTTATTTTTCTCTTCTCTTCCTCATTGTCTCTGAAGCAGTCTCTGGCACTTTATGATGTAGTAGAGATAAATATCTGCTTGAAAATGGGGGAATGAGGTGTTATAATCTAAACTGGTTTATGCTGCTAAGTTCTTCTTCTCTGGTTTCCACCAGTCCTGTCAATCACAGAATGATGGAATGGTTTGGGTTAGAAAGGACCTCAAAGCTTCAACCTCCCTGCCATGGACAGGGACTCCATTGGCTAGACCAGGTTGCCCGAAGCCCCATCCAACCTGGCCTTGAACACTGCCAGGGAGGGGGCAGCCACAGCTCTGGGCAACCTGTGCCCACTCTTGGAGTAAAAAAATTATTCCTTATATTTAAGATAAATCTACATTCTTTCAGCTTAGAGCCATTACCCCTTGTCCTGTCACTCCATGCTCTTGTAAACGGTCTTTCTCCAGCCTTTCTGCTGACCCTCTTCAGGTACTGGAAGACTGCAGTAAGGTCTCCCCGGAAGCCTTCAGTTGTCAAGGCTGAATAACCTCAACTCTATCAGCCTGTCTTCAATTTGCAGACATGTTCTATTCCTTTCTTCTGTTTTTCTTGAGAGTAGCTTTCTGCCTGAAAGTGGGAAGTTCATGACTCTTCCATGATTTGCTTATGTCTTCCCAATCCTCTGACCAATTCCTATTTGTTTTCTAGGACTTCTCTCTTCAATGACAGATTATTTTCTAGGAATAAAACCCACTTGTTAAGAACTGTTTCTCAGCAAACTGAAATTTAAGCTGACTTCTTACTGTCTTATTTTTGGTATGTGCTTATTTAACATTGGTAATAGATAACATGAAGTACTAAGGAAGACAGGCTGTTTCTTAAAGCATGTAGAAAGGGACTTACCGAATTATCTATTAATACTCTATAACATGTTGTAATATACTTGCTGATGCATTCTAAAATGCCCAAGTCCTCTTCTGTATCATCACCTTCTCTTTGAAATTTAGGATTCTAGGGGCCCAGGCATGTCCTCAGCTTTCTGAATTGGAAAGCTGCTAGGTGCAATCCTCTGGTTTCCATTGTTTGGTAGCTTTTTCTAAGTAGCTACTGCTGTAATAATTTTGGACAATGCAGGGCATGGAAACTTTAGGTGTGAGAGTAACTCTCTTGTATGGGATGCCTCATCCATTGTTTTCGAGCACAGTTTTGGCAGTAAAGCACTACTCTTTCCTCAGAAAAAGCTACAGAAATTCAATTGGGTTTTAGTGGCAAATAAAAATTTCTCTATATATCTCTATATATCTTGTATATATCTTGAATGTAAGGATCTCTTCCTAAAAGAGATCCTTACATTCTTATAAACATAAAACTAATAGTGATAAGAACAATATGTATCTTGATAGCAAGTATAAACCAACATTTTGCTTGCACAAATACTTTCACGATGAGCCTGTTTGAATCTTAGTCTTTTGCTTCTTGTTTTATGTACAAGGGTAAAACCTAACGAGTTATTTATTGTAATAGTTTCCACAATAACTTTGGATTTTATTACTGGTGGATGCATGGATTCAGTGCAGTATCAGACCTAACCTTTTCTATAGAGTTGTAGTTGTGTCCCATGGTTGAGAGGTGTTATGGTCCTTTGTGTTGTAGCAGGTCCTATAACGTGAGACTAATCACCAAACTTGCCATTTTTAAATTTTCCTTTGTAAGAATATGAGTTTTTTTGGGTCATTTCTCATCATTTTGTCTCCTCCCTTCTCACTAGTAGCTATTAAACACTTTTTTTTGTGTGTGAAGTAATAGAGATCTCACAGGTAAATAGCTACAGATTCTGTGAAATTCGCACTCTTCCATAAACCAGGGAAGTAAAATCTATGATTTGCTACTAACTGGTGTTAATACATACACTGGCTCAGTAGTCAGGGAGTTGCAGTGAGAGGACTCGGTACACAGGACAGTTCATACCTCCATCACTTCTGTGTGTATTGCTGTCAGGAGTGGAAGAGTGTCCAGGATAGCTTAAGATACTGAAGGACACTGAGGAAACAGAAATTGAAGTGCTGTTTTGGAGACTGTAGAGATAAAGGGAACACTTGTTTTTTTCTTTTTGGCTTTTTTTGCAAGAGAAAGGGCAAACATAATTCTTTTAACTTGGTTGTTGTAAAAGGCACTTTCATTGGGAGTTGGGGGGCAGAAGTAGGTTTGGGAAGTTCCTTTATAGCCTGTGTTTTGGCACCTATTAGGTTTGGAGGGTTTTTTAACATAGGTATATTACATAGGTTAAAATCTGATGATTTGTACTTGATTAATTCTTGCTTAAAATCAAGAAAATAAAAAACATGACTAATGTTTTTCTTTATAAAGAATTAAACCTCGTGGTAGTTTTATCTTACACATCTAATTTTTTTAAGCATATATTCTTAACCTCCTTTTACTGTGTTCGGCATTCTAGCGTGTGGAATAGCTTCAGGGGAAGCTGATCTTAAGCTGTGGTCAAGCCAAAGTTGGTGTCTTGTGTTGGCCAGGTCAGTTGCTTATGAATGTTGTGTTCACATGCATACACAGCAGCCTGTGTTGTTGGATATCATGATGCAAAAAAGAATTACCTAGCAATCTTTATTTCCCAGATCCTTCAAAAATACGAGATTAAAAACTGCTTTTCAACATTTTTCTACAACATTTTTCTAAAGGAAATTTCATTTCCTTTAGAAAAATGCTAACTTTTCAACATTTTCTAAAGGAAATTTCATTTCCTTTAGAAAATGTTGAAAAGTTAGCCCATTCTTAAATAATCAGTTAAAATCAAACAGTGTATTTTTCATAGTTAAATTACTTCCTAAATCAGTGGAAACTTTGGGTTGGAATTCTTTTTTGGGAGGAGCAGAGACGGGACTACTATATAAGTGGAACTTAGTAGTTCATTAGCACGTTTCTGAGATGCCTTCCCACAATTTTAATAGAATGTCAAAAAAGTACTGAAAACTTACTTAATGTTCTTGCATGGTGTAGTTTCCCTGCACAGAGCTGGGGATTGAGCCAAATGGAATTCAGTCTCTGAATTACAGTCTAGTATAAATCAGAATACAGAATGGCTAATGGATATTTGGGTACTGTAGCAAGCAGGAATGACTAAGAACAAACAATTTGAGAAGTTGTTTTTATTTGTGGAATAATGTCTGCTATGAGTTAAAGAAATAGCATTTTGGCAATGCTATTATTCAAATAACTTTTTTCTAAATAATCTGTGGAAAGAATTATGCTCTAATATACAAGGATAGTTGCTTAGTAAAAGGATTGTAGTAAATTCATGAGTACTGATGTCTTGTACTTAATATACACTAGCAATTTGCAGCATGCATATAAAATTTGAAAATAGTGTTTTCAAAATACACTGTCCAAATAATAGTAAAAGGATTAAGGTGCAATGCTGTACAGGGGAATGATGAATGTGGTGTATGGATTCCCTAAAGCAGTGAACTGCGACACTGCTGCTTTTATCTTACCATGCTGTGACTCCATTTTGGCTGCAAAGCTGCATGCATGTCAACTATTTATCGGTTCTCTTTGCAAGGCTTAAAATTGTTAGCTGGTTTGGGCGTAGGAACTAACAGAAAATTAACTGATTAGAGTTACGTATTGCAGCTCTGCTGCTCGGTGGGCTCACTGCTGCAGGTGTGAGGGTGGGAGAGGTCTGCTTATCTTCCCTGTTTGCCCCTCTCCAAATTCCAGCCTTGTGTGTGCCTGTACTGTCCATCACCCCTGAGATTTATCACTTTATTGCTAAAGAGGTTGTACTTGCTTTGCCAAACCTCTGTTGAATTTGCTCACTGAGCAGAAGAGGCAGGGCAATGGCTTGGATTGGGGAGAGAAGACTGCATGTAGAGAGGAGTAGGACATTCCCCCTTTCATCCCTCTCTGATGAGCTGTTAAGTCAGGTTAAGGTGTAATACAGAACTTACTGAAATTGATTTATTCTAAAGTTTAACAGCAGCTTTATTCTGCCCATGGAAATTCAGTTATTTTAAATAACAGGTTAACTTCTGCTCAGAACAAGTTTATGGGAAGGCTGGAGACTGAAGGGAAAAAATCAACAGGCTTTGGTTATTCTTCCCAGGTAATGCATATAAAATAATAATTTGGAGTGAAAGACATTGAATTTAGGATCTTTTTCTCCAAATATTGAATGATTACAAATAAAATAAAGCGATGATCCAGAAACTCTTTGCAAAGCCTTCCTGGGGTTTTGTTTGACTTGCTGGAGTAGTCTCCCCATTTCTTTTGTGTGTGGTTTTTTTTTTTCTTTTTTTTTTTTTATAAGACTTGCCACAACATTTCAGAAATTATAAATAGCAGTATTTTCCTGATGTAGTAAAACATAATACTATATGACATGATCAATATGATGTAATCTTTAAGACATTTATGTAAGAAAAAGCTGCAAAAAAATTTGTTATTTTCATAAGTATTTTTGCCAGTGCTATACAGTTGTTTAACTTGTACTAAAATTTATTCTACTGTTGTATTTTTATTAATGTTGTAGAAAATAATCATGTGTGTGTTTGGCATGTTCAATTTTTATGGCTAATTTAGCAAAATATGAATATCCTGCTGATGACAGAATTTAAGATGACAGTCTAACAGAAGGATTATTTAGGAGCCCATTAGATGAGAATTTGAACTATGCAGTCAATGTAAATTTGAAACCTAACAATTGCCTTGTAATTTCTGAGGCTCACTACTTTTAGAGCACTACTTACTAGAATCCATTGTAACTACTTTACCAAGTTTTACTGCTCAAGAGGCAATTAAAGATCCTTCACAATTGGGAATAAACTTTCAAAAAGTGAACTTCTGAATACAGTGCTCCAGGTTACGATGATTGCATATACTTGGCACAGTGTGGCAGTAAACCTTTAACTGAGATTACTAGTTCTGCCATAAGGGAAATATGTTATAGCTATTTATCTGACAAACTACACACACAAATAATCTGTCATTAATGTAGTAAAGAAGTTCTTTGTCATCTAGCAAAGCCTTTTTAGGTGGAAAAGGCACTTGTTCCTTACTTGGAAGGATGTCTTCCAATGTGCCCTGTGATAGAGACGAAGGTGAGCATGAGTTTCATGTTGGATGAAGGTGCTCATCTCTAGTTGCAGGATGGTCTCTTAAAAGGTTGGATGTTTTGCTTCAGCTGTCTTTTGAGTGATATTTTTTGAAAAATAGGTACGTAACTGGGTGTAATTAGCAAGCTGGAATTATTTTGTCACATTAAAAATTAATTGATGGATTGCTTTTCCTCATCTTCACTGCCTTTTCAGGTAATAATTGGAAAATAATATTAGTGTTTTTGTTTGTTTGTTTTTTTAAATAAAGCCTGCCTAGTGAATTTTAGTTTACTGTGCTTTAGGTAGCAGTTGTCAGTTTTCCTTAAACTCCTCATCAGGTCTAGTGAAGTCTGATACTTCCACTATAGAAAATTCAGTGGTTTTAATGCAGTAATTTAATTGCATTATTACATCATGCCTCATTGCATTGATATCTGATTGCAAAAGGAGTTAAAGGATATAGTGTATCTAGTATGAGCAGGAGACTGTTGCCTATGTTTGTGTTACATTTCTCTTGATTTTAATGAATAGACAAAATTTACTTGATTTTTAACTGTATCCGTATTTGTAGTGTTTTTTCTAACTCTGGGCAGTCCCTCTTGTGCCTTGCAATTAACTGTATCAGCAATTTACAACACAGGCTTAAGCTAACTTCTCTGTGCTGCTCAGGGAGATGGTCCTGCTGCCCCTCCCAGAGATAGAGGCGCTCCCAGTTTTGCTTGAGTCAACACCAGCACTTCTCTGGCTTCCTGGCAAGGTGGCTGAAAGAACTAAATTGGTAGAAAACTAATCCTAGGCAGGGGGGAGGGAGGTGTTGGTGGAGCTAGTCTGTGCAGTCTAATCCAACTGACTGCCCTCTCTTATGTGTATGAAAGCTTTCCAGTGTCACCAAGAGGTGTGAGTGTGGGGGAGGAACCTAGGTCTTTGGCCTTTTTACAGAGACAAATGCAATTTTTTTTCAAAGTTTAGAGTTTAACTTTTTGTCCTGCTTTCGTCCTTTCCCTACTTAGATTTTTCTGAGATGTGCCTTTTCCATTTGACCAAATTGTAGAGGTTTTCTTGATTTTTGTGATTTCTTTTTGTGTGATTTTTTTGCTGTCCATTTCAGCTCAATTTTGAACAGTTTACAAGTGCCTCAGTTGTTTGTGCTTTAATTATATTTTAGAATTTCTTCTTCTGTTCTATGTCTGCATATTATCTTGTAGAAGTGGAACCTTTCTAGACTTTAATTTTTGTATGTTTTTATAAAGGAGATAATATCTACCTGACAGCATCTGTGCAAGTTTACAGAATAAATCCAAACGTGTTAAATAATACAAATTCTTGATTTTTTTTTTTCGTTCCTTTTGGTATGTAGATGCAGTACTTTATTTCAAGCTAACAATCCAATTATTGCAGCAAACAGGGAAACTCTCTTAAGTGTTGGTTGCCTAATTTCCAGGTAGTTAGTGTAGGTTATTAATCTTACTTAGTATGTAACTGCCTTTCAGCGCTTTCTAAAAATAGATTGCTGTTTGTTTAGTGCTGCTGTATTCTCAGTTGCACAAGGTTAGCTCTTTTTATTAAGATGGATCCCACAGTGCATAACTAAATCTAAAATCAGAAGTGTGCAAATCAGATGCATAATATACTGTAAGGTTTCCTGCTGTGTTTTCCTTATCTTATAAAAACCTTTGAGTGTTCAGAATTTGAGATTATATGTGGTTAACATCACATACTGATTTGCCACGGAAGTCTTATTCTGAAATTCTTAGTCAAGTGTCAACTTTCTTGAAATGGCTTGTTAGCTTTATGTACTTGTTCACAGTTTGAAAGTAAACTGGCAATTTAGAATTTGTCCCTAGCCTATCATACCCTTTTATCATTCATTTTTTCTTTCAAAAATGGGAAAATATCTCTCATATATTTTTCTTTCTTATTAAAACATTGACACTTTCTGAATTTCCTTTCTGAATTTTTAGTACATCTTCAGTCTAGCAATAAAGGTCTTTTGAAGGTAGAGAATTTATTATTTTTCCTTTATTGTTGGATCCTGATTTTGATGGTACTTAAATTATTTTACTTGTGTGAAAGTTTTGAGACTTGCTCAGAGAAAAGAAGGAAAGTGACCGAGAGAATTCATTTTGGGAGTGTTTGTGATGGTGGTGCCACTGGTTTAGGTATGCTTTGTACCTACGAGTAGTCACTGGTTTTATCTGACTGCAGGTTGGAGTCACATTGGTGGAAACCTCCTGTCCAAGCCAAAACCCAGTTAAAGCAGGATGCTCACAGCTTTGTTGAATCTCCATGACATCTCAGGTCAACACAGTCCACTCCTGAACACTTATGGTGAAAAGTAAATTCTTCCATAGAGTTTGGAATTTTCTTTTTTCCAGCTTGTGTGCAGTGCATCTTGTCCTTTCACCATGCATGTCCCTTGAGATTTTGGCTTTGTCTTCTGTCTGCCTTCCCATTAGATAGTTGAAGACAGCAAAGAGTTCTCTACTCCTCACTTTTACTATACAAACCCATATATCATGTGGTTTATCTTCCTTGCCATGGGAGTCCACTGCTGACCCATGTTGAATTTGCTGTCCATTATGACCCCTAGATCCTCTTGGAGAGCTGCTTCTTAGACAGTTGTCTCCCAGCTGGAACTGTTGCATGGCTTATTTGGTTCCAGATATAGGACTTTGCATTTGCTTTTGTTAAACTTGAGAAGGTTCTTGTCAGCTCATTTCTCCAGCCTGTTAGGTCCCTCTGAATAGCGGCCCTGGCTTCCAGTGTATCACTACCTCACTCTGTTTGGTATTGTCTGCAAACTTGGTGAGTGCACTTGATCCCAGCATCCTTAACAAAGATGTTAGATAGTATTGGTTCCAGTACTGATCACTGAAGGATGCCAGCAGCTGGATTTGTACTGGTAGTCATCACCCTTTGATTCCAATGCTCCATCTGTTCCCCACCCCCACCACCTTCTCATTTATTTACTCAGTCCTTGTCTCTCTAGTCTGCCTGTAAGGACCATATAGAATGCATTTGAGTTAGTTGGGCACAGAGTGCCTCTGTTAAATCTATGCTGGCTGTTCACCTTCTTGTCACCTTACAAGGGTTTAAACTGAAGCAGGTTAGCCTGTAGTTCACCAGATCATCCTTGTTGCCTATCCTGAAGATACATATGATGTTTTCCCAATAATCGAGAGTCTTTCTCATGCTGTGGCTATTCAAAGATAAAATTGAATGGCCTAATGGGGACATTTGCAAGCTTCCTCAATGCCATCAGATGCATCCTGTCTTATCCTCTGGGCTTACACATGTACAACTGTTTTAAGTGTTCCTTAGTCACATCTTCCTTGACAGTGAGTGATGTTGCATTCCCACAGATTCTCCTGGCAAGATTGGGGAAATGGGAGGTCAAAGTGCAGAATTTATCAGTGAAGTCTGGAGGGTCAAAAAAAAAAAAAGGCAAGTTCTTCAGCCATATTCTTTATCACTTAAGTTCCTGTCTCATTGAGCACTGGGCTCAATGGGCTCAGTGCTGTGTTTTCCATAGCATTCCTTTGTTGCTGATTTAGACAAAGAAGCCCTCTTCAGTTCGCATTGTTTTCTGATGCTATCATAAGGGCAGCACCTTGGTGTTACCTTTACATCTCTGTTGGGAGAATCAGTAGAAAAGGTCAAGAAACACTAGCTGTCCATTGTGTGGTTCCCACCACTATCTTACCAGAAAAACCTTCAAAGACATCACAAAGAAAATGTTTAAAACACTTCAGAGCTCTATCATGCTTTTATCCTCTGCTGTCGTCATTGTTAATACTTAGGAAATATTAAACACAGTTCAGCAAATGATCAAACTTAGGCAGTTCGGTGTCCTTGAATCCAGCCATTTTACATGATATTCTGTACAAGGAGCAGCCAAATGTGTATGAAAGTTCTGAAGAAGAAAGAAGTACTTCATCAGAATATGCAAAATTCCGTCTTTGAACTACAGACCTCTTAGAAATGCTTTTTCTTTGCAAACTTTTGTGGATGCTCTGTATTTAATCGATGTATTTAATCATTGTTGAAAGGGTAAGGGTTTTTTATTAGTTATCTGAAAAATTAGACTGTCTTCATGCGTGAAAGAATGGCCATGCTTTGTATCTGCTACACTGGTATCATAAAACTTCACTACTGAACTCTGTGCATCATGTAATATCTCACTATGAGTTTATGATTACTGCCTATTATTGGAAGTGCTTTTGAAAGACTTTTTGCATCTGAAGCTAATTTAGGGAGGGTAAAGTTAAATCATCTTTAGAGATCTGTATCTCTAAATCTACCTGTAAATATAGGTCCCATACAAATTTCTTTTAGATCCTCAGTGCCTAAACCCAGTTTTGATTCCTGGATGCCCCTTACCTCTGCTGTGCAGGGGTGGTGTGATTGTACAGAAGAGGGAACTGATACAGGCTCAGGACAAGAGCAAGAAGCCCAGCTTTTAGGAAGTATGCAGGGTACGTAAACCTTTGGCATAGTATGTTTGCATAGTACTGTTTCAGAATGTGAAAATGCAACCTCATTGTGGTTGCACAGTTGACATACGAGACCTGATGGTATCAAAGGTGGGAGATACAAAGCTGTTTTGCATAGAACCCTTGAAGAAGCCCATCTGGAAGAATAGTGGAGCAACAGGTAAAGTAAAACAATTTAAAAATTTTTCAGTGTCAGATTTTATGAGTATTTATATTCTCTTAATGATATATGTGATGACACACAAACAGATTGGCAAGCTCAGAAGCGTTCTTTTTAGTTTCTCTTCATCCAGGCTCATATTTAAGTAATGATTCTGAACACAGTTAATTTGCATTCTTTGTGCAAATGCTCCAGTATCTGATAAGTTGGTTGCAGTAATGATGGTCTAAGCATTTGTAAGATAAGGCTTGTACTGTTTTTTTTCAGACCAGTGTAACTGGGAAAAAAAAAAAAAAGGTTTAAGGTCCTCCTGGAAAAAAGTCCTTGATCCTGAATCAAACCTTTATTTGCTTTAGATTGCATGTTTAGGGTCATTCTTGGACACACAGAAAGAGATGTGATCTTGGCAGACAAGACTTGTAAAAGCTTCTTTATGTTATAATATAAACCTTTAAGTCTCTACTCTTGTATTCCATGGGTGGTGGGGGAGTTCTTCTGGTAAGTCAGTGATAAATTTGATAAAGTTGCTCTTCAAAAAAGTTGGAAAAAGTGGTCTTCATGTGGCCAGTAAATGCATTTTCTGTGTGGTGAGTTTGAGCTTGGCTGATTGCCAGATTCCCACCAGGCCACTTCTGTCACTCCCCTCCTTAAGTGTGGGGGTGCGCGGGGAATGCAGTGAAAGGCTCATGGGTCGAGCCAAGAACAGGGAGAGATCACTTGCCAGTTACCATCATGGACAAAACAGACTCTCCTTGGGGAAATTAATTTATTATCAATCAAATTGGAATTGGATAATAAGAAACCCAAATCTAAAAACACCTTCTCCCACTCCTCCCTTTTTCCCAGGTTTATCTTCACTCCTGATTTTCTCTACCACCTCGTCCCAAGCAGCTCAGTGGGACAAGGACTGGAGGTTGTGGTCAGTTCATCACATTGCTTCTGCTGCTCCTTCCTCCTCAAGGAACTGCTTTTTTATGAACTACTTTTTTTATGAACTGCTCCAGTGTAGGTCCTCTCCATGGAGTGCTGTCCTTTAGGTGCAGGCTGCTCCAGCATGGGTCCCTACTGGGTCAGAAGTCTTTGCAACAAACATGGACTCTTCTCTCCCTGGGCCACAGGTCCTGCCAAGAGCTTGTTCTGGTGTTGGCTTCCCACAGGGTTACAGCCTCTGCCTGCTCCAGCGTGGGGTTTTCCATGGGCTGTAGGTGGAATCAGCTCCCAGTCATCCTCCATGCCTGCAGAGGATAGCCTGCTTTCCCATGGTCTTCTTCATGGGCTGCAGGGGAATCTCTGCATTCATACCTGGAGCAGCTTCTTACAGAATCAGAATGTCCTGAGTTGGAAGGGACCCATAAGTATCATCAAATCCAACTCCTGGCTCCACAGAGCCAGCCAAGTCAGAGCATGTGACTAAGTGCATCGTGCAGATGCTTCTCCTCCTTCACTGATCTTGCCATCTGCAGAGTTGTTTCTCTCATATTCTTACTCCTCTCTCCCAGTTGCTCTTGCATGGCATTTTTTCCCCTTTTTTAACTCTTATCCCAGGGTCCTATGACTGTTGGTGATGGACTAGGGCTTGGCCAGCAGTAGGTCCATCTTGGAGCTGGCTGGAATGGTCTGTGTCTTACATGGGGGAAGGTTGTAGCATTTTCTTACAGAAGCCACACTTGTAGACCCCCTGCCACCCTTGCTATACGTACCCAGTACAGCATCGTATCTAAAACACTAAAATAAGTATCTTTTTCTGGTCAGCGGTAACAGATCCATATGGAGTGATTGACCTTAGAGCACAAGGTACAAGGCATGAAAAGAGTCTTCTGAGATGTTTGCCTTCTGTTTGACTCTAGCACATTACTAAATCCTGTATATGTCATTCCTCACTTAAGTCTTTTAGGCAGGCAGAATTTGAAAGGGTTTTTTTGGTTTTTTTTTGGCGTATGCACAACTTTGCTTTAATTTCATGGAAATTCACTGTGAACTTTTTTTCTACCTTTTAGGAATTTCTTAATGACACTGTCAAATTATAGTAACTCCAGCTAAAGGAGTTTTCAGAACAGTATCCACACACAGTAACTTGTTAAGCTGCTTTGTGACGTTCTTCCTACAAGCATACATTGTTTGGTAATCCAAAACTTAATTTGGTTTTATACAAAAAGTCTATGGGGATTTTTAAAAGCCTGCCTTTAGGATGTGGTTAATAATGCCATAAAAGTTTTTATAAAATACAAAATACCATATTTTCATCTGTTCTTTTAATTGTATTTTAAAAATTTGCACATAACTGATCACAGTTGTATAAAAAAAGCAGTGAAATGCATTAGGGCACACCAGGTTAAGATATCCATTTAAATCCCACATAGTTTCTTGGGTTTGGAATTACATATATCCCTTGGTCTAGCAGCACCATAGGGGGCTTTTAATGGGAGGAAAGATTATTTGTCATTACTAGTGAAGTCTGCTCCAGTATGCTGCCTTTCTTGAGCAGAGGTATAGCAGTTGGCTTATCTTGGCTCATTGTCTTAGGGCCGGGTCTGGTATGCTTATTTTAATATTTTTAGATCCTCTGGATTGATGTGTCTTGCTGATTAAAATGGCCTTGATAGTGTACATAGTAAAAATTGCAGCAGAGAGGTTTAAGTTTTACTACAGAATAGTTAGAAACTAAGCCTCTGTGACAGATGACTTTTTATCCCTGTTTTTAAAAAAATCACAGTCCTGTGTAGAATCAGATCCCAAGTTACCATTCAGATCCAGTAACTCAGTTAAGTGAACAGTCTGGCTAACATGATGGTATACCTCTACATTTGTATTCATGCTGGGAACAAGAATGCAAGAGAGAGTGAAAATTGATCCAGCACTGGGTACTTAGACTGTTCTTCCATGGAGAACTGAGCTGGTCTGCAGTGATGGACAAACCATCTGGTACAGAAACGCTTAATTAAGAAAAAAAGAGATACAGATAAAGTTTTTGAAAATGAGCTAGTAGATGCAGCCAGAGTGTAAAACATTTGCAGACATCTCGGGAGTTTTTAAAGGCACCATATTGGAGTCCTGTAGCGTGTATTTATTTATATAGACTTGTGAAGGCCTCCCCAAGTGTTGGCATGGCTAAATAGTGAGGTAAAGGGAGATGTCTGACATAAATCATAGCTCCTTTTGAACATGAACTTTTGCCTGAATGAGGAAAATAAAAAAGCTGGTGGATCAAACCTGTAATTATAATGAAGCACACCAAAAAATAAATAAATTAGTAATTCCTCAGATTAATAACAGGCATAAAAGCTATTGTTAAATCTTTCTTTAAAGTCAGCAGAAAAGTTTCTGGAATATCTGTAGGGTCAGTAGACAACCAAGTTATAAAAGGTGGCTTTGGAGAATAAAGTCATAGCTGAAAAATGGAATTGCTTGAACTCATTTCGGCGACACTTAGAGGTCATCATGCGAGAATATTTCTTAAGAAGGAATGTGGTAGTAAATGCCTCAACTTCTTCCACCGATGTTACATTTTATGTTAAGTATGTTAAGCAAATAATGAATATGGCAGAAGGGTGAAATGGCATTCATAGAAGAGTTGTAAGCAACTCTGGAGTAAAGGAGCTAATAACTGTAGCACTTGTTAGTCAACGTCTTCTTTCTGCTGCAGGTGAAGAAGGTAGCTGGTATTGTAGCAGCATTTTAGAAGTTAGTGGAGGCATTTGAGAAACTACATCTGTGAGCTTTGTCACTATAGAACCCAAATTTGTTAGAAATATTAATCAAGACCAGAAATAACTTTCATTGTTCGTTTGTGGTGTGATTTACCAAAGGCTTTTGGAGATGCTAAGTTGCGTCTAGATAAAATGGAAAGTTTCATAATGAACATCTGGCAACAGATGGAAAGAGAATGCAAAAATGGTTTGTTTTGTTAATAGGAGTAACCCATTAAATCCCACAAAGTTTTGTGTCACTCTGATGCGCATATATAAGCCGAAGGGTGACAAAGTTTGTAGATATTGTAGATATTACATGGGTTAGTATAGTGGCAGGCTATTTTAAAAAAAAAAATAAGATGCTCAGGTTTTGGGTTATGTGGGTTAAAATAATATTTTAAATTCAATATAGGTAAATGCCAAGTAATCTTAAGTGAATGAGAAGTAGAAAGGAAAACTTCTGTTGGCAGTGATTGTTTCTGTACTGGTTCTTACCAATATGAGTGAAAAATCAAATTATCTAGTACGTAAAGATCAGTTCAGTTATCCATAGCAGTGAAAACAGCAAATCCAATGGTAAGACTTGCTAGTGTCGGAGTAAAGAATGAAACAGAAACATCATGCTGCTTTTGCGGAAATGAATAGCACATACACATTGGAATATTTCTCGTAGTGTTGGTATCCTTTTCTCATTTGAAAGGGGTACAGTATGCAAGAAGAAGCAAGTTCAGGGAGAAGCATTGAGACTGTTGAAACATGAAACAACTTTTTTGAGGAATATTTAGTTTTCTTCCTTTTTCTGTCTGGGAAAAGGATGACTCTTTCAGAGTAGAACAGCTATCTATGCAATCATGAGTGAGTAGGAAAGGATAACTTAGTACTATCTTCCAAAATACAGGAACCAGAAAAGTGGAGTACTAAGTAGGAACAAAAGATGCAGATGCAATCAACACAAGCAAAAGTCGATACTTATATAATGTATATTGAAGATAAGGTACTATCTGATGAAAGATGCTTTTGAATCTATAAAGCAGGGTTGGTTAGGAAAAACAAGCAGAGAGAAGAAACAGGCTAGTAAAGGCTAACTAAACAAAAAAAAATCACCCGTGGCTCAGGAAGTCTGTGGTAGATTCAAATAGCTGGAGGCAGAGGTTGAATATGCAATAAATAATTTTCTGCGTACTGTTTATACTTTACCCTAGTCATCTGTTGTTGTGATTTCAGTGTTCTTAATGTTCTTTCTTTTCTGTTGTAACATAGAGTTGCATTCATTATTCCTAAAGGCATTGTCAACTATGTAAAGAAAATCTAGTAAGAAGAGACATATTTAAATTATACCAGAATCATATAGTTTGTGTAGTTTGACATACAGAATTTGTGTGAGACAGCTCTTAATTGCAATAATTAGGGCCTGGGGTGAACTGTGTCTTGCTTTAATGGGTGCTGTCTCCATGCTCTGGATCTCCTTCACTTAAGAATACCCCCCATACCATCCAATTACATGAAAATGTCCATACTGTTGGATGCTGCAGTAGCTAAATCTGAACTGTGATGTACTGCAATTGTTTTCACAAAGTTGTTTTTTTTTCTTATTTAGTCGATGCTAGCACTGAAATTTCAGTTAACATCAAATGTTCATTTAGGGCAATATCAGATTTTTTTTGATTGTTAAAAAAAAAGCATGTTGAAATCATACTTGGGGCAGTTCAAAACTGTTCATTTTTATACGAAAAATTGATATATGGTTGGATATTAGATAATGTGAGGACCCTTTCTGCTTGTGGCATGTAGTTATATTGGAGAAGGAATATTCAAGTTCACAGGTGAAAACCAGTTGAAATCATTGTACAACTACCTCATCTCATAATTTTTAGTAGCTTGCTCTCTTGTTGCATTACTAAACAAGGTGTTTATTTGGGAAAATGAGTCGTATTTATTTAGGAAAATGAGTCACCCCTGCATTGATGAACTTACTTTGTCAAATGGTAGTTAAACATTGACATCAACAAAGTAAATAAATACATATATATACATCTGATTTACTCCTCTAGTTTGTGGTGATTAGTAACTTGACTTGAATTAAAGACTTATCTTAACTTGTTCTCATTTCAGCTTTGGATAGATCGCAGTCCAAGAGAGATGGAGGTTTTAAAAATAACTGGAGCTTTGATCATGCTGAAGAAAGTGAAGGAGATGCAGAGAAAGAGTAAGCATACTTTTAGCTAGGCTACTGAAAGTATAAGTGCTATTTATAAATGCTTTTTTATACTTTATTAATAAACTATATAATATCACATTTCAGTGATAAGGAAAATGGTTTAAAAGAAGGTATTTTAAGTGGAATTATTAAATGTATTAAATATGAATTGAATTGTGACTGTGGGGCTTACGACCTAGGGCAAAGTACGTTTCCAAAGTGTTGCAGATGTCTTTGGAGCTACTCTGCAAGTCTAAGGAACACACACAATATGTCAACATACAAAGTAAGAAAATGGAAATACAAGTTTTTCAATCAGCTTCAACTTTTATTGGCGATGCTACTCAGCACTTCACAGTGATGAGTAAGGTACTTCAGTAGCTGTAGGCTTACATCAAGTTAAACTGAGCTTAAAAGACTAGTTTTTTCTCCCTTATGCTTGTCTCACTGGGAGACATGAGTGGTTTTGTTCTGTACATTTATTTCTTAGTATATTTTGATTTTGACTAAAACTTAAACCTTGTGTGTGTAGTTTGAAAACATACTTGACCATTGTAACATTTCATTGTTAGCAATATCTCTACTCTATATTATTTTATTTTATTTATTTCCAAAAAGACTAATTGTTAAAACAACAGTGGTTGTTCTTCGATATTGGGAGAGTGGAACCTTCGAGTTTAAAAGGGAGAAACTGAGTCATAGAATCATAGAATCATAGAATCATAGAATCATAGAATGATTAGGGTTAGAAGTGACTCCCAGAGGTCATCCAGTCCAACCCCCCTGCAAGAAGCAGGGACACCCCCAACTAGACCAGGTTGCTCAGAGCTTCATCCAACCTGGCCTTGAATGTCTCCAGGGATCCAGGGGCATCTACCACCTCCCTGGGCAACCTGTTCCAGTGCTCCACCACTCTTACAGTAAAGAACTTTTTTCTAATATCCAATCTAAAAGTCCTGTGGTTCAGTACAAAAATAATTCTTAAATGAATCTGTGTCTTGTAATATTCTACCAGGAAGAAGGAAGGTAGGGAAGTAGACATATAACCACTTCCGCTGCAACAGCAGGCTGTGCTGTAATCATTCAAAAGCATTAAAAATTATGCATTTTTAGTAATTAAAAAATTAGTTCATTGAAATATGATGTAAATGTTTTTGTAAAAACAGAACTTTATCAGAAGTTGAACCCACTTTTTAGAAGGTTGTCAAACTAAAGAAATTTTAGTTTTATAAAATTGAGTTGTTGGGGTTTTTTCCTTAGCAATTTTGTATCCATTTCTGGTACACAAGTAGAATGATTCAAGTGTAGTGACAGTACATACAATGCAGTTAGGACTTGCTTTTTACTTGTTTTCAGAAATAAATAACTCAGAAATAAATAACTCATATTTACAGCAGATTTTTTTTTTCTTTCTTCTGGTAATTTACTGCTGATTTCCATCTGTCTCTATCTGATGTTGACTTGAGAACACCAAGATATTTATGGTATAGTGATACTTTAGAAAGTTTGAAAAACTGATTATGGTATATTTTATATAATTCTGTTGGTTTTTAAGATGGTATTTCTGAGATTATTTTCATTCTTTTCAGATATCCTGTATGATAAACAGTTTTCCCATAGCCAGTATTGAAATGTTATTACCTACTCAGATCAGTGATTTGTTTTTATACCTGTGAATTATGTAGAATCTTACATGGAAATGTAGAGTGCTTGAAAATTGATTTAAACTGGAGATAACTGTCTTTTTTTGCTTACCCATCCGCTGATATCATTTCAGGAAACTTCTCTCTTTCTCTCCACACAACTATACATTTTAAGCTGCCCACATATTTACTTTTGATAACACCTAGATTTTTTTCTCTTAACAGCATTGCAAGCTTTGATGTTAAGCATTTTGAAGTAATTTGTGTATTTTACTTTTCTTACATGTTTTTACTTTGTATAAGAAAATGCTGTCAGAAGGGAATCTTTGGGAAACGAGTGACTTCACAGTAAATTGTACTTTTCTTTGTAAATTCCCTTTAGCTGGAGCAGTATGTTTTGAAGATTAGCAGCTAGTTCATAGGATTTTTTCAACATAAAGCTTTGTGTCCCCCTATCTTTTGAGCGTACTATGTAGCAAGTATGTATTCTGGCAATTTTTGGGAGAGAAAAACAAAAGCCCAAACATTTTCATTCTCTCTGGTATGCTGATATTTACTAGCAGTGCTTGTAACTTACTGCATTTTTGTCTGGAGAAAGCTGTAAATCTTTCCAGCAAACATCTGGATGCCTCTCATGCTTGTTGTTGAGGGACTAGCATTTTGGTGTCTGACCTTACCACAGCTCTTTGCCCTCTTAATGGCAGACACATGATAAGTTTGTTTTGAACCGGCCCAAGAATAACATTACAGCGCTTAAAGGATTGGCTGTATTCTTGTATTACCCCGTGAGATCTGTGCTAATGTTCTTGGTCAGTACTGGATGTCTTTTTGGATTATCTTTCCTCAGTGAGACGAGCACAAAGTATGTGGCTATCTGCTTCCTGCCAAAGCAATTTTTTCTTAATAAGTAAATTGTTTTAAAAGAAGTGTGGTGTGGCACTTATTTGGGGAATTAGATGGGTTGTGTCATAGTGGTCCAGTAAGTGTCCAGTAAGGGACAAGAAAAGAGTAAAGAACTTGGATAAATTGAAGAAGATATTGAAAAATAAATGATTACTCCACATGCTGTAGACATTTTAAAATGCTGCTGGAGTTGATGCTTTGCATGCAACTGGAGTTACAGAAATTCAAAATGGTAATTGACAAGTATCTTGTCGTAAAGTAAATAACTGCAGAAAATCTTCAGTCCACTTGCAAGTCTAGAAGTAATATTTTTTTGATGAACAAGATCTGATCTATTTAGGATAGCAATCAGGATGATAGCAAGTGACTTGAGACTTTTGCTTTGTACTTTGAGATCACTCAAGAGAGAACTTTTATGTAGAAAAACAGAAAAAAAGACCAGTTGGTCACCTGAACACATTGAAATCAGAATAAACTATGGAAGTTATGTGTATCTTATGTAGCAGAAGACATGAAAGGACAGCAGACTTATACAACATGGATAAATTAATATATTAACTAAATTGATTGTTGAAGTTAACATGTTATAAGGTGCTTGCTAGTTTTACAGTTGATTGTTCTTGAAGTGTCTTGAATAATTTGTTTACTTTTTAATATCTAGGCAAACAATTCTGAAATATGGTTTGGTGACAGGCCTGCTTTTCTCTTGGCTGTTATAGTGTTTTTTTTAATAGTCCAGGCTTGGGCCTACAACTGAGATTTGTTCAATAATAGCCTTAGCAAAAAAAAAAAAAAATTAAACCAAAAAAACCCCACCAAATAAATGTCTCTCTCAAATTTGTTTACATTATGGTATTCTTTCTAAACTAACTCGTCCTTTCAAATAGCTGTTTGTTGGCTCTTTTCCTTTTATTTAGGCGATAACTGCTTGTTCCCTCATACTACTGACTGGGAAAGCAATAACATTTCTTTTGAAATTTATTTCTGTTTAGCTTTATATCAATACTTTATTTCTTTTATTCCTTTCTAAAAAAAGGCCCTATATTTATATTTATGCTGCTTTTGTGACCCTGTTAATAATGCACTGTACTCTTTAAACTGGTAAAAACTTTCTGTTAAAAGCCTCAGTTCTTTGTTTTCAGGAATTTCAGTTAAGGTTATTTTTAATGGGATGGCATTGCACATGAGTTGGATAGTACCACTGCTTGTGCCTCTGATATCAGGGCTTTTTATAATGTCCTGCCTACAGTCATGTAAATGAAAGAACATAGAGGGCTATGAGGGGGAAATAAGCACCCTCCCGCTTTTATATGTGTTTTCAGAAAGAAATTCCCATTACGCTTGAAATGTGACTGGATCAGTTCGTAGCTGATAGAAATATGTTTGTAGCTCACTGAAGTGTAACCTCAATGATCAACAGAGATTTAAAGTTTGGATAGCTTGTAGTAAACATAGTTTACTGAACTGGTAACTAGCTATTGAACAGTTCCTAATGTTTTAAAACATTAAACAAATGGTGAGTAAATAAGATGAGTAAAGAGAGGTGGTTTTTTTTCTCTTGTTCTGTGCCTAAATTTGAATGCATAATTACAAACTCCCCTTTGGAAAAACTTCTGTTTTACAGTAAACACTTTTGTTACAAAATTGCAATTATTGCAATTAATTGCAAGTATTGAAAATTTAGAAATTACTGATCTAATGTGATAATCTCTGTTGTTACTTGGTTAAAAGTGACAAAGTATGGAGGCATATCCTCCTCCCAGCAAGACCACTGTGGTTTCATTTCAGTAGTGTTAAAATGTTATCGTCTGGTATGTGGGAGTGTGCTATAATGTGTTTGGTTTGTGTTTTTTTCCTGTCTGTATAAATTTAATCTTTTAGGCAGGCAACTGTAAGCATGTGATACATGAGCAAATAGACATTACTCAGTTGCTTTGTATTCTGCTCTGAAGAAACACTCTTTCTGGTGCTGATGCATATACTTTGCATTCCTTAAAATCTAAAAATATTGGTTCTTTAAAAACATCCAATTCCCAAATATTTTTCTAGTCATGTCATCTTAGTTAAAACTTAAGAGTAATTCTTGTTCAGTTAGATTTAAGGATTTTCTTCAAAATTTTGTTAATTTCTAATCTGTTACCTTCCTTCTCACCCACGAAAACACCCTTTGTTAAAATGGTTGCAGTATTGTGGCATCCTGAAGCCCTAGAAGTATAGCTGCTGTACAGTGGTATTTTGTCAATAGTTTTTTTATTTTTGTACAAGCTGGAGCTGAAGATGAAAAATGTATCTAGAAGTGAAATTGGTAAACACAGCAGGTGAATGCCAGACGTGTGGG
Source organism: Heliornis fulica (assembly GCA_013399135.1). Classification (NCBI taxonomy): domain Eukaryota; kingdom Metazoa; phylum Chordata; class Aves; order Gruiformes; family Heliornithidae; genus Heliornis; species Heliornis fulica. The sequence continues at coordinate 246,156 of VXBZ01012623.1, read as the reverse complement.
TCCCACAAGTTGAAGTTCATGTCTGCTGCGGTGTGTTTAATTTATCCTTTAAGATCTGGAAAATTCCTGAAATTGTTAAACTCATTGTCTTCTGATGAAAACTTACCTGAGAAAGCTCAGTAAGCCTTCCTTCAAAGAGTAATTATTCTGAGAGTTTTTAAAAATGTTATAGTATTTAAAAAATTTAATATCATGGACAGTCTGTACAAAAGTAAAATCACAGACAGTTCGGAGTTGGAAGGGACCTCAAAAGATCATCCAGTCCAACGCCCTTGCCTGCTCAGGATCACCTAGATTAAATCACACAGGGACGTGTCCAGATTGGTCTTGAATGTCTCCAGAGAAGGAGACTCCGCAACCTCTCTGGGCAGCCTGTTCCAGTGCTCTGTCATGACCCCACTACACTATTCTTTTGACCATTACACACCTAGAATTGTGCTCCGTAAACAAAAGGAAAATACAACAGTGCCGCTGTCTTGAGTGTTGGCACTTGCATCATTCTTGCCATATCAGAACCAACTGTGCACACAATTTTCATCTCCTAAACTTGCAGTCTGTAGTTCTCACCCAATGAGTCAAGAACTTTTATTTGATATAGTGATGTCTGTATTTAAGATGGAGGAATAAATTGCAACATGAAGCAAAGTCTTGTGCATGGAAGAAGATTTTAGGTAATTGTGGTGGGGAGAGTGTTGAGTCGTTACCTTATGTATAAAGAGCTGAAGTCACTGTGTATATTACTTGTCAACATGTCATACCTGCAGCTAAGAAATGCTTCCACCTTCACCTACATCACTGTTTCCCTTCTGTAGCTGTTCCTTGTAACTCCTGGTATAGCTGCTTATACAGTTAAGTAATTTCTGCTTGAGTAATCCTAATCACCCCACTCCCCCAAAAAACCAAACCCACGCAATTACACGTTAGCTAAAAGTGATACTACTCTGTTGCAGCCAGGAGAGGAGTGACTTTATCGGATTGTTGAGAAGGATTTATCTTTGCTTCTCCTAGTACTAGCCTAAACTAGGTGATACAAATACAAAAAGTATGATTTGGTTTATAATTTAAATACATAAGGTTATTTGAGGATAATTGTCTATTACCAAAAAGAGTACATTTTCACAGTGTCATGGGGTAGGTTTCTTTATTTGCTTCTCCCCCATTGTAATCATTGAAGATTACAGACATAGAAGTACTGAAGAAACACATTTTAATGAGCACTTGAGCCAAATTGAATACGCTATTTTTAGAAAGGCATATTTTGGCAGTAATTGTCATGGGCTAAAATTCAGTTATATCTAAGTTCTCCTAAAGCACTGGGATGTTTGCAGTTTCAAACTACATACTTGAACGTTGACATGTGTGGACAAACTAATACTGTGGTTTACAGGTTAATTTAGTATTTGAGTCAATTTATGCATAGGGTTGTATAGAATCTTCCATGTTTTCAGTAACATTGCCATAACTATTGAAGGTTCAATAGTACTTCCTATTTTGAATTAATAACATCGATTTAATTTTGCTTTTTGTGAAACTGATGTATGTTCAGGTTCACATAATACTTCTGGATGACTACCTTGCCCACTTTTTGTTGTGTTGGGCAGATAAATAGGATATGTATGTCATACATTGAAATTTAAAAGAGGGAAGGGGAAAAAGCCCCACCCTTTGTGTGTTATAAAATGTTTTTTGCTCCTGCTCTGTTGCATTACACTATTTATTTTTCTCTTCCACACCTATCTAGCGAGGCAAATCTGCTCAGCATAGATGATGGTGATGAACCTTTCAGTCCCAATGAAGAAAGAAAGGTAAGTACTCTGTTTATATCATGCTGAAAATGTATCTTTAGAGCTTGCTGTTTCATAAACAATGTGTTACAGTCAGTATTACAAAATGAATGTTTATCTGTTGATTTATGCTCAAGCTGTCTATCTACCTGTACTGGTTTTGTTCCCCTGACTCCGATAGAGTTAATATATTAGAGTTATGTAAAGAGTTATATATTTTTGTTGTTTTGTATAGTACAAAAATTTGAGCACAAATAACTAGTTTTACGTTTAGACAATTTTTTTATTAATGGGACTTTAAAATATTAATCATCATATTCCATGATTGCTTTCTGTCAGATTCCTGCTTTTGTATGCACATGTGTGTGTTGGGAAAATAGAAGATATATAGGCGAAAACATACTTTATGTGGCTTTTGATGTGTACTAAAATAGTAGCTTACTACTGCAGGGGTTTCATAATACTTTGAAAACATTAATATTTTGTTTAGTAAGGAATCCTAGTGACTAAGTGTGTTGACAGAGTATGTTTCGCATGAAAATTACTACAAAAGCAGTCTAGAAATGAAGCCAAATTAGTATTTATATAAATATTTTGCCAATTTTTTTCCTTTTGACTTTTATTATTTTAATGTATGTGTTTTTTCTCTTGTTACAGTCTTTTCGTTGTCGACCTGGAGCTGTTGGCACTAGCGGTGATTCCATAAAGACATATGCAAGGCGAGGCAAAGCTGGGGGCTTGAGACTTTTTAAAGGGACCTCAGTTGGCCTCAACATGATGGGAAATAGCAAGAAACTGAGGTACTACATTTAGGTTTATGTTTACTTACCTAGTTTATCATTGGTATGAGTCAGTGCTAAATGAACAGTACTACATAGTTAAGGTTTTTTTCCTCTTCTAAAATGTTAAACAGCACATTAGCAAATACCAGAAGATAATAAAAATAGAGCAAAAATTAGGTCTAGGCTAAAAGTTGTGTTGTTGCACAGGGGTCCGTTATTTTTCCACACATTCAAACACTTCCTTAACAACTCTTGCTAACTCTGGGCATGGGTACTTGCTTCCTTCCCTTTTTAAAATTTCTTTTTACATTTACACATATTAGCACATTACCTCATTATCCTTGATTTAAGTTATGCAAATGATATTTTGTGTTTCAGTTGTTAGTTATTAGTAAGTACACACGGCAGATTTGTAAGATTATACCCAGGTATCTGGCTTGCCCCTGTCCAGTTATCATGGAATCATCCAAGTTACTTTTTATTCTTTAGGATTCTGTTCTTGGACATGCACATAAAGATAGAAAATGTCTGTTATAAATTTGTCAGTATTTCTTTGCTTTAGTGGTGAAGAAGTGTATGCATGTACATTATATTTGTTGTTTGTTTAGAGCACACCTAACCATCTAAAATATGATTCCTCTAATACTTTGAAAACTAGAATTTTCTTCTGTTGGCTATGGGATTTGTAGTGAAATCCAACTGTACTACGTAATTTTTCTTTGTTTCTATTCAAGCAGTCATATGTGACTGTGTTTTTTCTCAAATTCCAGAAAGGTATGTGGGTTTTATTTTCTTTTTAAGGTAAATAATTGCTGTCTTTTGGACAGACTAAACATTTAGTTGAGACAATCTGTTTGGGTTGGGACTGCCTTCTATTGACAAATACTGCATTGTAGACCTAAGAACCAGTATGATTTATAAAATTCAACTAGAAAAAGTATGCTTTCTATACTGTATCTGTTGCATGTATGTTACCTTACTTAAAGGTCACATCCCCTACTTAGATAGCAGGCACCCACCTTCTGTCTAGTACTGACCTGTGTTCTGAATTTAAGTGGAAAATAGAAGCCTACACTTTACTTAAAAAAAAAACTTGTCATTAATTAAGGAATTCACTGGAGAATAATAGAAGTGTGTAGGCCACTGCCATAAATACTTGATGTTTGATTAAAGTTCTAGGAGAACCTGCTTTAGAAGGCATGTTGTACCAGCTGATCTCCAGAGGTCCCTTCCAACCACTACCATTTTGTGATTCTGTGAAAACTCATCCTACAATGTGATTTAACACCTTTTCTGATTTTGGTGATTAAGACTGCTTGGAAATATGATTATCTTCATTTAATAACTTTCTGTGTTAGGGTTTTATCTTTCAGAACAAATGTATCACAGCAGAATCCCAGTAAGGCTTTGTTATCCAGTTGCTGTCTGTAGTGAATGTTGGTGGTGTGTTCACTTGGATGTGCAGCATGGAAGGTTACGTCATTAATCTAAGTTAAGACTTATAGAACATTTTTTCTTTCAAGGAGCTTGATAGCCATTGCATCACCTCAGTTTGGTGATGTATGTTAGTTTTCTTGTAATTGTGCTGAGACTTGCAAACCCAGATTTCAGTTTGGATGTGCCTGTCTTGCAACTTGCTATACTTTATGGTTTCATTTTCTGGTGATCATGTCTGCACTGGATATGTTCTATTCAAGATCAGGATTATAGAGCAGATTGTATTTTACAGCTGTCCTACTTGGAAGCATATCTGACACCATATGAACCACTTAAATGTGCCATCTAGAACAGTCTGCTTTGACTCAAAGTTCATCACCCACCAGACTGAGATACTCTATTCCAGCACTTACTGGAGTTTCTCTCTACTTGAGTGTGAGGCAGAAAGCAGTTAAACACTGCTTAACAGTTTTGGGTTGTTTTTGTTTTTTTTTGTTTTTATGCTGTGGGGGCACAATACTTAGTTTCTCAGTCTGATTATTTGGCAAAACTCAGTTTCAACAAATAGAATGATAAAACGTGAGATAGTTGTGCTTACAGACTCTGCCTATTTAAACTCCTTAAGTCTTAAACATTTGAGAAAGCATTCCTGCAATCTGCTTTTGTTTTCTTTTTTAGTATTTCTTTCAAAGACATTAAACTGGAAGCTAAACAGCATTTGAGATACCCTAAAGTATTTAGTGCAAGTAGCTGTCAGCTTTTTATTTCTTAGGTGACAGCATGTAACAGAATCATAGAATCACAGAATATCCAGAGTTGGAAGGGACCTGTAAGGTTCATCAAGTCCAACTCCTGGCTCCACACAGGACCAACCGAGTCAGAGCAGGTGACTGAGTGCATCATTCAGACACTTCTTGAACTCAGCCAAGCTCGGTGCTGTGACCACTTCTCTGGAGAGCGTGTTCCAATGCCCGACCAGCCTCTTCCTAATGTCCAGCCTAAACCTCCCGTCTCACCTTCATACCGTTCCCTCAGGTCAACTGGTACCACTGGTCAACAAAGAGAGGAGATTGGTGCCTGACTCCTCCCCTCAGTCTCCTCCAGGCTGAACAAACCAAGGCATTTCAGCCTTTCCTCGTAAGACCCTTCAGCATCCTTGTTGCTCTACTCCTCTGGTCACTCTCCAATAGTTTAATGTCCCTCTTGTACTGTGGTGACCAAAACTGCACACACTACTCATGGCCACACCAGCGCAGTGTAGAGCGGGACAATCACCTCCCTGGACCAGCTGGCAATGCTGTGCTTGATGCACCCCAGGATACAGTTGGCTCTCCTGGCTGCCTGGGCATGCTGCTGGCTCATGGTTAACTTGTTGACTGAGACACCCAAATCGCTTTCAGCTTGCCTGGCCTCCAGCATCAGGTCCCCTATTCTGTACCAGTAGCCATGGTTGCTTCTTTCCAGGTTCAGAATCTGGTATTTGCCCTTGTTGAACTTAATGCTGTTGCTAATTGCCCAGCTCTGTAATCTGTAAGGCTTCTCACCCTCAGCTGACTCAACAGCTCCTCCAAATTTGGTGTCATCTTCAGATTTACTTAAGACACTTTCTAGTCCTGAGTCCAGGTCATTTATGAAAATGCTAAAAAGGACCCAATAGTTACTGGCCGCCAGCCAGATGTCATCCCGTTCACTGCTACCCTCTGGGCCTGACCCTTCAGCCAATTGCCCACCCAACACATTATGTTTTTGTCGAGTTGTATACTGGACATTTTGTCCAACAAGATACTGTGAGACAAAATATCGAAAGCCTTACTGAAGTCAAGAAAATAACATCTGCTGGTTTCCCTTGGTCAACCAGCTGGATGACCTTGTTCTGAAAGGAAATCAGATTGGATAGAGTGGACCTACCTCTTCTGAAACTATGTTCTGATCAAAAAACCTTTAGGTGTTTTTCCAGTAACTCTCAGTATTATTTTCTCCATAATTTTATCAGGCACTGAGGTAAGACTGACAGGCCTGTAATTACATCTTTGTTACCCTCTTGAAAACTGGGACTACTTTTGCCAGCTTCCAGTTAACTGGGACCTCTCCAGATTCCCAAGATCATTGAAAAATAATTGAGAAATCTTGCAATGACTTCAGCCAGCCCGAGTACCCTGGGATGAATCTCATTTGGGCCCATCGACTTGTATGGATCCAGACAGGGCAGCAAGTCAGCCACAAGTTCAGGGATCACTAGGAGTTGTATGGCTACCATAGTAATGGTCCTTCAACTTGAGGCATCTGGAGTCCCAGAGCCCATTGACTGTTGAAGACAGAAGGTTGATTATAAATTAGTCTGGGTGATGACTGATTTGGAAGCATGAGGGAGAAGTGTGTTTGCTTTCAAGAGGTTGATGGTTGAATGGGGTTCTATTAAGTTAGTAATAAGGAATTTGAACTGTTAACTTGGAACATTTTTGGTGTTTCTAAACTTCAGATTCTGGAAAAGAGAGTTTTACCATTTGGTTGGTTTTGTTCTGTTGTGTTCATGGTTATGTCACAATCAGATCGTAACTGTTAAAATTAGTCAGAAATGCTCTGAAAGCTTCTAGTACTGACTTAGGATATTTGATATAAGCCTCTCAAAAGGGTTTCTTGTGCTAAACTTAAATTTAAAAGCAAGGAAGCAGTTCACTCGCTTTCATCTTTTGGGGGAATACTGGTACTTCATCTTTCTGAGTTGTATTTCCATATTTGAAACAGACTGCATTATCAACATGCTGTGTGTTTGGGGTGTGTGTGGGGGGTGTTGTTTTTATTTTTTGGAGAGGGGGTGGGTTTACATTTTCAAATGCAGTATTGTGTGTCCTATCACAGAAACATGCAGGATGATTGTTAGGGTCTAATGATTTTCAAAGGAGTACTGTATTATTGATCTACCATAACTTTGTAACAGCTTTTATTAGAGAGGAATACTGATGAGTAATCTCTTCAGAATGAATTGTTTTACATAGTAATGAGATGAAAGTGTCAAAAGGCAACACATGAAGAAAGGAAATAAATGTTCAAAGACATTGGTGAATATACTATCTATGCGCAGTCCTGAGATATTTGAGCACTTGAGAACCCTCTTTTTTGGAGATGTGTTTTGTTTCAGTTACCATCCGTTACCCCATTATGCGTAATAAGAGAAATTCCTGAACATGCAATTCAGTCCTTGCATGTTATGCCCTTGAAGCCATATTACATTAATATTATGCCTTAATAAAATACATAGATGGAAATATAAAATTATAATAATTGATTATAACTTGGTAAAAAAAGGCAGTGTCTTGTTGCAGTGACAGTGTTGAGTAAAGGACAGCTTGTTCAGTGTTTTGGATGGTGATAAAATTTTAAAATATTATTACCTTTCCTTCTGGGGGTGGGAAAGAGTGTATGTTCTTATTTGTTTGTTTTATTCTAGGACCGAATGCTTTTATTCTGGTCAGAGGATCCTAACAAGTTGTATTAGTGTTTGTCTTTTTTTATTTTGTTTGGCTGCTATTGTAAAAGCAGAGCACCACAATTTTTAAGTAAGTCAATGTACAGATAGACCAGACTTATTTCTTAACCCATTTTTCTGTGTCTTTCCAGTGAAAATGCTCAGAATATGTCTTGTCCTGTAACTGTGGTACACGGTAGACGTTTTCATCACGCACATGCACAGACAGCAGTAGTAAAAACAGCAGCCCAAAGGTAGGACTACTTCCGTTTCTCCTGATGTTCCCATTGTAAAAAGGCCTTTCTTGTTTTCTGTGTGACAGTTTTCCTTATGCCATAAAGTGTTTTAAGGAAACCCAGGTAGTTATGTTCTTGATGAGCTTTGATTAATTACTAAAGTTTCATAAAACTTATCATTTAGGACTTATATAATCTTAGAATGTACTAAATTTAAATCCTACTATGACATATATTCAGTAGGAAAGCACCTGCTAATATAAATATATTTTTAAACATTTTTATATATATAAAATATATTAGAATTATATTTAAAGTATAAAAGAAATGAACATAATATGCAGTTGAAATTCACGTAACTGACAAGATGATCATCAAATACTAATTCACAAGCTTATATAAGGTCCATCTAAAGATTAATGCATGTATCTGTTGATCATATATAGCCTGTAAATAAAACACATAAACTGGGACATCTCAGAGAAGCAAGTTTTTTGCATTTATATAAATAGTTGTTGTTGTGGAAGGTCCATCCCTGGCAGTGTTCAAGGCCAGGTTGGATGAGACCTTGGTCAGCCTGGTCGAGTGGAGGGTTGTCCCTGTCCATGGCAGGGTGGTTGGAACTACATGATCTTTGAGGTCCCTTCCAACCCTAACCAGTCTGTGTGTCTGTGGTTCTGTGGACAACTGGAAACTGCGGAATCTTACTCGGCTATACTGAATTCAGATTTTTTGTTTCGAAAGCTTAAAACTAGAAAACTTCTATAACTGGAAGGTTTGGTTTTAAAAATTTTCACAGGCTTTTCACAGCCAATGTGTGCCACAAAAGTGAGCTAACTGCTGCTTTATTTTCTTTCAAAATTTTTTCCATTCATATCTGTTTTTATCTATAAATGCCATGGTCTGTTATCAATTTGAAGCTTCTTTCTTCTGCCCCCTTTTTTCCTCTCTGTTTTTGTGTGGATTTTTTGGGGTGGTGGGATGATATATAGGTGCCATCCTCTTCATTATCCCACTTTACCCATTTTCATATGCCATCTTCAGAAAAACAAAGACCATATATTAAGGTGAGCAAATCATAGATGCCAGGGTAAACTGGCATTGAAGGAACAGACTGAGAAATGGATCTTGCAGTCTTGTCCCTGAGGACCTACACTATTGTTACCTCTTTCCATTTCAAACTATTGTCATCTGTCAATGGAAAATAGCATGGATGTTTCCTTCCCTTTAGTAATAGCAAATGCAGTAGCAGACATCTCTTTTATGTTCTTTCCAACCTGCAAGGCAGGGATGACTAAGCAGGATAGGCAGAACTTTTCCCACAAGTTAAATTAAAAGGCGGCATTCACATTTTCAGTGTGGTTTAGGGTGAACCAGCTGTGCTCTTCTCTTCTTACATGCCGTCCTTTATAGAATATTTTTGCGAAGTATTCCACTGAGGATCGCATGGGGCATCTCTAAGCATTCATGCCCTTTTCACTACTTTTTTTTTAATTCTAAGGGATAAAATCTTGATCTTTGGTGCTAATTAAAATTTGAAGTAAGCAAAACTGTGCAAAACTGCTCATCATTGGAACTCTGAATGTTGCCATTAATATTATTGTGTACTTGTTTAAGCTTTGTTGTAAGATGATTCTTTGAAACAGTCAACTTGGATTAATTTTGCACATTTAGTGCCCTAGGCTGCTTCAGCACGGAAGAAAGTCTTCTCCAGAGATTCTTAATCTTGAGGGGATGTTAGACTTTCCCATTTGCCTTTCTCACCTATGCTTCTGTACAAGCAAACAGTGTAATCTGGGGGGGAAGTAGCAACTTCATACGTGTGACATGCAGAAAGAAAGCTAATGCATAGTATGGGCAAGCTGAATATTGGATGAGGTAATTGGATAGTAATCATCTTGAATGCTTCGTTTTCTTTTAGGGTTGTTATTGTAGTTCATTTACATTTACAGCAGACAATTAACTGTTACAGTAAGAATATTTTAGGAGTTTCAAAGGCAGGAAATAGTCATAACAGTTCCGAGCAGTGTTTTGCTACTGAAGGGTGTCAGAACCAGTGTGATCTAATTGACTGAGGGTGAGCTTCACAGAGTGGGCGTGCAAAGGATATTTAATTTCAGTATCTTTAGCCAGTTGACTCAACTGACTACTTTTTAAAAGCTTCTAAATCCGTTACTGAGTTACTGAGGATTGAAAATTTATAGAACATGCCTTCCTGTCATACTTACTTTAATAACTTAAAAAAGAATGGTGATCCCAAGACTACTTGATATGGGAAACAGGGGTTTATGAATGAGAACACAATAGCTGTTAGAAAAAAAAAAGAACTAAAATGAATCAATTAAAACCTGTTCATAATACGAAACTCCAGTTCATATAAAGTGGATAAGGTTTTTTTGTCAAATATTTATAGATATTTGTGGAGGTTATTGCATTTTCTTTCATTTTTTAACTGATACTAGACAACAGTTGAGTTTAAAAGTAATGATGTCTCTTCAGAAATGAGTATATGTAGAAAATATGTGTGGAAAACTAAGAATAAAATTCTAGTTGTATGCCAGGATAAAAGCTGGTAGCATAGAAATTGAGTTCTGAGGTGTTTGGGTACTAATTTAAAGGCGTGATGTGTTCCTTTACAGTGTTTGCATTTATAGAATTGCTTTATGGGATGGTGATTGCTAACAACACGGGGAAAATGGTTTTAACTAACTCAAGATACTGTTCTTAAATCTATAGTGAGTTACTGAAAGGATAACTAAAAAACATGATTAAATTACTTCGGAGCAGATTGAGTCTCTGGCACTGAGGTTACAGGTTCTGTTACTTATACTGGGTTCTTGGAGTGGGGATGGTGTCACATGGGACAAGCTAATTATGAAATTCAGTTGTAGTCTCTTACCAAGTTGAATTTGGAGCTTGTGATGTGTACTGTATTTCTCATCGTTTTCTCAAACATTTTTGTGCATGCATGTTAAATTGAATTCTGATTGAATATCTGTTGCACTTGTACTTAAAATACAAGCTTCTAGTACAACAGAAATATGTTTTTTTCCAGTGGAATCCAGGGAGGAAATTAAAATTCGTTCACTTCTGATAAAACAGATTTTCAGATACAGCCTAGCCTACTGTTGTAGTTGATTCAAACTATTTTGCTTCATTTAATGGATGCATGGTTCTCTTACACTACTGACTGTTCTCTTAAGATTTGGCATTGGAATAGCATGTGTCTACAGCATGTCTAACAAATCTTGTTCATGAGCTGCATGGAGCAATTCCTGGAGACACTGCTCTTAATACCCTAGATCTGTCCAGGATTCTCATTTCTTAATCTTTTTGAGGTGAAAAAAACAAGAATACTTTTAAATGTGTTATATTAATATGGTATTTTAAAGCAAGCGATGCATCTAATGTAGTGACAATGTACAGTAGTATCAGACATTATGGAAACTTGCTTCCTACCTTAAGTTTTCTTAGCATTTAAATTCTATAGTTCTTAAGAATGTGACTTTCTACAACACCTGTGAACAGTTAATCAAAGTTACTTATTAACTGTGCCAAGGATACAGAGACACTGTATATGCCTCCATATGGACATGGTTTGCATCTGTGTGGATCTATAAACTCTAATGGGACCTGTTCACGATGTATTGTTTTTAAAGAGCTACCCTTTACAAACTGGAGCTACTCTAGTTGGAAGTAATTTTTCCCACTTAAATGCAGCACTGACTGATCATCCCCACCCCAGAGTTGCAATGGTCACATTTCAGTTTTGAATTCCTTTTACTCTCTTCCACTATGGAGATTGTGTTTTCATACTGTGCTCTCTAGGGTTATCAGGGTTACCTGTTTACTTGGTTCACTTTCAATCCTGCCATTCCCCTGGGTAACAAAGAGTTGGGGAGAATTTGCTCTGTTCTTGTGAGTGTTCTGTTGTGAAGAAGAAAGGAAAATGAGTGGTGATGATGATGAAGAATTTGGGTGAAGTAAAACAGGAAATTGTTTGAATTTGTTCTGTTTTAGAGTAGTGTTAGTGTGATGCATGTATGACATAAGTTTGTTAGGATTTTGATATTTGGGAGGAACAAGCCACACAGATTACAGTGCTGTAATCTCTGTGGCTTGCACATAGCAAGTCTTGAAAAGGCAGGAGGGACAAAGATACTGTTTTCAAGTTGTATTTGTGCTGTGCTTAGTTAGATCTGTTTTTATATCCATCTTGGTGTACAAAGGACCTGAGTTGTGAGCACCAGGTACATTCAGTGATGTTAAAGGAGATGCTTCTGAAACTAGTTGCCCTAATTCTTGAATATTTTTGGAGATTCTTTTTAGTCAAAACCTCAGGAGGTTGTTGGTTGCTTCTGTTTATTTACCCTGCTCTGTCCAGTAGCTGGTTGCATGTAATTTCCTAAATGATAAAGTGGTGCTTTCTATTTTTTTCCTCAGTTTAAACACATATTTTTTGAATATTTGGAACAAAGTTACTAAGTAAATTTATCTTCTTTTGCTTGGCCTTTGGGGATTGGAAATGAGGCTCGGTCTTAATTCTCATATTAGGATTCTGTCATGTCAGGATCTGCATTGCGGTGAATTAATGAAGTGACCAGACCGAGTTCAGACTTAATCAAATTTTACACCTTGAAAAAGAGGCGAGATAATGTTGTATTTGGGCCATTGACTGTTGCTGTATGTGATGTAATGTTTGTGTGTTAATAATTACTGTTATTAAAATATTGTGAAAAATAGTAATGTTCATTTGAAAATTAGTCCAATGTGTGCAAAAGGCAATGAAGCACTCATAGTCTACATTTAATAAGTTTTGAATTTAATGATGTGCAACACATGTGGGGCTTTGCATCTTATATTTTTTTCTTTTTTCATATTTTAAGCAATCTGGACCGAAAGGAAAGGTAAGCTTACTGTTAATAAAATGAGCATGGCAATGAGCATTATGAAAAATTGATAGCTTTGTCAATGCTAGTAAAAATACATTCAATCCAGTCAATCATGTCTGCTCATGTATGAAGAGGGTTGGTTGTTTTTGTTCTGTTTTTGTGAGGCACTTACTCCCTTTTACATCCATCTCTCATTAATGCCATGTTACTGTGATCTTTGGATAAGTTTCCACTGGAAATTTATTTATATATCGAGTGTGAGCACAGATAAATTTTAACTGTCCCAGGAACTCACTGTTAGTTCTTTTCAAAGAGCAGGGAACTCGGTGTAATAGGATGGTTCTGAAGCACATCTTAGCATGGAGTTTCACGTTTTCTGTGATGTGATCTCAGCTTGGTTTGAATAGAATTAAAGGTTTTTATTGCATTACTATGTACATTCTGTTCATGAAGTGTATATGTTAAAGCAGTTAACAGAAAATGTATAGAAATACCAAGCGCACTGTAAAGCTAATTTCTTGCTTGTTTTACTACTGTTAATATTTTGTTAGCAATATGAAATACCATGCACCTGTTTTTCTTTCTATATCTTGAATTTCTATGTTAGTGTGTTTTGTTGAGAGTAATGAATTTGTTGAGTTTTTGTCAGTATCCTCTCTATGAATCTTTTTTTGACAGTAAACCCTTGATATTAGGTTGAATTGTTTAAAGAGTGTGTATAATGTTTAACCAACAGTTATATAAATAATACAGAAATCTAGTGTAGACCAGTTCTTTGTGAATTCAGGATCTTCTATATTTATTTCAATTTCAGTAGTAAAATAAGTTTTACTTTTTTACTGCCTTTTAGTATTTCTTTCAAGAAATATCAGAGATACTCACCAGTTCTGGCCCTCTAAGAAAGGATTTGATCATCCTCTTGTTACCTGGGCTTTGTGTTCATGTACGTTTCCCTGGTTTTCTTTGTGCTGCATTTATGTTTTAGCTGTTTGGCTATTAATATTATCAATTTGGCACCGTATGTAAAAGTTGTAAGGTTGAGCTGCACGCTGGTAATCTTCATTTTCCCATGAGGACTCCTGCTGCTTCATAATCAGGTACAACTGGATAAAATCTTTTCTCCTACCCTGCCTTTTGTTGCTGTCCTAGCAGAGGACAGTGGTTTAGGCAGGAACAGCTGCATTTAGTTTTAATCATTACCATCATGATAACATACACTTGCAACTCCTGGCTTTCTGGGCCAAATGGAGCTGCTGGCTTGTGTACTAAAATCCCAACTCCTGTGTGGCTCCTTCTCTCTTTGAGCCTTTGACTTTTTTACTCTGCTTTTCCTGTAAGATACTTACAGGATACACTGAAGGTAAATCTCACCTCAGCAGCTCTGTGCTTCGTATCTTACCATGCTTTACTCCAGTTTTGTGTAATGATGTAGAGAGCAACAGCCTGTGCCTGCAGTGGTATATACCTCCATGTATGTAGGTATAGCCTCACAAAGAGGCTGTGATTTAAGCACAGCTCTGGTAAGAACCTACACCTCAACAAAGTTAGGAGTTGATGAAGCCTGGCACATATGATGATTAACAGAGTGGAAAATCTACCTTATGAGGACAGGCTGAGGGAGATGGGTCTCTTCAGCTTGGAGGAGACTGAGGGGTGACCTCATTAAAGTTTATAAATATGTAAAGGGTGAGTGTCAGGAGGATGGATCCAGGCTCTTCTCAGTGATGGCCAGTGATAGAACAAGGGGAAATGGTTCCAAACTGGAACATAGAAAGTTCCATCTTAATATAATGAGGAGCTTTTTCACTGTGAGGGTGACAGAGCACTGGAACAGGCTGCCCAGAGAGGTTGAGGAGTCTCCTTCTCTGGAGACATTCAAGACCAATCTGGACATGTTCCTGTGTGATTTAATCTAGGTGATCCTGCTTGGGCAGGGGTGTTGGACTGAGTGTTCTTTCGAGGTCTCTTCCAGCTCCAAAAATTCTGTGATGTATGAAATGTAATGTATGAAGTTAATGAGTTGCCTAAAATGATTTAATCTTTGAGCATGGAGCCTTGTTCATCAAGCAAAATCTAAATTTCATAAGAAATATTTTTAGGAAACGTAGCAGGCAAAAATAATATAAAAAAACACAAACCACAGAAAAAAAAACCAGAGAAAAAACATCTGTATTTTTAATATTTGCTGGGATGTGGGGGAAAGCAGTCAGTATTGTATTTCTTGCTTTTTCAGTGTGGCACAGCATGCAGATAGTGTTACATCTTGATCTGTTTAGCTGTTTGACCCCTCATTTATTCCATTTGAAACAGGAGACTTAGTTAGGTTTTAACCACAAAAAGAGATTTGTTTTGAAGTACTTCCAAGTTTTTTAATCTCTCGTAAGACTTCTTATTTTCTTTTCCAAAGAGTCCTTTAAAAGGTAGGTGTTTGATTAAAAAAAAAAACCCAAACCCCACAGTTTCTACGCTCACACACAATGAAGCCTCTCTAAGTACTTTACTGGAGCAGAGAAGGATGGATGTGCAGCTGCTCAAATGGCAACTATCACCATGCTGAGGAGAGGGGCTTGGTTTTGTCATCTGTAAAAAATTTTGTGGTGGTGGGCTCTGACTTGGGGGGGGAACAAGGGATGTCAGGATAGGACGGTAGTAGGAGGTGCTTCAAGGTACTGTTACTGACTCCAATAAAACTTTTTTTTTATTCATATGAAATTTATATGCCTAAGTAGTTTTAAAAATTATCTTTGCTTTTGTTTGTAATAAAAAGCAATTTCAAACCTGACCTTGATTTGCTGAACAAGTAAAACTGTAGAGAAGTCTGCCTCAGCAGACTTGGAGATGTTTTTTGTAACTTGAGTTTGAGTGTTAGTAATTCACTGTGAGTGTATGAGTAAAAGTCTTACACTGTGGGAGAGGAGATCATCGTTTTCTTCTGTCCCTTGCCTGTTCTTGGAAGCGATTAGCCATTTAGTACTAAATCTATGCTGATGACAAAATTCAGACAAGTGTAAATGATACTATTTAAAAAAAAATCTTAGCAGTATATGGTGAGCAATTTATTTTTCTTAAAAAGATAAATAGGTTGTGTGTTAAAAATGTAAGAGAAACCTGTATAATTTTTAGAAAAATAACATACAAATGTCCAGAGACCTTGAATTATTAAACTAATTTTTAAAATCAATTTTAGTATTCTAAACCTATTGTTTTCATTGCTTTCAATTAAATGCCAAAATAGTTTCAATATTTTTCTCTTAAATATCATTTAAATGTCTTTAAATATCAGTATCAAGTATTTACAGAAAATAATTTTTCTAAAAGTGATTACATTCAAAATGAGTTATTGTTATAAAATTCTACTGGTACATTATTATATGTCAGACAACAGTTCATGCATCCTTACTGCAGAGCTTACATTTTTCAAATCTGGGATGATGTTACAGGGTTTTTTCTACTCTTTAGTATGTCCTTATCATTGGCTTTGATAGTACCATCTTCTAATTACGTTATTAGTTTGAACTCTGCCTTATAATTCTACCAATTCTGCCTTTAAAGTAATCCCTTGTGATCTGAATTCTAAAATGTTAAATATACACAATTTATGAAATAATTATGTTTGGTTTCCGATTTTGGCTCTGTTTTGTGTGTGAGGGGGGAGCAGGATTGGATTGTTTCAGAAAAAGTTTGACCCAGTAACAAATAAACTACTTAATCTGTGATGTTCTTGTGGGCACCCATGGGAAAGCACTTTGTCTGTACATACTGCCTCCTGATCCAGCCACACTTGTTTCTCACACTGCTTCCTGCCTGAGCTCTCCTTCACGCTGCAGCCCCCAAACACAGTAAACCATGCTGGCGTTTAGTAGTGAGCTAATACATTTAGAGGGCCAGATTTAGTGGAAGTATCCCCAAGGGATACTCTTGTTCCAGAAATGTTAGTTAATAATAAAATATGGGAAAACCCTGAGAAATATTACCTGGCAGTGCAGACAATGAAAAGGTTTTATAATGTGATGCATTAGGAAATCCTCTGCTAAAAGAAAAATAAATACACGCAAAGTGCTGAAACTGCTTCAGTCACTGCCAAATTTTTGTCAGGTGGGTTCTCATAGTGTAGCTGTTGGTGTGAGATGTTACTGCCTACAGCTGTTTTCATTGTGCCCTTGCTATTGATTAATGTCCTTGTAATCAGTGGGAGCAATATGGGATGTGTGTTGACCCAGTTGCATGCCCAGTGCACTGGCTCAAATTGCCGATAGAAAGAGTTTCTGCTGAAGTCGTTGGTGAGTCCTGCATTTCAGGTGTGTGCTGTCTTCTCTTGCAACAGGAATGATTACAACTGCAGAGCAGGGCAAGGCAGCTGTGAAATACAACTGCCACAAACAGTAACTGAGCTGTAGTTGAGCTGAGCTTCAGGAATCTTCATGTAGTAGTAGCAGAATTTGACATGCTTGTGTGTAAAATGAAATTGTCTTTTGGGAGGCAAAAAAATCTTACTCCAGCAATTTATATTGCATTAGTTCTCACAAAAAGTATACATATATTATGCAGATTATACTAACAAGTTTTATGATCTGCTAATTAGTTCATATTACCATATTTAAAAAATATATACAGAGGAAAAGTGTCTTCTCCTGTCTTGTTCTTTTATTTTTGCATTGCGTTTTATATTTTGGCCACAAAAAGTTATGACATCAGATCTCTTTCCTATCTTTGCATCTTCTCTTTGTGCTTTTTAAGTTGTGGAATCTGCTTTAATATTAAAATAATAGTTTCTGGTTTTGGATTGAGAAAATATCTGTCTTGCACTTCATGAATGAGGAGGAGGAGATGCAGGCTTCAGTCTTTGAAGACTTGGATCTGAAAGTGAGAGACTCTTGAACTATTGATTACTGTCAAAGGGGATTTAGATCTAAAACACTTCTAAGTGTCTTTACTGTAGCTATTCTTATCATTCTGGTAATAATTTTTTAAAAGTGTAATAATAATAGGAAAAGTTACATGTTTGTAGCTTCCAGAAATATTGCAGGTTTATTTTGCTCATGTGTAATCACAGCTGAATTAAAATGGTGTTTGTCAAAAGAAAAACTGTGTATTTATTTTCCAGAAAAGAGTACCCTCCTCAGCTTCAGAAAGTAGAAGCAGACCACATTAGATTACCACGGTCTCATGGAGTTGGTAAGTTATGTTTAGAGTTGCCATTTCTTTTAGGTAGAATATTTTTTTCATTACATACTGTGGGTGGGTGTGTTGCCAGACTTTGTGTAAGCTTTATTAGATCTATTTATATGCTTATATTAGTCTAGATTCGCACAAGCTTGTGTGCAAAGGGAGGATTTTGCCCTTTTTGACAGATTCCTGTAACCTGTTAAGTCATGTTACAATTGATTTTAAATTGGGCTTCAGTTACTTTAAAACAAACTGAAGTTGGGAAAATTTAAACTCATAGAACTGTTGGAGTTTGAGCAGATCTCTGGAGGTCATCTAGTCCAAGCCCAAGACAAACCCTTCAGCTGATTCCTGAATTATTGATGAGGAACTTCTGTAGCATCAACAGTATCACTTGGTATGAACTGTTTAGGTTGTTGTGGTTTAGCTTCAGCCAGCAGCTGAGCACCACACAGCTGCTCACTCAATCCCCTGCAGCGGGATGAGGGAGAGGACTGGAAAAGCAAAAGTGAGAAAATTCATGGGTTGAGGTCAAGACAGTTCCACAGGTAAAGCAGAAACCATGTACACAAGCAAAGCAAGTCAGGGAATTAATTCTCCACTGCCCATGGGCAGACAGGTATTCAGCTGTCACCAGGAAAGCAGGGCTCCATCATGTCATGGTGAATCACAGAATCAGAATGTTGGGAGTTGGAAGGGACCTCAAAATATCATCTAGTGCAACCCACCTGCTGGAGCAGGATCACCTAGATTAAATCACACAGGAACATGTCCAGATTGATCTTGAATGTCTTCAAAGAAGGAGACTCCACAACCTCTCTGGGCAGCCTGTTCCAGTGATCTGCAACCCTTGCAGGGAAAAACTCATTCTTGTATTCACATGGAACCTCCTGTGCTCCAGCTTGGACCCATTGCCCCATGTCCTGTCACTGGCCAACACTGAGAAGAGCCTGGATCCATCCTCTTAACACTCACCCTTTACATATTTATAAACATTAATTAGGTCACCCCTCAGTCTCCTCTTCTTCAAGCTAAAGAGACCCATCTCCCTCAGCCTGTCCTCATAAGGAAGGTGTTCCATCTCCTTAATCATCATAGTGGCCCTGCACTGGACTCTCTCAAGGAGATCTTACTGAACGGAGCGGCCCAGAACTGGAAACAGTATTCTGGATGTGGTCTCATCAGGGTAGAGTAGAGGGGGAGAAGGACCTAGCAATGACTCCTGCTAGCTCCCTCAGCACCCTCGGGTGCATCCCATCAGGACCCATGGATTTATGGATGTCCAGATGGTTTAAATGGTCAGTCCTCTTCAACCGAGGCAGACTCCTTGTTTATCCTGGCTTCCTTAGGGACTTCAGCCATCTGGGGCTCCTGCAAACTGTCTTCAACGGTATAGACAGGCGAAGAAGGCATTCACTGGAGGAACCTCCTGGACTGTGAGTGGCTGTCCGTGTAGGCATTCCAGCAAACATCTGGGGAGTTAAAATCCCCTATAAGAACCAGAGCCTGCGATTGCTAGACTACTCTCAGCTGCCTGTAAAAAGCCTCATCAACATCTTGATCAGGAGGCTTGTAATAGACACCCACAGCAGTAGCCTCCATGCCAGCCTGTCCTTTAATTCTCATCCACAAACTTTCGACTGGTTCATTGTCCTCCACTCCTGAACACAAAAGCAGCTCAAATGTATTCATTTGAGCTGCTTTTTCACATAAAGAGTCACTCCACCTCCTCTCCTTGTTGGCATGTCTTTCCTAAAAAGGCCACAGCCATCTGTGGCCACATCCCAGACATGTAAACTGTCACACCAAGTCTCTGTAATTGCAACTAATCATAACCCCTTGACTGCTCACAGACTTCTAACTCCTCCTGTTTGTTCCCCACACTGCGTGCATTGGTGTACAGGTCTCATTTCAGAGAGCAAGCTGAGCTCACCAATTCCACCTTAGAGGAGTGTGAGATCTTCTGGTTCCCATTATTACAAGGACTCTGCCCCACTGACAGGGACCCAGAACAACCACACCCTGCTTTGAATCTAGTTTTAAGTCCTACGGATGATGTCAGCTAATTCTCTCCCTAGAACTCCGTCCCACTGGAAGATGAGCCCTTTCCACATACTTCTGTCGTTCTTGACATCTTATAAAACTATCCATGGCCAGAGAATCCAAAACCCTGCCTGAAGCACCAGTCTCTGAGCCATGAATTCATAGCCAATCCTTCTGTTCTGTTCCATGTCATCTCCCACAATTGGAAGAAGGGAAAATAACTTGCACCCCAGAGTCTTTCACCAACTGACCCAGGGTGGTGAAATCTTTCTTCATTTTCCTCAAACTATGAGATGCAGCTTCCTCTCCCCCTGCTTGGAAGATGAGCAGTGGGTAATAATCTGTTGACCGCACCAGGCTGGTGAGTCTCTCAGTAATATCCCTGATTCCTGCACCAGGAAGGCTGCAGACTTCCCTGTGGTGAGGTCAGCTCGGCAAATTGGTCCTTCTGTTCCTTTAAGAAGTGAGTCTCCAAGATCTATGACTCATCTCTTCTTCCCCTTAGGGCAGGTGGTTCCGTGGCCAGGAGGGCTCTCTGCCTGCAGTGAGACCCCTGGTCTAACTTCCCTTGCAGCCACTTTATTACCAGGCCAGCCACCTTCCTGTAGGGCCTCGTATCTGTTTCTCAGCAAAACGTGGGGAGGTGAGGCAGGCAAGGCAGGTGCTTGGTGGCTTGGGAGGACAAACACTATCACTCCAAATGACCCCCCCTTTCACCCTCCCTATATGTTTAGAATGATGCCATGGGGTATGGAGTGTCCCTTGGTCAGTTGAGGTCAGCTGTCCAGGCTGTGTCCCCTCCCAACTCCTGAGCACTCCCAGCCTCCTTGCTTGGTGGGGTGGTGTGAGAAGCAGAAAAGGCCTTGGCTCTGTATAAGTGCTGCTTAACAGTAACGAAACCACCTCTAACAACAGAAAAAGAAAACCACTGTATTGTCAGTATTGTTTCCATCAAATCCAAAACACAGCTCCATGGTGGCTACTGTGAGGAAAATTAACTCTCAGCTGAAACCAGGACACAGGTGCTGAGTAAGTGAGAGAGGAGCCACCAGCAGCACTGCCCTGGCAGTGGACTGAAGTAGGCTTTTATATTGTTGGTTAGGACCGTCAGTGGAGGTGTGAGAGAGAAAATATAATTTGCTTTGAGGTGTGGAAATTGTGAAATTAGGAAAGGAACATCATTGTTCCAGGTTGAGCTCTTGTCATTATGGCTGCAGATATGGTCTGTAAACCTTCTGTTCAGTTGCTTAGCCATCTATACTCGCCTGCTATTATGCTGTGCCTTTGCATGTTAGTGTTAAGTAGAAATTCTTCAGTTCTACGCAAAAGGTAATTTGAAATAAAACCACTTAAAAAAAAACACAAAAAAATCAAGTAATTCTTTAGTTTTGAGTTTTCTTCTAACAGTAGGATGTTTGTGAATCCAGCAGCATGTATATTGAAAAAGTGTTTGTACCTGTTAAAAAACCCTAGACTTTAAAAAGATACAATATAGAGACTGCAATTACACCAGAGAGTGTAAAATCGCACTTTAACATTAAACTGAATCGAGGCACACTTGTATAGCATACTGTACTTAGAAGAGAATAACATTCTCCATATTTTAGTTGAAGCAAATTATGGATAGTTTTTTTTTCATGTACTCTTCCAGTATTTAAATAGATACCTCAGTGTAAAGCAGAGCATGGCAGTGTAGTTCACCATACTGCCGTGTCTTGTGTTGAAGAAATAAATTGTAATTACACAGAACACTTGCAGTTATTCTAAATGCATTCAGCAGCAGTACTTTAGTGATACTAAAATATCATCAGTGTACTATGGCAGATCCCCTTGTTCTTTCAGTAGAGTTCACTCTGCTGTAGTTCTGACGTTTGTATAGGTTTTTTAATCCAAAGTCTTCTCGAAAAATACAAAGTTAGGAGTTGTCCCAAGAGACACCCAAATAGTGCTAATAAATTGATCATAGTTTCAGCAGTGCATGAGTAGACATTTCTTACTGGTTTTGCATTTTTTCTCTCCTAGACAGTATAATGGAAAACACAGAAGAGTCAGAATCGGAATCAGAATCTGAAATTAGGAGAAAGGTGAAACAGAAACGTCACTGCAATTCATATCAGTCCGACTTGGCTCTGTCTTCTGTTACAAAAAAACGCTTAACCCAATTCAAGGTGAGTTAGATTTTAAAAATATGTAAACTTCTGTTTAACTAAAAGTTGACACGTTTTATAAACAGGCACTCAGATGTAACATAAATTAATGTTCTATAAATCCTTAGAGTTGAGAGGAAGGTTACTACAGTTTGAAAAGGTGTTAGAGATATTTGTTAATACTGACGCTAGTATGAAATACTTACAGATTTGAACAGGTGCTGCACTGGAAAGCAAAAAACTTGTGTTTAAGTTGATCAGCTGATTGATAAAACAGAAACTAATAATTTTAATTTGTTGTCTGTGTAATAGAAGAATGGTATTTTACTCTCTTGACTTTTTTTTTTTAAAGTGTCACGAATATCTGTACTCATTGAACAGTGAAGACAGGGCTACAGCAAAGGCTCAAGTACTTCTTGCTAAGTTGCTCTCTTTCTCAGTGAAACTAGCACAAGTATCCAAATGGCATTCTCCACTCTGGATCCAGCCAGTGAGGATGTTTTATCTGGAACTTTACTGAATATCAGGTGTAAGATATGTTGGAAATTCTGGTCTAGCTCTCCATATGCCTTGTCTTATTCCCAGGTTACCATGGAAGATTCATATTGCCCACATACAGGTCACACTCTATGCCCAGCAAATCAAAACTTCCTGTAAGATCTCAGTGTGCTTAAAAAAAAAAAAGAGAGAAAAAGAAGGAATTTATACGCATCAGCTTGTGTTATACGTATCAGTCTTGTGTATTAGACAGTAAGTCAGACTGTATTTCTTTGTTAAGATGAAACACTTGGTACTTCTCTTACACATTTCCATTATATATGAAGTTAATTGATATGATGTTACTTGGAAATTTTAGTAGAAGATGGTTTTGTACTATATATGGTATCAATATAGATATGATTTATAGAAACTAAGTAATGAAGTAACAAAGCAGTTAAAAACAAAAGACATCACAGTTCTGTGGGTTTTGTTTTAATCATTACGTTAGTAGCTTTGTTTATGTCAGTTTATAGTGGCAGAATATTTATTGGTTATGTCCTGTCAGCAGAAAACAGTTTTCTAGTTGGGGGTGTGTGTGTGTGTACGTGTGGGAATCTGAAGGACAGTCTCAGTACATGTGGAAGTGAGGTGTGCTTTCAGCATGTTCCCTCTTACAAAGACGTGGTTCTGATTTCAAGAACTACTTGCTGTGCTGTACTCACATGGAAAGTGAGGGCTGGAGCTGCACGTAGAAGCATCCGCAGCTTGGTGGCCTTGAGTCAGACTGCCTGTGGCTGAACACATTGATAAAACATGCTGTTCTCTGTCTCACAGGTAAAAAAAAAGAAGCAGCAAACTTGATTTCATTGTTCCAGGGGTGTGATTTTATTTCCAAACCCACCAGACAAATAGTAATTGTAAACAGTATTTACATCTGGTACTTTTTCCCATGTGTATTTTTTAAATCCATGAACACCAACAGTCATGAATGGAAACCAGTTACTTTTAATCAGACACAAGAATCACACAGAATCACAGAATATTAGGAGCTGGAAGAGATCTCAAAAGACCACTATGTCCAACCCCCCCGCCTGAGCAGGATCATCTAGAGTAGATCACACAGGAACATGTCCAGATTGGTCTTGAATATCTCCAGAGAAGGAGACTCCACAACCTCTCTGGGCAGCCTGTTCCAGTGCTCTGCCACCCACACAGTGAAAAAGTTCCTCCTTATATTAAGATGGAACTTTCTATGTTCCAGTTTGGAACCATTTCCCCTAACACAACTCGGTTTTATTTTCTGTTTTAAATGGGTTGAGTTTTATCCTTTATTACAGTAAAGAGATTTAACACAATGATTTGCGTGTTTGTCATGAACCGTATGTATTTTCATGAGTTGCCAAAGTGCGCAGAATATTGATTTGGAGGTTTATAGAACCTCTGAACAATTCAAAAGTGTTGCTCATGGTTTTAGGCCAGAGGAATTGGAGACATAACCAGCTGCTTGTCAGGCAAAGGGCAGATGGTTTTTATATGTTTTTTAATGGACTATAATAGGTTGCACTTTCTAATTATAAAGAATGTACATAATTTCTAAGGGAAGGAGGGTTTTTCTACTTCATGTCTTACTGAAAAAAAATGAAAAGTAACAAAAGCCTTAGAGGACGGAGTATTTGTATAGGGCATATGATAATTTGTATTTTGCAGATTTCAAAGACTAAAAATGCTGTATTATTCAAGTTATAAGGCATTTAAGTATAACTCATCTAATTTAAACTTTTATTTTAAAATAGAGTCTAAAAATGCCTCTCTTAAACAGTTTACAATACTGACAAGATGCAAACTCTCAAATCAGGACATTTGGGGTGTGGTTGAGGTAGAGGGGTGCAGTTATTTTGTACTTCAGATCCTTCAGGTATGATTGGTAGCTTTTGTTGAGTATTTAAATATCTGATTGAAATTTTTCAATGTGATTAGCAATAGCTTTGTAAAAGATGTATGCTGTAACTGAGCACTGAGTCATGCCACTGTTTTTCATGTCACTTGTTATCTTATCCGACCACTTGGGTTTTAAAGGTCTGATAAATTTTGTACATTGGGGTTTTTTGTACCTGTTCTGCTATGGTATGTGTAGCTTTGTTAATTTCCTCCCCCCCGCCCTTTCTTTCTTTGAGGAGCAATATAAATGAAATTCATGACCTAGGATGTTGCTTATAGTCATCATTGCTCTGTGCATCCTTAAGTTACTTTATTTTGTCCAATGAAGCCATTTTTACGATATAAGTGTACCTTCTTGCTGATGAGTATGCATGAACAGTGGGCAACCTTTTACATTTAGAAAGAAAAAATGGCAGGAAGGAAAATCTGAATTGTCCAACTTTGATCACTTTTTGAAAATTGCCATGAATGACACTTACTCCTCTTAGAATATTTTTCATTTTCTTAAAGGAAAAAAATCAGTGTCTTAATGTTTGCTTTTTCTGTTTACTGTATAGTGTTGTCCATCTTCATTCTGAATGGAAATTAAATGCAAGATTTGTAAATGGTATCTTTGTACTTATACACAGTTACTGATTTTGTGTGTATGTGTCTGTCCCTTTTAGCTTTTGGAACAAATTGATTATTCTGCTGATTGCCCAAATTGTGGGCGGGTGAATGAAAATCAGACCAAATGCCGACATTGTGAAAGTGCTTCTCTAAAGGATTTGCAAAGAGTCTCCAGACAAACTGTGACACTAAGTGAATCCATGGGACCTTTATCACGTTCTTCAATACATCAGAATTCAACAGGGCAAAAGTCTTCAGGTACAGGGTTAAACACAAAGAAGTTTTATAGTTCTGCTGTTGGGAAAGGTCCAACGGATATTCTACTGAGTAATGAAGTTGTAGGACATTCTATGTTACGACAGAATGGAAAAGTTTGTCTTATAACCGGGACAAAAAATCCTAAAATTACAGGAAGCTTAAGACAGAGGAGTACGAGACCATCTGAACTAAATGATCCAAGTAAGTACCTTTTCATGAATATAGGCATTAACTGGAAACTCAGATACTGTCTGGTGAACAAACTGTCCTTGCAGATTAACATTACAGATTTTGTATGGATTTTTTTGCTGTATGTGTTGTTGGAGAAGAGGGACAGACTTCGAGAGCTGCCTTTTCATATACTGAGGTAATCTCTGGGAAAGTTGAACATTGAGGAAAACAATTTTTTTTTTCATTTATTGTTTGTTTGCTTTAAAATATTTAAACTGTATAATTTCAAAAAAGCATTCTTAACAAAACTCCATTGTTCATTTTCCCCAAAGGACATTCTTCTGATTTTTATTTTATATTTTTTTCCCCTCTTTCCTTTTGAACTACACATCTTAACACTGTCCAGGTTTTCTCATTTATTTAAATATCATAATTTGTAAAATGTTAATTTTTTGTGCTTTCTTTGCATAACTCAATTTATAATCAGGAAAGAACTGGAATTTGGGAAATCATGTTTTGAGATTCATGCTTAATTTACTAGAACATGTCTTACTGATTTGACTAATTTCAGACACAATTTCTCATGTCAATTTTTCTTAAGTTCTGTTATTCACCAAGAAATTCATGGCTTCACTTTCATTTCTAGAGTCAGATTAACAATATCTGTTTCTTTTGTATAGTTAGTTGTGAGAAATAAATGAGGGAGAGAGCACCTGCAAGCAGATTCCAAGTAAACATTGATAAAAGCATAATATAACGATAAATGTGGACTTTTTTTTTTTGGCACTGCAGGACAATCACATTAATTACTTAAAACTAATGCTTGAAAATAAATTTCTGTTACAGCAAATTGTAGTGGTTGAGAATTTAATATTTTCTGTTTAGTTGTTTTGTCTAGTGATGATGATGAGGAGGAGGATAGTGGCAGCACTAGGAGAATGGAAAGCATTTCACCTCGTCCTGCAGATTCAGCCCGCTCCTCCCCAGCTCCTTCTACAGGAAAGGTGGAAGCAGCATTAAAGGAAAACAGTTGTGGAATAGAACAGAGAATAGGTAGTATAACAACAGATACAGAAATTGCAGTCACACTACCAAGAAAAGCAAGAATGAAAGATCAGGTACTATTTAATGCTTTGTTTAAAGAAAACAAAAATCAAATCATAAATGGAAAATGTAAAGTCTTGTCTTGCATTGCTGGAAGCTGACTACATTTGATTGCTTTTCATTTTTAGTAGCTCATTGAGTAACATCTCCTTAATATTGGAAACATAAGAAAATGTGTTCATTATATGGTTACAAGCATTGATAATTATTTGAATTACAGTTTTAATGTAGATGCTTCTGTGTTAAATGTATACTGTTGAGACTGGGCAGGGTACCTCTATGAAACTTATCTACTTAGTTTTCAGAACAGTGTCAGTACCAGCTGTTGCCTGGTAGGACTTTGGACATACCAAGTTAAACATGAAAAAAAGAAACAGTAGTGGCCCTTTAAAATTAAAATACTCTGACAACTGTCCCAATTAATAGCACTTATTTTAAGGATTTTATGATGGTGAGTTTGGTTTTCAGTTGAGTACCATTGTAAGAATTGGATAAACAAAGGCAAGAAGGAAGAAAAAAACAACCAACATGAGCAGACTCCTTAAGTGCTGTCAAAGGGGACAGTTATCTCCTTATGTTAAAAGCTTAACTGCTTCAATAGTGAACCATTAAGTAAATTCCCTGTGGCAACTGGTGTTGAATCGATAGTGCTAATTAAACTCATGCTTCGGTCATTTGTCCAGTTTCACTATTGTTTGGTTCAGCAAGAGTTGCCTGATCACATTTCCACCCTCAGTCTCCAATTCTTTGTGTTTTCTAAGTTAGAATGCTAAAGTAATGATGTCAGGACCTTCATGCTGAGATTCAGAAGCTAACATTCTAGTGCTGAAATTGTTGAAATATGGATGTTTATAATGTGGTGGATAATTAGTCACTGGTATCAATATAAAGCTGTGAACCTTGAGCCTACAATAAAGCTGTGGAGCTAAAAGCTTGGATGATAAATAGTTTTGAATTTCAGTTATCCAGCACATAATGCCAGAATTAATTTGGTGTTGTAATGTGAAGGCACTGGTGTCTGTGACTTCTGAAACTCTCCCATGTGTCTTCCTTTGTATATCCATATGTTCCTATACACTAGTCATTATAACATTGGAAAATAACTATGTATGTTAGACAGAAGTAGAAAAGAGCTTGCTTTTGAAAACAAGGGAAATGGAATCATTTTTTTAATGACATTTAACACACACTTTGTAGTCAGTAGGTGAAACTACCAAGAACTGCAGGTACCACTGTGATTTTGTCAGATATGATAGAAGAAACTTTACAAAGCTTTTAAAATTTTGTTTTCTCTCAAAATACTTGCTACTTCTTTACTGAAGAGGCTACTTGAAAATAGTGTCACTTTAATGTTTACTGTCTGTCTGTCATATCTACTGTTTGTGATTTGACTTTTGAACTTTTAATAATAGTTAGCTAGTCCCACAAGACAACTATGAAAAGCTGTCTTCAGCAAGAGTCCTAGGAAAATATTACAGGATTTAGGATCTCTGTCGTTTTCACTGTATTTAAATAGAGTACACATATGTATATTTTTGAATTATGGCCAAGATAAACTAATGATTAGGAAATTCAAAATATGTGTGGAGGTTTAAGTCTTAATTGAAATACTGAGTCCCCCAAAATATTTTTTTGTGGGACTGTAGTTGTGTTTTCTAACCAAAAAGGATGTTTATTAATACACAACTTTATTGAGCAATGTAAATACAAGAGACTAGTGTAGAGGAAATCCTATAACAAAGTACAGCGATCTAAGCAATGCAACAAAGAAATATATTAATCTGACAGCTATCAGCCAGCTTTCTTTCATTTTGATAGAGTTTTCTAAGGTTGTTCTGTTGGTGAACAGGAGACTTCACTGAGATGGCAGCTTCAGTCAGCATGCAGAGACTATTGAACTGGAACCAGATGCCACGTGGCCTTCCCTCAGTGCTTCTGATTCTAAAAGTGTCTTAATAGTTATTGTGTAGAGTTGCTCTAAGGAATTTTTATTTGGTTTATATATTTCTATTTCTTGGAAGATCCTATACCTGCTTACATGGTGATGCACTGTCCTTCAGTAATAACTCAGTGTTTTCATTCTCTAAAGGCTTTGACTAATAAAACCTGAAACAAGATAAACCACCATCAATATTGTGGTGCATTTACAACATTAGTGTTTTAATATAAATAAACAAAATATATTGAAAAAATACCCTTGCTTTGCCAGGCTGCACAGTGCTTCAAAAAGAGAAAAAAAATGCATTTTGACAATTTTAGAAGCAATATTTGTGATAAGGAATGGTTAACAAAATGTCTGCAAATGTCAGCTTACAATTTTTTTTTTCTTGAATGTAGCAATATTAACATCTTCAGGTGTTGCAAAAACTGCTTTATGAAATTTCTGCCTTCTGTATATGGTTGAGGTGGATGCTATAGTAACTAATCTTGTTGACCAATACAAAACCAGACAGAAATTTAGTCATTAGTTTTTTATGCTTTTTTAGCAATAAATCTTAGTGAGACATTCTGAAACGCTGAAAATTACTTTTCAGTTTGGGAACATCGTGTCTAACACTCCAATAAAACGTCGTAAAGTTATTTCTCAAGAGATTGTAACTGAAGCTGTACCCCTAAATTATCAAAATTCCTGTGAAAGTGTCATTCTGAACTGTCGAAGTATACGAATAGGAACGCTACGAAGAATGGTTGTGGAACCTGTGATTGTAAGTAAACTTGTTATTTGACAAATCTTGCAGTGTTTGATGGACATTGTTACTTTCATACTTGAACAACATACTATTTTGCTTTTATCTGTGGAAAAGTAAGTTTGCCTCTAATTTCAGAGGCTGTGATTCCTAAAGCATCTGCTACTAATGTATGTGATTTAATTCTGGTATTAAATAGAAACATCATCCCTGCAAAACCCTTAGGAACACAGTTCACTTGGTTGGGGAGGGGCTTACAAATTAGCATGGATTTGCTAAGAAAATTGAAGGCAGCAGTTGCCAAAAAATGGATATTGATAGGTGTGAGGAAGAATGTCTGCGGGTGAATAATTTTGCTGCTGTAGAACAATAGGGATTTTTGTTAACCTTCTGCCATTGAACGTTACTTGTATGCATTAAACCAGATAAACTCCATACTTCTTGCTGTGGTAACCCCATAAGTAGCAGAGAGTTGTTACTTCCTCTTTCCACCTTTCTGTAAAACCCTATTCTTTGATTTGCTTAAATACTGATGCTGATTGATGACATTATCTTTTGAAGATTTTTTTTCTCCCTATAATTTTTAGTATTTTTCATAGTATTTTAAACATTTTTTGAAAACAGAGTACTTAGGAAATATCTTAAGTTTCAATAGTCAGTATAACTGAAAGAGACACTGTATAGTAAAGAATATACGTACTACTTTCAGTTGTACAAAAATGTCCACCGTGTTTAAAAAAAAAAAACCCAAACATTCTTGTTTAAAATGTTTATTGCTCAAGTACTTAGTGGAAGTATACTTACCAGCAGTTAAAAGGCATTAAGTTGATTTTGGTTCAGAGAAGAAGTGAAATCTTACTGTCTTATCTTCCACAGTTTTGCCTGGATTATATCAAAATACGCCTTGAAAGTCAAGAAGGTGAGCACACCTTATTAATATTACTAAAATTTTATACTAATACTCAATATATGTCCATTTTGAATGAAGTAATTTTGTCTAAGGAATTAACAGGTGAATCATAATGAAATGTTGATTCTGTTTTTCCTATGTTTGTAATAAATTATACTGGATGCCTGTAGTTTGATGGTAGGAAAAAAAAGAATCGATAGCATAAATTTGACCTGAATTGCCTGGTGATTAAAAACCAGAATAATTTTGCATTGTCTATGCCTTCTGCTAGGAGAAAGAATTAGCAATTTGTAGTGTGCCTGCAACTGGTCATTAGTTCTTCCCCTTCATCCTAGTAGAAGAGCTGTTCATACTCTGTTGATGATTGGCAAAAGCTGTCTTTAAAATGATTGACAAAAAGAACAGGCAAGAGTTATCTCCTGTAAAACATTACCTCTTTAACACTTTATTTCTTTTATTTCAGATGTATAAGTAGAGAGTAAAAACCACACAGATGCCATAGGCCTTTCCTGTCTGTTGTTCCCTATACAATTTTTATTCCCTAGTTTCTAGATTGTGTATTTCATGTTAATGAAGGAAATAGTGATACAGTTTAGGAAATTGTGAGCTTACAATTATTGCTGTAATTCCTGTTTTCTTTTGTAGTAGTTTGGTTTGGGTCTGAAAAGAACACTAAAAAAAGAATTTTTAGTCAAAACAGCTACGAGGTGAAATTACTTCCATGGTACTTTATAAGAAAAAATGGTGACTCATTAAGTGTTGTGTTTATTGGAATATTTAATGCTTTTCTATTTAATTTTAAGTTCTGCACCTGGAGGAAGATGGGTTTATTTCCCACCTAGCTCCTTTCCCATTAAGTTCGTAATCATAGTGTGATTTGTTCTAATACAACTACAAAAGACCACCAGCGACCTCCCAGAGACTAAAACACACATGCTGTAGTAGATTGAGACTTATGATAATGACTTCTCCGAAAGATGTTGAATATGTAACCAACTTATGGGGAATAATTTTTTCTCACTATCTCTCTGGTCATTAAATATTTACTATAATTTAAGAATGACCATAGTCTTTTCAAGAAGTCTCTGAAGTCTTCTCCCTTTTACAGAGAAAATATGGAGGAGAAGGGCTTCACTTGTTGATTTTTATTTTTTAGGACTTTATGTTGGCTCTGTTTCTCCTTCTAGACTGTGGGGGTTTTTTCCCTATGTAAAGGCATACAGTTTTTCATGTGGAGGCTGTCATCAAGCATGTGGTAGAGTGGTAGAAGTTGCTACTAACTAAAGCTTTAAGTGTCAACATTAACATTAATGAGCACATGCTGGTTCCTTATAAAAATCAAGGGTAAAACTATAAAGGAAACCCACGTGCTTTTACTGTAATTTAATATGATGTCACTATTTTCTTCTAGAATCAGAAAGCGACGTAAGAGAGATTAACCTGAAAACTTCAGAACTTACCAAATGTGAATGGTGTAGTGTTCGAAAATTACCAGTAGTTTTCCTACAAACAGTACCATCAACCTGTAGTAGTCTAAGAGACCAATTGAAGATGAGTAAAGATAATGTCTGGTACGAATGTAAAGGAGACAGTAAGTAAAACAATTTTAGTTCACTATATTACTTTTTTTTTTTTTTAATGCTTTGGATTGTGACTGCACTGAAGAATAAAACTGACATTGTTTGCTGGGGCAGGTGTAGTGTTTTCCCTGTTAGGATTGCCTTCCCAGGCTGAGGAGCAGTACAGTTGAGAACAGCTTGGTGAAACTGTAGTCTTACTTGTCCGCACCCATGCTAGTTACAACATTTAGTCTGTTTAGTGCAACTATTCACTAAGATTTATCCTGAATGAAAGTAAGCTGGTTTGTTTAGCTTTTGTGTATGGGCCTTTACATTTATAGAACAGCTTTTAGTATACTTAGTCCTGCTTTCAGTGCTGTTCTGCTTTAGTTTCAGTAGAAACTGTTCTGTGGGTTGGCTTGGTTTCTTTTTCCCCCATATGCTTGTAGTGATGTGATGGAGACATGTATCTGCTTGGAAAAGAAGTAGATTGTCTTTATGCATCATAAAATTAAGCTTAATTTCAGCATAGTTTTCCTCAAGGGTCTATCATATAGGGGAAAAAAAATCTTTACTCTGGGGGTAACAGGCTGCCCAGAGAGGCTGTGGAGTCTCCTTCTCTGGAGATATTCAAGACCCACCTGGACACATTCCTGTGCAAGGTACTGTAGGTGATCCTGATTTAGCAGGGGGATTGAACTAGGTGATCTTCAGAGGTCCCTTCCAGCCCCTTCGGTTCTGTGAATTTTAGCATTCACACTGGTTTTAAATTTAGAATAGAGTTCTCTTACCCTTAAATCAGCTTTTTGTTAGGTTAAATAAATATAACTCATATAAAAAGTAGGAGCTGTAAGGAGTTATAATTACAAAAGTAATTGGGAGAGCACGCAGGGGAGCTACAGGCAATACTGGGAGCAGGCAGTAGACCCCAGGTGAACACAGTGTTCTCAAGTGAAAAAAGGCAAAGCTTCCCAAGTTGGATCACAGAAAAAAACCTAAACCTGAATCCATGGCAGTGTAAGCAGTTGTGTGTTGGTACCTAGTTCCCAAAATCCAGTTAGACACATCAATCCTGTGTGCCCTGAATTGGGAAATACATTGTCAAAGAATTATTTTTGCCAACAGTTAGCATGCCAAGTTAAGAATAACCAAAAGGAAATGGTTATGTATGTGTCTGAAATGCTTCTCTTGCAGAAAAGCAGGTTTCTGCAGCTCTGAGTTAGCCAGCTACATTAGACTGGGATTTGCAGCCTGAATCCCATTCCTGTGTCTGGCTGCCTAAGTAACTTCCTTAGTGCAACTTAACTGCATTTTTTTTTTTTTTGGTCAGATGATGTTAGTGGGTGGCATTTATAAAATAGCTGATTGATCCAACTCACTTTCTCCAGCCTTTAGTTAAAGGTGTAGCCTGACCTGTTGAAGCTGAACCACAATACAAGATTTATTAGGGCTAGCAAGAGTAATAATCATGTCAGAACACCTGATAGTATTGTGTTCACACAGTGTTCACTGTGGGCAGAGAGGTTTGATTTTGTTTGTTACAGTGCGTGAAAGCAGAGCTTTGCTCTTCTTCTAGGTGGTGATACCCCTTTACCAGTGTAAGAAGGTGAAGATTTTGATTACCGTGATATTTTAAATTCCTTTCCTAGTTGCATACTTTCTAGAAGGGAAAAATCCTTACGAGATTTCTGTTTTCTGTGACAGATATCTTACCAGAGAAAAAGAAGCTTCTTTTGTGCAATTGCCATCACAGGTTTTTTGTACTTCTGTACTCAGCAACACTTGGCCACAGAATCATAGAATGCTTTGAGTTGGAAGGGACCTCAACCCCCCTGCCATGGGCCGGGACACCCTCTACTAAATTAGGTTACCGAAAGCCCATCCAACCTGGCCTTGAACACTGCTGGTATCAGTAATAGTTTTGTTAGTACTTTGTGTGTATGCAGTTTATATCCACTTTTAAAGAAGATCATTATGCTAGAAGTGGTTGTCTCAAAAATTTGCTTCCTCTCCCCTCACCACCCCTATTCTATTCAGTTTAGTTTTGAATCAGGAGCTTAAGCTTTGTGTTTTACTTGCTAGTTAATCCAGGTAGGGGTTTTTTTTCAGCAAAGACCTGACCTGTAGATGTCAATGCCATATATTCATGTAAATTTGGTTGTAATAAACTGTTCTAGCTGAAAGACTGAGCACGACTGGGCTTATGTACTTTAATGACTTTACCACTTTCTAGGATCAGGGTAGACTGTGAATCTACCTAAACTGTGGGGTCTCTCATAACTTTTATGTGTTTAATTTAAAATATCTTGTCTTGTTTTTTTCTCTCCTTACCCTTTTGCAGTCACATCTATTTGAAAGTAGGAGAAAAATAGGCTTGAAGTCTTAAAATAAAATGCCATGTTGATATTGAAGGAGTTAAGTAGATGAAAACAATTTTTGTAATAGACACTGAGACCACAAAAGCTCATCTACATTCTTAATATAGTTGTCTTTTTCCAATAAATTTCCACAGATTAATGTATCTTCATTTATTTTTTGAGAGAGCTCCTCTAGACTTCTTAGTATTGACTTTGGAGAAATTACGGCATGTAATTCCATATTGCAGAGGGGAAAGTATGCTTGATTTCTGGAATTGAATTGAAACAACAGGATAGAACTGTCATAAGAAAAAGAGAAAATACTGATTATGGAGTCTTACTGTCAGTAAGCAGCATAGCTTATATTTCAGAATATGTTTTGTCTTTGCATTCAGTGTCTTTTAAAAAGTTCCAAGGTACGATAATTAAGGCAGAATTTCAAAGCACTCTTAGCTATGTAGAAGAAGGGCTTGGTGGCTAACTCTTCAGTCTGTCCGCATACATGTCTGTTACAGCTTGTATATATAGTTAGCATTGTGTGCATGTGTTGGCCTGTGATTCTTTGAAGTATGTTTATAATTGCGACATGCTTTATTTTGTTTCTAAATGAATGATTTTCTCTCTGGTTTGTTTTTTTTTTTTGTAGGTCAAGAAGAACAGTACATAATTTTAATTTTTGAAACTGGTCTTGATCCTCATGCAAACTCAATATTTGAAAAAATAATTACTGACATTGGTTTTAGAAATAATATTTCTGACTTCTTTGTGAAAATTTCGTTTGAAGAAGCCAATGGCAGGCTTGTTGCATTTACAAAGTGTTTGGAAGACAATTCCAAAGGAAGCCCATCTCACAGAGAAAGCAAAATAAAAAATGTAAGTTTTTTTTTTCTTCAAAATCAAAGTCATTATATTATTCCGGTTACAAACACACTGAAGATAGGGTGCTAGTCACTAGACCAATGAGAAAAAAAGAAAAAAGAAAGCAACTACTTCTTCTGTCTTTTGTATGAGGATTCCCAGACTGGCCCGTGGTGTATTATGAGACTGTGGGTATAAGTTTGTGAGTTCACAGTATTTTTTACTGTGTTTAATCATAAGGTCCACAAATAATGTTGTAATTTTAAATTTAAGGGACAAGAAATTTGTACTGTAATTAGACAACATAATTTTTTCCAAATCAATATACTTCTAAAAATGTACCATTTCAATCAAGAAATTAAGATTCACTGTTAAATTTACTTAATGCTTTTAAAATTTGCATCTCTGCAAGAGCTGAGTGCAGACCTAAGTGTTAATAAGTGAACTAGAAGGGAAAAAACTCAAACTTGTAAGTCCTTTTCAAAAGCAATGCGTGTTATACAACTGGATGTCATGAAGCCTGATTACCTTTTTGGTAAATTTGATCACAGTATGCAAATTAATATTGACTGTTCTTTTAAGGTTGCTTCTGAGCCTAAAATACAGCAGCGTAATAAGCAGTTACCATATTTTGATGATGATGATGAAGTTGGAGAACCACATACAGTATTTATTGGTCCTATAGAAAAGTAAGATATTTATCTTTGCACTGTAACAATTCTCTGAGGGTTTTTTGGCAGTTCATATTTATTAATGAATGTGGGTTTTTTTCTTTCAGGTTGATAGTTTATCCACCTCCTCCAGCTAAAGGAGGTATTTCTGTGACCAATGAAGACCTCCATTGTCTAAACGAAGGAGAATTTTTAAATGATGTTATTATTGATTTTTATTTAAAGTAAGTTTGGTTTCTAATCAGTTTAGCTGTCTTTTTTTTTTCTTTGAAACTCAAAAGGTTTGAATATTAAAAATTCATAGGTCAGTTGATAACACTTAGTCTACAGCTAAAGAGCCTTTAAAAGTTAAATTCTTATTTTCAGAGTATTTGTGTTTCCTGGAATTCCCTCTTTTAAAAAAAAATAAAATAACATAATAAATTAATTTTTTTTGTGTCACTTATGTCACAAATCTTAGAAACACAGTAAAGTGTAATGTGCTGCTGTGTTTATGCTATACGTAAGGTGCCTGTGAATAATTTTCAGCCTATTAAAATACTTGAGAGGTGAAAAGAAAAAATTAGTGCACCACACTGGGAGTATTAGGAGATTTAGTGTCTCAGTTTTGGGGCTTTCTTGGAGAGGTCATATGTAGTAAACTCATTAATATTTTTTCCTGCCATTATATAACCGTAACAACAGTAGAACAGCTTGTTGATTGAGCTGAGCACTTAATACCTTAAAATACTGAGGCAGGTAGTGTGTTAATAAGTTCTTAAGGTTAGTTAGCTCTGATATTCTTGCTATTTTATGAAGCTACAAAAGTTTGCTGGGGATGTAGCACTGCTGGCAGTCCTTTTACTCCAGTGATGAATATTTTGAATTAACACCTCCTTTTTTTTTTCTTTTTGTTAACTAATTAGGTATTTGGTACTTGAAAAACTGAAAAAAGAAGATGCTGACAGAATACATGTGTTCAGTTCATTCTTCTATAAACGCCTTAATCAAAGAGAAAGAAGAAATATTCATGAAACTTCGAACCTGTCGTAAGTGTTGACTTTTGTAAGTCAGTTACAGTAAGAGATATGTGCAGTGAAGGCTACAAGAACAGATGCCTTATAGAGATAAAATCCTTACAGGTAAAATTATAATACCAGTAGAAATATAGGAAGCATCCAGAATGTAACAGACATAGAATTTGCCTTGAAAATCTTAAGAAGCTGTTACGGTGAAAATACCTGAAAAAGTAATCTTCCAGTTAAAGTAATCCACTCTGTAAATCATGTGGTGCTTTCCTTTTGCAGAATACAACAGAAACGACATGGGCGAGTAAAAACATGGACACGGCATGTTGACATTTTTGAGAAAGATTTTATTTTTGTTCCCCTTAATGAAGCGTAAGTAAACGTACATTTATTCACATTTATGGGTAAAGACTTAAGCTTCATAATTCTGACATTGAAAGCTACATTGCAGTGTGAAGTGAGTTAAAAACAAGAGAATAATAATCTTTTTTTCTATATGATTAAAAACAAAATCGTAATGCCAGATCTTTAAATGCAAGTTGCAGTACAAGAAATATTAGATGATATATAGTATAAGAAATATCAGACAGTATAAAGACTGACAAAAATTACCATTTCGGAGTACTTTTTCTAGATTTTACCTGGTTCTCAGGAGTTCTTCTAAGATGTGTCATTGAGAACTTTTGAATTTTTCCTTTTTCAGTTCTTCTAATGAGATTTCTCTGGTATAGATGAGATCATCCTTTAGTTACAATAAACCTATATCAGAAGAAAATCCAATTGAAAAATCAATGAAATCCAAAGAGGCAAGGAGATAAGGAGTAAAGTGGGGCAAAGCTTATCTCCCAGCTTATTTCGTGTTGGGGGATATAACTGTTGTTGATCCTGGAAGGGTTAGAATGTCAGCTCTGTAAAGGGTGAGACGGTCTCATGGTAATGGCACTACAAACACTCTTCTGTCCCCTTTTTTAATTCGCTGCTCACAAGATTTCTTTAAAAATCTGGAGCATCATGTACAACTGGAAGGTCTCATGGGCAGAATAATATGAGCAATTCATCTAAATAGCTGTGTTGCTAGTGCTGAACTATTAGAAATATTACAGCCATAAAACAAATTCTACAGTCTATAATTTGCGCAGTGATAAAGAATGTGTTAAACTAAAATTAGCTTCGGAGGAGACTGAGGGGTGACCACGTTAATGTTTATAAATATGTAAAGGGTGAATGACAGGAGGACGGTGCCAGGCTCTTCTCAGTGATGGGGCAGTGGGTCCAAACTGGAGCACAGGAGGTTCCATGTGAACATTAGGAAAAAATTTTCACTGTGAGAGTGACAGAGCACTGAACAGGCTGCCCAGAGAGGTTATGGAATCACCTTCTCTGGAGACATTCAAGACCAATCTGGACACATTCCTGTGTGATTTAATCTAGGTGATCTTGCTCAGGCAGGGTGGTTGGACTAGATGGTCTTTCAAGGTCCTTTCCAACTCCTAACATTCTGTGGTTCTGTGAAGCTTCAGAGAAGAGTAATAATGTATGAAATATGAGCAAATTGAAATATTTAGACAGCACCTGTTCTCAACTGTCTTATCAATGAATTTGTTAGTGACTACTTGATGGAATGCTCCTACCTTTAAGGAAGACTGTCAAGGCTTTAGCGAAACCTGCCCAGGAAAGTGAACATCTATTGCAATCTATCTTTGGTAACTTTTGGGAACAAGGTTTGGATGTCTTGTGTGTGTGTGTGTGTATGTGTGTGTGTGCACTTTGCACACTCAGTGGTTTTGTGGGTTTTTTTACCAAATTCAGGTTTAACCATGAGCATTAATGTAATTGCTAGTTTTTAATGTTTTTATTTTGGTTTTTTTTTCTTTTTTTTTTCTTTGCAGTGCCCATTGGTTTTTGGCTGTCATCTGTTTTCCTGGTCTAGAAAAACCCAAATATGAACCAAATCCCTTCTATCATGAAAACGCTGCAACACAGATAAAATCTTCCTCTTCAGATGGAGAGAGCAACACCTCATCTCCTTTGACAAATGAGTTAGATGGACAAAACTCGCCTTCCAAGTCCACAGCAAAGAAGACATTGACCAAAAAGTATAATACAGCTTTAATTGACCCAAACACTGAAACAGAGGACAGTGAATCTTCATGTTGTAGAAGAAGTCCTTGTAGGGGAAAAAGTGCTTTCAAAAAACTAAGTCAAATAGACAGTGATGCAGAAGAATCTAACACTGTGGAATCAGCATCCCATAAACTTGACCATAGGACTCCAGATGAAAATGGTATACAGGGTGAATTCACAGCTGCTAGCCAATCTATGGGTATGTAATGGTAAAAATGTATATTTTAATGAAAAAAAATGGAGATGTCACTTGTGTTACTACTTCTGTGATTGCATAAACTCTACACTTCTATAGATTAGCATGTGGCTGAAGCTTGAGTGATCACAGTATAAGTATATATGCTAGTGCATATATAATGGTTTTGTGGCTGTTGACTTAACTCTCATGGCATAAGGCTGAAGATAAAAAACTCTTTTTCTCCATCAGATTCATTTGAC
Source organism: Heliornis fulica (assembly GCA_013399135.1). Classification (NCBI taxonomy): domain Eukaryota; kingdom Metazoa; phylum Chordata; class Aves; order Gruiformes; family Heliornithidae; genus Heliornis; species Heliornis fulica. Next base: position 207,032 of record VXBZ01012623.1, on the reverse strand, counting down.
CTTTTCCACACAAAATAATTTTGTATATGTCATGTAAGACTGTAATTGTTAAGGAACAAATGCTAGTTGACCAGGGATCTTCATAATGTATGCACATGGTGGAACTAAATTAAGATTGTGTGAGCAACCTTAATTCCAGTGTCTTCTGGCACTTGAGGTTTTGCTTCAACACCGTTAGGTTCTTTAATGATAGACAGTTTCTAAAAAGACTGAGAAGAAAATAATTTAAGAATGCTGTCTCATATGACTTCAGTGTTACATTTAAAGAGGCTTTCTCCATGCATCGCTGCTGTGGAGTCCAGTTACAGTGATCTGGAACTGCATTTGTATAAAAGTATGTCAGCTCCTTTGTTCACTTTAAAAGGGAGATGAAGGAGTTAGGTGAAGATTGTTTTCTCTACATACTGCAAGGTTTGGATCTCCTTGAGGCATAGAGTACAAAACATCTGGTCATACAAAACCTTACTTTCATCACTGATAGTATTCCTGCTGACTTAATTTACACAGTAAGTAATTGCATATCTTATAGTACAACAATTACATGGTCTAATCTGTATGCTGCAGGTCATTACAACTTCAGTGTCTTTTGGGTATAAACACTCTCCTACTTTCTAATCTGACTTTATTCATTTGTGATAACATTGTCACTTCTCCTAGCAGACTTTAGGGGTGGTGTTGGAGTGTGTGTAGATCTGTTCTTGTTTGAATTGATTTTTCACTTTGGTTGTTAGTTTATTATGTTGCTGCTGTATGATATCATCTCATCTGTCTTGGATGCTGTTACTGTTACTTGTCTCTAATTGGAACATACTTTGTGGCATATATTTTTTCCTAGGATCTTTTTTTTTTTTTTTATTGGCTGCATTGTATTGGTAGCTGATGCCCGTTCTGTTGCTGACCAAGACACACAGACACTCTTGCTCACCTATTGCACCCTTTCATAATGCAGACATTCTTACAGGTCACAGTCCTAGTTTAAGGTTGAGATTCAGTTTGAGATTGACACTAAGCATATATACCTGGAGATATTTAAAAGATGTGTAGATGTTGTCCTTAAGGACGTGGTCTAGAGGTGGACTAAGCAAGGTTAGGATGTTGTTGCACTCAGTGATCAAAGGTTTCTTCCAACCCAAATGATTCTATGATTCTGTGTGGTGATTTGCCCCTGCCTGGAGACCAGACTCCCACCAAAGTCACGCCCCTCTTAGCTGGACAGGGGAGAAAATACATGTTGAGAGGCTTTGAAGTCAAGATAAGGACAGGGAGAGACCATTCTGCAATCAGTGGCACAGGCAAAACAGACTCAACACGGAAGAAAGTCAAGAAAACTCTCTAATTTATTACACTACACTACAGAAACACACAGAAACCAGAGTCAGACAATGAGAAGTACAAAACAGCTCTTAAAACACCACCCCTCCCTTCTTTTCAGACTTCACTCTATTCATGATGTTTCTTTTCCTCAAGATGGCACAGGGGAAAGGGTGGGAAATAGGGAATGGAGGCTTCAGTCTTCAGTCAGTTCCTCATGAGTTGTTCTCCTTCTTGGGAGTGGGGGGCACATTTCTCACACTCTTTCCCTGTGCCAGCATGGTCTCCCCAGTCCTCCATTAACATCTCCACGTGAGTCCTCTCCCATGGAGCCTCGGCTCTTCACCAACTGCCCCAGTGTGGGTCACTGCTATAAACTCATAGAATGTCTCTCAGTCCCAGACTGTTGGCCCCAGCCTGGTCCCCCACACAGTCACAAGCAGCCCCAGCAAAACTGCTCCAGCATGGGCCTCCGTCTCTCTCTCTGTCTCTTATCTCTCTCCATGGGCTGCAGGTTCTGCCAGGGGCTTGCTCCAATGTAGGTCACAGATTCTTCCACATTCCTACCCCTGCTCCATGGTGGGCTTCTGCCTGGCCCAGGTACCTCTCCATGGGCTACAAGTGGGGTCTCTTCATCCTCCATGGGCTGCTGGGGAACACTCGGTTCACCATTGCGTTCTCCACAGGTCGCGGGGAATCTTCTCTCAGCACTTCTTCCTCCACCCCCTTTCACTGACCTTGGTGTCTGCAAAGTTTCTTACATCTTCTCACTCCCTTCTCTGGTGGCAAAATGCAGCTGTTTGCATTCTTCTATCTCTAAAATGTGATTCCCAGAGGTGCTGTGACTGGCGCTGGTTGGCCCAGCCAGCCTTGTCAGCAACAGGATTTTTGAAGTTTGGCCTTGGGAGCCCAGCTGGGATTTACTTTGTTGGACCTTTAAGAGGCTTCTAGACGCTTCTTGAAGAAGCCATATTGCAAACCCACCATATTCTGATTCTGTAAATTTAGATGCATGATGTTTCTAAACTCCATTTCATCCAGTAGGAAGATGAAAAGGATAAGGTGGGCTCTTTGAGACTACAGTCAGTGAAACCAGCATATCTACTCTTCTTATCCTAAAGTAGACACTGAGTAGCTCTTCAGTTGAGTACCTCTCTGTTTTCCTGATGGCTTGCTCTTAACATTGTGAGATGCTGCTACTATACATGGGAGCCTAAACTTAGATCTGAAACTAAATTCTGGTGTTGAGCTTGTAAGTCAGTGGGAGTTGATACCTAAATAACCTTGAATCATCAAAAATACTTATTTCTTTATTACTTAAGTAATCTTATTGTGCAGTTCTTGTATGAGATGTGGTTCTTAAGACCATTTTCAAATTTTTCTGGGGATTTGTCAGCAGTAAGTCACATTAATGTATGGCCTATTTCTTGTGCTAAGGTCTTTTAAAAGATACTGAATGAGGCTAATTCCCAGGTCTCTCCCTATGGAACTTCACTGGTTACCTCTTTCCAAAGTGTTACTTCAACTTCTCTGCTGAAGTATCCTCAAATGCACAACTTCTCCATATATTTTTTGTGGGATTTTTTTTTTTCATTAGTTAGTTGATTGCCCTATTGACTGTTCTTACAGAAATCCTGGCTTTCTTTAATAAGTACTGTGTCCTCCAGTGACACCATAACCAGTACTTTATTTTTGTGGTTATTTAGATACATTACATAGCCCTTTTCTAGGAAGAGTTTTCTTAGGAAGATTGCAAGTTTTGCTGGCATGAGTTAGTAATTTTTCATTTATTTCGACTCAGTATATTAATTTTTTTCCCTCAAAATCTGGTCTGAACTCCTGCATAGTATAGCAAGACTGGCAAGCCTGAATTTGTCTGTAACTGCTACTTTCACAGGTACAGCTATAACATTGCTGTTCTTTATTTCTACTTATGCTGTTTTACAAGTGTACAAATACATAGGAGGGGGTAGAAAGTGAATTTAGAGAAATTGTTTTTTAATGTAGCAAACAGTGAACTTTCACAAGCATTCTGAAGCTGCTGATCCCAGGATTGCTGATCATGCATGTCACCTTCCCAAGTGCCTTTCTTTTTTATCAGCACAGGTCTCATATACCTGCACAGCAAATCTGATCAAGGAACGGATTCGAGTTAAATAATAAGCTTGTGACTGACTTTCTCAGACTGGTCCACTGTGTGGGGATGTATTTGGTGTTATGGAAGCAGTCAGCTGGGCATGTGAGCAAGCAGTTACATTTAGGATCAAATGAGGCTGCCCATTTTGGTACTGGTGCCAGTACCAGTGTATACTGTCGTAAAGGCTTCATGGAACTACAGGGTAATTTCATGGTTTTAGTTTAGGTCTTAAGAAATTTTTTTTAGGCATTTCACAGAATAATGAAGTAGTTTCTGCTGTGCTAGAGGAATCTTTTCAGTGTTGTTCATCTACATGCATAAAATATTGTGTCACCTGTAGCACAGTTATTGTGAACAATCCCAAAGAAATCTGAGGCATTTAAAGTTAGGTTGGTCTTCAATGCTGATGTAGTATTTGATATTTAAATATGCTACTATCTGTGATTGATACAGATGGATTGCACAAAATCAGGCTAAACTATAGTGAAGACTCAGCTGATGGCAGTAAATTAAATGAAGATGAGCTTATAGATTTTTCTGAAGACCAAGATAACCAGGTAAAAAAATTAGCAGTTTTATTTGGGAAATGTAAACTGTTGTGTTGTGTTTTGAATGGGCAGCTTGAAAGTGGTACATACATTGTAAATGTGCATTGTCTAAAGCTGGTTATCTTTACAAGTTTCAAATCCAAAGCACTGGTTGCCTACAGAAATCTGCAAATTACGTGACAGGAGAGGGTTGTACATTCCTTCATTAAAATGTTTAATAGGAAACTGCTGTACTGAACCTGCATTTAATTTTGTGAGTCCTTTGCATGGTGACAATATTACACAAAGATTTTAGTGGAATCTCTGAATGTCGCCACGTTTCTGTCTTTCATTTTCCCCACCGCCATGTTTATCTCCCAGCCCAAGGAAACATCACTCTTCTTTCAGCTGCATTTCCTGGACATAAATAGACACATTTATAATTACGTGCTCCTCTGCTGCTGCTGTGTTTTGTTGGTGCTTCTCTTAATCCAATGTAAACAACATAGTTTAATAATTGAATAGTTTTCTTGTTCAAAATGGAAGATACTTAGATTTTAGAGCCGTGGAAAGACTGATCATTAAAGTGTCCTTTACTGGCTCCCATCTGGGTATGAAGGCATTATTCCATAGCCCTATTGCACGTTCAGTGTGAGCAAGCTAGGAGTTACACATTTACTCTTCCTAATTGGCCTTCCTGTTCATATTCCAGGTGTATGACTCCAAGTTGTCCGAAATAAAGAAATGGAGGCTATCAAATATACAGTCTAGGAACTACCTATGTTTCAACTTTAAGTCCAGAGCAAAACAATATTTTCCAAAGTCTGCAGCTATTTGTAATGACTTCCAAATAGTATGTATATGTGTGCAAGCATATAAAATCTCCAGTTTATGTTGAAAACTGACTATGCTTTTCATGCAGAATCAGTCCGCTCCTGTCGTGCCACTTGCCCAAACATGCTGTGACTCTTCCATGACAGAAGTGTCTTTCTATTTTCTAGCAGTTAAGAGTACCCTGAAGATGGAGAATGAGTAGTAGAGTGTTGCAAATCTGAAGTACATGGCGTGAAAGGGAAAAAAACACATGGCCAGCTGTGTTTATTGAGAGGAAGATGCCGAGTTTCCTGGCTGCAATGTAGCTTAGAACTTAACTCAGGCTGAAACTCTCTCTGATACCTTCTAGAATGCATAAAGCAAGTACAGAAATGGTGGGCCATGACAGGCAGAGTGCACCCTGTATATCTGCCAAACATGGACTTGAGGCTGCAACAGAAGAAAGTATATTAGGTACAAGGCAGCCATTTCTATGGTAACATCTTTGTGGCATAGCACAAGGATTTCAGTCATAGCATTCTGCACGTTAGTGAAGAGTACGTAATTCCCACCAAGAATTTCACAAGTCTTGCTGGCAACAAGGGTTCCTATTTTTGGAAAGCATCTCTTTCCCTATTAACGTGAAGGTGTGTGGTACTAATAGTGAACTCAGTAGAAGGGTAAGAAACTATGGACCTCTGGGATACTTTTAGATACAGTAACTTTAGTGGCTTTGATTTTAAAACTTCCATATCCTTCATAGCAATCAACAGTGAAATCAAGAGGTCAAAGGATGTTTCAGGTTTGTGGCATGACTTTTTTTGCAAACCATGATACATAAAATCACGATGGTTTAGTTTCCCTTCCACTAAGAACCAGGTTAGTGTATTCTGGAGCAAAGATCAAGTTTTACTTCATTTTTTACTTTAGTTCATTGCAGATTTTGTCTAATTCTATTCTAGAAAACATACATGAAACTGCCAAGCAAGTTTCTAGTGATCGTTATTAGGGGAAAGTATTGATTTGGATTATAACCAGATAGCAGAGAGATGCACCTCTTTAAGCCAGTAATGCTTTGAAAATGTCAGTTGCAGCTTTTTTCCTGTTCTCAGCAGTTGTTAAATAAATAGCACCATTCAGTCTGTGTCATTCCAGCGTGGATTTGAGAAACCATGTGACTAAAAGTTGGTAATGCAAACCTTACAAACAATGAGTGGTTTCAGATTAAAGCTACCACTTCTTTATTAAACTTATGTTACTGATCTTGAATAGAAATGGTAAGTATAGCAATAACTTCTTTTGCATCTGTTTGAAAAACAGTCTTAGTTTTTAAATATCTGTAAACTTCCCTCTGTAGGAAGACAGTAGTGATGACAGTGGCCTTGTAGATGATAACTGTAGTTCAGAAACGGGACAGTGGCACCTGAAGCCCACCATCTGCAAACAGTAAGTATTTAAACAGTTAAAATGGAGATGTCTTAGAAGTTTATGAAACATAAAAGATAGTAATTATGGGAAATGATCATACATCAGTCTTCAAACACTGTAATCAGCATGTTATTAGTGTTTGAGGGAGGAGAATTTAATACTTTGTAGTAGCATCATCTTCAGTAAGAAGATAAGTTAATGAATTAAACTACTAGTGAAATAATAGTGTCTAGGGTTTCTTTTAAGCCTGTGTGTGCTTCAGGCAAGTGATACCTTGCATTTAGAATTCTACAAAAGCAGGTGTAGAAGGATGTTTAAGTGTATCCTCTGTATTAAAACACATATTAATGTCTTTAAATGAAATTATAACTTAAATTGATACTAAAGAAAACCTTTGTCTGCTGCTCATATTAGTACAGGAAAATAGGAATAATTTTTAACTGCCCCCATTTCTTACCTAAATGTATTCTCCAGCAGCTACTCCAGAAGGATATGTATGGGTTCAGTGCCTTTCTGTGCTTGTGCCAGTGTCCCAGTCACCTGGTGCGCCTAAAAGAGCAGTAGACACCTGAGGGGGTTTTAAGCAGTTTTTGCCTGTACAATTGCTTTCAGTGTGACAGTACTGCATTTTGTGAATGCATTCCTAAGTGTAGTCAGTGTATGGTTAAATCTAAGGGTGACTTGGCATTTAGCTATATCCCAGTTAGGGGTTTGCAGCAGTCCTGGCAGAGCTTCACAGTATCGATTTAGTTTTGTTCAAAGTCACCCTGCAAAGTACGTCACAGCTAGCTAACTGTGTCACGTTGTGTTTTCCAAACCGCAGTAAAATATTGCGTACTTAAAAACTTGTGTTCTTTCTTAGGCCCTGCATTTTGCTTATGGACTCCCTGAGAGGCCCTTCCCGGTCAAATGTTGTAAAAACACTAAGGGAGTAAGTTTCATATCTGGGTTTTTGGGGTGATTTGGTTTGGTGGGGCTGGTTGGGGGGTTTTTGCAAAAATCTACACAAAACAGAAGTTTGAATTTGCATGGTCTTTTCCTACAGATACTTAGAGGTGGAATGGGAGGTCAGGAAAGGCAACAAAAGAAGCTTTTCCAAAGATCTCATGAAAGGTTCTAACCCAAAAGTGCCACAACAGAACAACTTCAGTGATTGTGGAGTGTACATACTGCAGTATGTGGAGAGTTTTTTTGAGGTAAGTCTATCTCCTGCAGCAGTCAAATACGAGCTATTAAAATTTACAATTATAAAAGGCTGTCTAGTGTAGCTCTAGTAGCTGTTTATTAGATTATGCATTATAAAATAATTTATACATTAACATACATGATGGTGAATATTTTGAAAATTAAGTATCACTGCTAGTTACACACATGTACCAGAAATGGAAAAGTTTATTTAGATACTTTCTTTATGTTCCTACAGTGCATTCCTTTTAAAGTTATCTGCTAAGAAATACAGTTCAAATTTGAATTAAAAATGTAAACTAAAGATGTGTTGCATAAAGCGTGTTACGAAATGTGACTCCAAATATATTTGACAGCGCTAGTTTATACATTTGTTTACTTGCATGAAAACATATAAGTCAAATAATTACAGCTGAAGGCCAAATCTTGATTCCACTGAGGAAATTGGTTAAACTCTTACTTTGACTGTCCTGGTGTTGACGTTGGTGCTCTTTTCTCAATTGGAAGGAGTAGCATGCTCAGATCTGACTTGGGAGAAGAGATGGTCAGGTGAGATGTTGCCCATGTGGGACACTAGCCATTTACAGTCCACAGTACTTGAACACTGTGGCTGAAGTTTCCTGTAACTAACCCCGTCCGGAAGGCTGGTGCTTCCTTCTCCATTCCTCTCCCCTCCTCTAGTTCAACCTTTGTGTGGGAGCAGCAAGGCTTTAGCAGAGTGCATGTGTGCAGAAGGTTGTGCAACATGCTTTTCTGCTTTACCAGTGAGCCCTTGAGAGCTTCGAACTGACCTTGAGTGATTCCTGTTTTGCACACAGGGAGCACCCAGATTTTAATGATCTTGGCTCTTCCTTCTTGCAAATTGATTCCTGAATTGCATGAGGCAGAATCCTTTGCCCTGCCTGGTCTTGCAGTGTGCAGCAGCTTTGCCAGGGAATAGGGCTGGGTGTGTAGATGTGTCAGATAGCAAATCACAGGTTATTCTCAGACATGAGGGTGACATCTCTGCCCAGAGAGGTTGTGGAGTCTCCTTCTCTGGAGACATTCAAGACCAATCTGAACATGTTCCTATGTGATCTAGTCTAGATGATCCTGCTGGGGCAGGGGGCTTGGACTGAGTGATCTTTCGAGGTCTCTTCCAGCTCCTGATACTCCATGAAATCTGTGAATCTGTGAATGACACGAGTGGGACAGGAAAACCTGCCCTGGCTGCACGGTAGCTGACTGTGACCTCTTACAGTTACTGACCTAGTCGTTTCAGGTGCTGGTGTGTTTGAAAAATTACACAAAGTCTCGTTGTTTTCAGCAGCTGCACAAGCTGACTGGGGAGTGTGTGGGGAGGGGAGCTCCATTTCGTGTTTGTGGACTATTCAGGCACATCTTTTTCTTCTTTGTGGATTTCAAGTACCTTATTTTTTTTAATTAAAGTGGTAACAATGTGTGTTTTGTAAAACCAGGACTCATTTGATAAAGTCGGTAGCAAACCTGCCAGCTCTCACTCACAGCAAGTAGGTCAGCTCAGCACCGTTCCCAGGGGCTCCGCTTCGGCCCACGGCGGACAGCTCTGACCAGCTGAATGACGGCCGGGTTAGCTGGGCTGCCCGGGTCGCGGCTCCCGCCGCCAGGGGCCGCCGTGGCGCCGGCTGCCGCGGGGCCGGGTCGCGGAGGCCGAGAGGATCCGGCTGCAGCCTGGGCTCCTGCGGTGCTGAGCGCTGCTCGGGGGGAGACGGGCGTCTGGGTGAGGGCGGGAGCGGGCACTGTTGTTCGGCGACGAAAGGCCGCGCAAAACAAGTAGGACTGGCTCTGACCCTTGTCGCTGCTCTTCTGACCCAAACTGGGCAGCACAATGGCTTAGGTAAGGATGAGTTCAGAATAGCTCGAAATACCTTTCTGTTGTTGGTAACTGCGCTAATTAGATTTTGCCCACGTTCTTACCCTTCCTCTGGCCTGGTTCATAATTTAAATGATGGAGAACCTGTTCAGATTTTGCCCGTGGATTTCTGCATCATTGGTGTCATTCTTCTGAACTTTATTTACTGCTTGCGTTAAGTGGCAAAGTCAGTTCAATTTAGGGTTTGTGGGGTGGTTTGTTGCTGAATTATCTAGTTGATGGACTGATGGGGTATGGAGTGATGTTACTAGTGCAGTATTAGGCATTGACACTATCCTGAGCAGAATGTAATTAGATTTTTTCCCAAGTAGCCTTGCTAGTGTTAGTTCAAGTGGATGAATGTAATTTACTCTTAAGTAACCTGTTAGTTATGTAAGATGGAAATCACAAAAGAAGGAATTTCTTTGAGAGAAAACATTATTCCACAAACTGTTGCTTGGATAAATTGTACTGTGTCACAGAAGTGGTGTAGATAATGTCTGATAATAATTCTCCTAATTCTTCGGATGAATGACCTCTAGCAAGAAAATGTGTTAAGTGTAAAAAGGGCTGGTGGAAGCCAGAAGCTTTTGGAAGGCCCTGTTTTCTAGGGTGAAATGTAAAACTGGCTTTCCTGGTTGTTTGTGGCCTTAAAGGTAAGACCTGAAATATTTAGCAACAGATTCCTAATCAGCTCTAGATTTTATGCTAGTCATCCTTTAAAAAAATTAAAAATGCTGTGTCCTTTTTTTAATTAGAACCATTTTACACATTTATTTAGTCAAATGCTTTGTCTAAAAGATGTAGCAAACAGAGTAGATTATTTTGTCACTCTTACAACCAGAATTATGATATTGATGAACATTACTGTGTAGCATACTGAAGCTTGGTTGATTTTTACCTTAATTGTACATATGCAAAACCCAGAAATTGTCCAAATTTTGTTTAGTGCTGATGGAATGAGGTCGAGAAGAGTTTATGTTTTCTCACTACAGTTCTCTCTAGTCTTTGAATCATAACTCCTTACTTTAATATCCAAATGACCTTTCTTTTCAGAATCCCATTCCGAGTTTTGAACTACCAATGAACTTAACAGACTGGTTTCCACGCCCACGAATGAAAACCAAAAGAGAAGAAATAAGAAAAATAATCCTGAAGCTTCAGGAACAGCAGAACAAGGAAAAGAAGGGACAAAAGGACCCAAGTTCAATAGAAAGATCTTTACAGGAAAAAACAGAACAACTTAACAGCAACACAGACTGAATGTTGTATCTGTTGCATGTTAGCTCCACAATCAAAACTGAAATATACATTTTTTTTTTGTCTGCCCAGAGTAAAGATTTGGCGTATTCTCTGCTCAAAGTTACTTGGGAATGTTTAATGCCTGTATAAATGTGTGTCATAAAATGATTTAATTCCCACAAAGATGTGTATTAAGTAAGCAAGTCTGTACATATGTTAATGAGGCCAATTTTTTCAGCATTTGTAATTACTTTTTTTCCACTTGTTAGGGAGCTTTTGTTATGTATTTCTGTTAATAGAACTTAAATAGCAACTTCTAAACATAAAGCAAATAAAGAAAATATTTATAGGATAAAATGGTTAACTTTTTCTTTTTCAGTAAAGTTGTAATGTTGCAGGCTTAAGTAACACATAGGGAATGATTTGGTAGTAAGGTAATTAATTCATATTTTGACCCTGTTTAGTCGCCCTTTACAAGATTATTCTGCTTGCGCTACAAACAATAATATGGGTGTCTCAGTGTACCGTGGCCTCAGAGAGGGTGATTCCCATCCTCACAGTATCTTAAGTGTAGGCAGTGTAATAGTTAATAGGACTGCTTCAGATTTGGGGTTTAAAAGATATGCATTGCAATTAAAATTCCACACTTGCTTTAGTGGGACGGGCTAGAGAAAGGGGGAGAATGCTCTTTGACCAGAGATTACTATTCAAACAGTATTATAAAAGTGGTTTCAATGAAGTGATCTTGAGTGATACTATTAAATCATATTTTGTGGATCCCAATTGTTGTACAGGTGTATTTTGAGACTTTCTTCGTTATAAAATTGTATTTTGGTAAGTGTACTTGGAATAGCAGATTGCCCACATTACATTTTCTATGTTACAATTCTGAATGTTACATTCATATGTGCTTTATCTAAGTAATGAACATTTAAAAAGAAAAAAGTGTATGATTACTATTTTTTGTAATATTCACGCAAGAAAACCAAAATACCAGTGTTCATTGCTTGCTTGTTTGTTCTTGGCTTTAGGTAGCATCTGACTGATGTTGGGATTTGTTTGGATATTTCCAGTGTATTTTGATTTTGCAACACTCTAAAATGCCGTCGCCGCTTAAACTGGAAACACAGCCTGTTATCCCTGTAACAGAAAGGGGAAATGAGGGAAATGAGAGATGGTTCCTGCAAGATGCATATCCAGTCTTCTTCTGACAGAGGTATCTTCCAAGGGAACCAGAAACTCTCTTTTCCCGGGAAGCAGTCTGTCGGTGGAAGAGAGGGGCCTTCTGTTCCTCCTTGCAAGGTAGTATTTTCTCTCCAGATTTTTGTCCTGGGAATGTTATTTCTCATTCCCTTCTCCCTAGGAAAAACAGCAGAGGATTGGCTGAACATTGCGTCCCCCGAGATAAAATTGTGTACACGCGATCAAGTCTGACCTGGTACTTGAAGGTCTCCACGAGTGTTCATTCTTTCTAAACCTTGAGAACACTGCAGCTGACGATGTTCCTGCCGGGGCATTCCTGCAGGGACAACTGCCCTCTGTTTAAACAGGGACTCCCTCACCAAGGCAGACCAATTGCATGTAGAGTACATGGGCTGCTAATCCTTTTCACAGATATCCTGTGGGTTTTAAGGGAGCTGTTCATTCCCTCACTTCTCTGCTTGTGTAGACCCTGGCCCTCACGGAGAATGCATAAGCACAACGCAGATACATTACGTTAGAGCTGACTCACAGGTTTCTTGTTGAAAAAGCGTGGGGGCGGTCTTCTGGACTACAAGATAAATACAGAATGTACACACCTCAGAGTTGTTTCCCCCATCAAATTTTTCAAGTGTTCTTGCTGTTACTGAGGAAAACCTGTGATAAAACAGTTCCAGATTCTTTCCCTCCAGGGGCTTGTATGTGACGTTAGTGCAGCTGAAGTACTGGAACAGCAGTTTAAACAAATCCAAGTAAATCAGCGATGACTTGTAAAGAAGGGAAAAAAATAAAGTTCTTGGAAACGTAGAGAAGATGCAATTGCAAGTGGTATCCCTTTCCAGTCTAGTCTTTCCCAATGGTATGTTTTAGTTATATGGAGTATATCCAGATTTGATGGGTATAATAGTTTAGTTTTCCTAACATCTGTGATGCAGGTTCATAATTTAATGCTGTAGGACTGTTTGGTTCCCTTGCTAGGAATGGCCTGGTGCTTCCTCCTTCCTTCTCCTTCCTCTTTCCTGTCCTCCCCTTCTTCCTCCCTCCCCTTTTTCAAAGCTGTGAAGGTGTTTGGTTTATTATCATTTAATGTTAAAAGGTCTTGAGATCTTCAGTCTTACACAGCAAGCTAATATACATGTTAAATATAGGAAACTTATTTTTTTAATAAAAAGTGATGTTACTAGAAAAAAAAAACCCACAGAATTAAGAATGAGTTATTTAAAACCTTACTGGCTTGGTTTGAAAAGCTCACCACCGTGTGTGCTTGCTAGGCATTTGTCCTGGGCGTAACAGGCAGCTGCAGTTCAGAGTTTTGCAACCAAATGAGAAGTTTTACCAGTGGATTTTCTGAATCGGCTTTATTCAGTGGAAGTTGGTGGGTTGGGGGGTAGATCCGCGCGTTTAATCATTACTCAGCAACACACATGCTCCGAGGAAAGTACAAGTTGTGTATTTGCCTTTATAAGATTTCAGGTTGCAAATGAGAGTTTGAGTGGCACGGCTGCATTCTGCAGGGTACGGTATCAGATGGCCGCCTGATTAAATGGATCTGTCTCTATTGTGTTTCACTTCGGGTAGAATAACAGTTAGGAATTCTTATAAAAGTTTTAGATTACTCAGCATAAAAAATGCATGTCCTTCTGGTGCACGTTTGCAGGATAGCTGCAAAAGCAGGAGAGACATCTAAGTAGTCCCTTGTGACTTTCCTATTTTTCTTGCTTAGGAAGCAGAGCGAGCTCTTTAAAGGCTGGAGACTTCAAGCAGAACAACTGTGGTGTTGAGGTTGTTTTTGAGGCTGCACCACAGTTTGTGTCTTGGAAGAATCTAGCTTACAAAACATGCAGTAGAGGAAGAATTGAAAGATCAACCACACTTCTCACCATGATGAGAAAGCCATGCTGTTTGGGTTTTTTTATTTATTTATGTATTGCAGAGCAAATCAGTAAAACAGAACATGAAATCATTGCATGTATGATTTTTAGTTCCTGGTAATGTAGTTCCCCTGGAGACTGGAATGATCAACTAGACTTTTCTGGTGAACAAACTTCAGCAGTTTCTTCAGCTTACCCATCCACTGTAATTTTTAACTCTGATTTTTAAATAGAATGTATTTTCAGGGAGTGGTTAAAGTTTTACGTTGTGCTTCATCAATAACAGGATAGTTGTGTTTTAGCTTGTGAGCAGAAGTAGTAGCTATAAAGCTGCTTGTTCTTTGGAGTCCTGATTCGCTGGGGCCATGATGATGACAAGTGATGGAGTCTGGATAAAAAATTCTGTTTCGGTATGGCACTTCTTGTCTGTCTTAAATTCTACACATGCAGTACCCCTGAAGAACCTCTCTGCAGTGACTTGGATTCACAAAGGTACTTCATCTCCCTGAGTCCTTAGGCTTTTCCCACTTACTTCTGGAAATCAAAGGGGAGCTGACGTTGCAAACGACAGCAGTAACAACCATTTCACTTACCTGGTACCTTTGTGTTTTTAAACCAAATCCATAGCGCTTCACTCCCTCCTGCCCGCTCTAAGATTCGAGGAAAGAGGCTGTTTTGTAGGCTCCCGACGAAAAAGTGAGGGTGTAATCTGTAAAATGACTGTTTTCTGTGGTGTGGTCTGTTGTTCTCTGGTGGGATAGGTTCAGCTTGCTTTTTACCAGTGAGTGTGTGGACTCGTGCAAGCCTGTGGTTACAGTAGGAAACTTGGTAATGTGCACTGTAATGTACCACAGGGATTTTGTGTTCAGTTGGGTGAGTAACTTCTAAACGCAACCTACAAACAGACGGGCTGTGACTTTGCTAGGCAAGTTTCTTTTGGTTGCTTCTCTTTCAGGCTCACGGTTGATGCTTTTTGGGGAAGGTAAACAGCACCTTTTTCACGTATGATGCTTAAAAAGATTCATGAGCTACGTTCATATATATGAATGAACAGAAGGTTATATGGATTCAGTTTCTAAAGTGTAGTGAGCAAGAGAGTTCCCTTGTGTGTCTTTTCTTTCTTGCGCTTTTCCCTCTGTGCTCTTTCACTTGCGCTGTTTTACTCTTTCTTTCACTCTCTTTTGCTGCATTTCTTCGCTCTTTCATTCACATGCTCCTGCTTGTGCTTGAAGAGGATCTCTTCATCCCTCCTTATTTTGTTGGGCTTTGTGGTTAGGTTCTCTCTGGAGTTCTTTGGGGTATGGCTTCAGCCAAAACAACCATCAATATACAAGGGTAAGTAATGTAGGAGAGGGAGGAAAGAGGACTATCATGGGTTTTATACTAAGATTCTTGTATATGAGAAAAGCATCAGCAACAAAAGAAGACAGATGTATTTTTATAAATAGATGGTTTATAAGCTAACTGAACCCCTTTACGGTTAACAGGAACCAGACTGGTTTGTTACAACTGATGGATCATTTGTTCCCCTGCAGGCTGCGAGGATTCCGCGGAAGGGAAAAGGACCCTGTGCCACCCCACCCAAGCTGCTGCTGTTCGGGTTACATTTGCAGCCTGGTCCTTAACACAAATTAAAGCCTGTTGGATTTCCCCAGTGGTTTAACTTAGTGCTGTTTATGAACTGTACACAAAACTGTATCTCTTCAGCTGTACATCTAAGTTTGGAGACAGTTTACCTTTGCACACACACTGGTGTCAGCTAAATATATATACACACACTGAATATACTGATGCCAACTCAGAGGAGAAGTTTGCAGACTTACACAAACCTCTACTCCCCATTGTCCTCTGAATACAGCAGCGTTTTAAGTCGAGCCTTGTGATGGTGCTCATTTACATCAGGTTTGTCCTTCCTAACTCGATTTTGGAAGCCTGAGGTGGCGTTTCCCTTCCCTCTCACGTGTATGTAAGGAGGAGCACAGCTGTAGCCTGGGTAAAGATGATGGTATAGGTTGGACCAAACTTACAGCATTCATTGTGTGAGATCTTGGGAAATAATTGGTTGGGGATTTAAAGCTCTAGGATTAATTCCCTATTTATGCAGCAGGCTGGAAGCAGAGTAATTACTTTAGCTCTAGAAATCTTCACATTCTGTAGCTTCAGGCCTGGAAATTAATTTCATGCTGTACATTGGTAACATGCTGGGGAGTGTGTGGGTTCTGTCATACAAGAAAATCCATCTGGCCCCAAAAGAGCACCATCAAAAGTGCGACATGTTTCTCACAGGCAATGAAACTAAATAGGACGTAAATTGTGCTGGAATGCACACAGAGGGGAATACGTTTTGTACTTAGATGTTCCCGCTTTGAAAGCTAAACTTTGTAAACAGTGTGGTCACAGTATCTGTCCATGTTATACAAGGGCAGCAAGAGGCCATGAGAAGTGCAGCTTCCTCCCGCCCTACAAAGCTACTGAAATTTCTAGACCTCACAAAACCAGCACAGACTCCTTCCAGTGCAAATGAACGTTTGGACCCCAGAGTCACGGCGATACTTTTAACAGATGCCTGGGTTAAGGCATTGGATGTGTTTGTACGGACAGCTTGTGTACAATGTTTGGTCAGAAAGTGATACAGCTTTCCCTCCTGCCAAGGGAAGCCTTGGTTTTGCAAAATCAGTGCTTACTGAATGAATTGGTGACTTCTCTTTTTGCTCTACATCTCACCAGAAAGCTGGTTTTGTGAGGTTTTCACGCTACTCTGAGTTATTCTCAGTCTTTCGCACACAGTTAATGAATGCAGAGGCAGCACAGTCAGCCTGATTTCCATATCTACCTTGCATCCCTGCATCTCAATCATCTGTCCAAAGTAAGAAAGTTCATGAGCCAAAGGAGTTTTCCCTTTGTCATGGAGACCTTGCCTAATTCCAATACTTTTATTTAGACACTAAAATGTCCCACAAGGTATCCTTGACTTCACTGTCCTGTTCACAGAGTCACTTGATGTCCTTATCTCCATTTTGAAGACTGGGTGCTGAAGTTCTGGGCAATGGGTTAGAACCACTTTTGTTTAAGCTAAACTACTGTGAACTGTTGAATTTCCCACTCCGGCTTGTCTCGCTCACGGGTGTTGAGTGAGCTTAAAGTGTGTGCTGTTTCCTTAGCTCTTGGAAGAGAGAGACTGATTTTGTGCTTAGGAGGAGTGTTTGCCTGGATTGGAAGAAACATCACTGAACTGAGATGAGCAGGAGCCAGCGCCAGGGCGAGCGTCTGATTCTCTTCCAGTTTTCGCTCCGATCTCTGCCCAGGTGAGTGATTTCTGCAGCAGTTGTGTTGAGCCATCGTTCCATTTCCTTGGTTTTGCACATACTCCCACAGGTCTGACCCTAAACCTCTCAAGTAGAGCACCTGAAAATAAGAATATAGCTAATGACCACTGGAAAAGATGTTAACTAACTTTCCAAGGTTGGGATAATTCTTCTGCAGCAATGGCTCGTGCGTTCACGTCTGGAAAGTGGGGTTTGGTTGGTTTAGCAATGAGAAATGTTTTTTTCATTATCATACTTTCTCATGGAACAACAAGAATGATGCAGCTCATAGTTGTCTTCAGTTCCCTAAACACTAAATTTAGCCTCCACTGACAGAAATTACATCTGGAGAAAATTTTACAAGTGATTACATGGAAATTTGTACACACAAGCGGACTAAGGACAATTTAATACTTTTTGGATGCTTCCTACCTTTTTTCTGCTTATGTTTGTAACTAACCCCAGCAACTTCTCCAGTTGCTTGCTGGTAGCAGAGGAACACCAATGCACTTCAGTCTTAGTTCTGCTCTGGGGAGAACTTGTCCCGGTGGTTGTTCCAGATTATGCCCCAGCACCGCTTGCCCCTTGCTGCTTTCCTTCCAAACCCCAGATGATGTCCTTCCTGCACTGGTGGTTCTCCTCCCAGTCTCTCTTGCCTCTGCATCTGTTAATCTTTTATCAGGTCTTGAAGCTCCATTTTTTCAATCCATAGAAAAACAGATGAACACTGCTGTATTTTTCTTCTGTGGTCTTCTGCAGCCTAAGGAGCATCATCAGTCAAGAAGCTGAGGAAGTATGGGCTGGGCAAGCAGACAGTGAGGTGTGTTGAGTAACGGCTGATGCAAAACTGGGAGAGGTGGTTGGTACGCTGAAGGGCTGTGCTGCCATCCTGCAGAACCTCAACAGGCTGGGGAAAGGGGCTGGCAGGACCCTTCAAAGGGGAGTACAAAGCCAAGGCCCTGGTGAGGAACAACTCCAGGCACCAGGACACACTGAGGGCCAGGTGGCTGAAAAGAAGCTTTGCAGCAAAGGACCTGGGGTCCTGGAGAACACCAAGTTGACTATGAACCAGCAATGTGCCGTTGCTGCAAAGCAAGATTATAGTAGCCTGGGTTAGTGGAAGAGTCATGGTCGTGTTGAGGGAGGTTCTGCTCTACTCACTGGAACAGGCTGCCCAGAGAGGTTGTGGAATCTTCTTCTCTGGAGACTTTCAAGACCCACCTGGATGTGTTCCTGTGTAGCCTACTCCAGGTGATCCTGCTCAGGTGGGGTGTAGACTAGATGATCTTTCAAAGTCCCTTCCAACTCCTGACATTCTGTGATCTTTGAGAGTAATGAATGAAACTACAGGGGTCGAGGCCACCCTACAGGTAACGCTCATAGCTTGGCTTGCTTTGCAAGACTAACGGCAAAAGACCTATCTCTGGCCAAGAGACAAATTTAAATCTGTGCTAGGAGTCTATAAAACTGAGCAGGTTAGTGAAGGTGTTGTAAGCAACTGAAAGCAAATACAGCAATTTTTGATACCTGTTATTTTTCTGTAATGAGTTTGATATTTCTGTTCTGCAGAGAGGTTTTCAATTAGTAATGTTAAAAATTAATTAAATAGATGTATAAAGTTTTTAGAAAATGATTAGAAAGTGTCACAACTACCGGCACCAGCAATCAGTGACCTTACCTGGAGAACAGTATGACTCAGCTACAACTATTCTGAGGAAAAAGGAGCTGGATGTGCTTTGAAGTAGAACCTGTCAAATATATTAACTTTTGTGATTACTAATTGCTTCATCTCTTTGCTGACATGATGAATTCTAGTGATGTCCTATGTACTCATCTGCCATACAAAAAGCTCTGTTCCTTTTTTCAGCCACTGTGGCACTAAATCACCATGGTCATTAGCCTGCTAGTATAGTCAGAAATCCCCTGAGTGCAAGGAAGTGGAGGAAATTATTTTGTTTTTCAAATTTATTTTTAACCACAAAGTTCATCCTCGTTTGTCTGAGAAGCTGGCCTTACTAAGGAACGCTGCTACCCCCCGCCCCCACAGGTACTGGAATTGAATTGTCTACCCTTGAGAGGTCATTCTGCATCTGGTTTTGATACGTGGTTTCACAAGGCATTCACTAAACTAAGGGGCTAGCTTCAGTCTTTCCCACCTGGTTCCCATCACTAGAAGTGTCTGTGAGCAAATAAGACATCCAGAGTATTAGCAGATTTAGTAACCGAGCTGGAACTGGGCTGTTTGGCACTCCCTGAGCCATATAAACGTGCCGGGGAGAACGTCACACTGCAGCTGGTATGTAACTTCTCAGTGAGGATTGCCTTCTGCTGTGATAAAAGTCCTACCACGAGGGGTTGAAGAGCTGCTTGGGAATTTAGGTATGGGTGTGAAACCCAACTTGAGCGCTGGTCACCAGCAGGAAAGCACTCAGGGGTGGTCTAAGGAATCCAGCTAGTACGGCGATGGGATGGGATGGGCACGGGGAGGCAAGTCCAGCCTGTCTGTGCTTTTGACAGCATGTAGCTGCTCTGCAAAGGAAGAGAGGGAGATGCTGAAACAACAGGCCGCTTTGGCAGCCTACTTCTCTGCAAAGTGTTATTATTCTTCACTCAGGCAGCGGTAGTGCCTGGACAAGTTCTTTGGGTGATCTGCCCAGATGGATTATCAACCACAGAATCTACATCTTTATCAACATAGAATTTACATCTCTGCATCTTATGAGGACAGGCTGAGGGAGCTGGGTCTCTTTAGCTTGAAGAAGAGGAGACTGAGGGGTGACCTCATTAACGTTTATAAATATGTAAAGGGTGAGTGTCAGGAGGATGGATCCAGGCTCTTCTCAGTGATGGCCAGTGATAAGACAAGGGGCAATGGTTCCAAACTGGAACATAGGAAGTTCCATGTGAATGTAAGGAGGAACTTTTTCACTGTGAGGGTGACAAATCACTGGGACGGACTGCCCAGAGAGGTTGTGGAGTCTCCTCTGGAGATATTCGAGACCAATCTAGACATGTTCCTGTGTGATCTAATCTAGGTGATCCTGCTCGGGTAGGGGGGTTGGACTAGATGATCTTTCGAGGTCCCTTCCAACTCCTGACATTTTGTGATCTTTGAGAGTATATTTATTCAGCCAGCAGTGTAAATTAAACTGTTTCTGTTCTGTATAATAACCCTTCAGTGATACGTGAGGGCTAGACTGGAGAGAGGTGCTGCAAGGGCTTTGCAGAATTTCATTCTTGCTTCAGCAGAAGCATTGATCTCCCTTTTCAGCCTAGCTGCATGTTCCTCGTGCTGCCTTTTCATTAAGACTATGTATATTTTTTTTCTTGCTGCTTTCATCCACTTGAAGCGTAGGAGAGCCACAGCTCCATCCCCTTATTCTGTGAATGAAATTATTGCTCGACTTCCTCTGGTCCCTGCCCAAAGGTGTGTCAGAATTTCAAGTGGATCTCTCCGTCCTCTTCCAATTTTTCTTTGTCAAGACTGGCTCAAGAGCTAGAGCTAAAACTGCCTCGAATGACGTCTGAAATGGAATGGAAGAGACATCCTCACAGTATGTCCAACAAGACACAAGTCATTTGGGAACGGGCTAGATGGGCGCTGGCCTTTAGAGGAAGATTGGAAAAGTAGTAAATATCCTCACAGAATTCCCACTTCCCTAAGAAGCGTGAGGAGCTATCAGTGCTGCAATCTGCCTCATCCATGCTGAAGTCCCCTTGACTGCAGGTGTGTAGCTTCTGCTCCGCGAGGGACAACCAGCCGGACAGCTGCAGGTTACCTGCTTGCCACAGGCTAGTTCTGCTTTTCAGACAAGCCTGCAGCTCTTCTATCAGCAATTGCTGCTCATCTCCAAAAGGGAAATCCAGATAAAATCCATACAGGTGCTCGTGGTGGAGGAGAGCAAAAATAAATATTACCCATATGGTAGTTGATATTGTGTGGTGCTGGCTTCTCATTCCAATATTACAGCTCCTCCCTGTCCCTCAGGTGAAAAACCTAAACCAGTGGGGCCCATTCTACTCTGAACATGCACTGAAGTGAGACTCTTGTATCTTTGCCAGGGAGAAGCTTTAACAAAAACAAAAGCAAATCCTTGGAGACACAGGGCGTGTTGCACCAGGAATGGAATCCCTCCAACCTCAAATACTGGTATGGCTCCAGGGATACCTTCCAGCTACTGTGAGGTACTGTGATCTCACCTCCGTGACCTCACCATTTGGGTTTATGGAATGAAACTGCTCATCAACGTGACACGAAAAGCAATGGACTTCAGAAGGACCACGAGATGACAAGTCAGGGATTCCTCTTACCTGCCTTCATGCTACTATTTATGCATGCCTATTTCTCTGGAGTTATCCCCAATTCAAAATAATCTATTTGCTTAACCGAGTTACCCTTTAAAGAGAGGAAACAGAAAAACGAGGCCAGTCCAAGAGATTTTACTCCCAGTCATAAAACCAGAGCTTCAGAAACCGGTCACACATTGCTAGGGATGGAAGTGCAAAAACATCAACCTTCCTTCATGAACACGTCGCCTGGTAACACAAAAGAATCTACTTACCCACTGAATCATTTTAATAGAAGCTCTTGCTTTCAAACATAATGTCTGATTTTTGGTTTGGTTTTTTTGTTTGTTTGTTTGTAACTCGAACAAAGCAGTTGGAATACAGAAAGCCTGCAGAAAATATTAGAAAAATGAGGTGTGTAGTCAAAATAGGGGTTCATGTAAAGTCTACAGGGTAGGAAGAGGAAAAAAAAAAAAAAAGGATCATTTCCCAGCTGTCAAAAGCAGAGAATTATGTATGTGCACATAACACTGAGTGATAAAATAAGGCTCACACACCACTTTCCAGTAAATAATCTTACACGATAAGGTAATGAGCAGCTCTTATCAAGAGGAACCCTCCTTGGAAAGAAACCAAAGGTTAATTCTGAAAGGAACGTCATCCCAGCTAACATCCCAGCAGGTTTCCTCCTTTCTCTGTCTCTGAACACAAGCTGCTAAACCTTGAGCCAGTTAGAAATGTTTTGCAAAAGAGCAATCGAGCTTTTCTCTACGCAGACGCTGAGAGATAAATTGCGCTGACAGCCACCATAGCTACATGGGGGAAACCCAAAAGGCTTTTAAGAGCAGGGGGCTAAGTTTTAGTTCATCTTGGAAATTAATTGAGAAACTGCAACATCATTTCAGGGGTGTGTGTCAAGGCTGGACACTCCAAGAGTTAATGCTGACAAGCTGTGAGGTATTTTAATGCAATCACATGACACAGATACAGTGTAATTGCTCTAAATATATGTGAATGTGATGTATGCCAACAAATCAATGTAAAGTAAATGAACTTCTGGCCTCATTAAGTCCTTGGCTGTGACTTGAGTCAGCACCCATGGACATTTTTAGAGGCAGGACTTAACCCATTACATGCAACGTGTGTAACGTTGTATGTAATGGGTTACCACTGGTAACTGCCGTTACCAGTGGTCCCTGCTTCCACTGACATGGTTTACAAACAAGTTTTAAGTCCAAAGAGGTGCATGCAGAAAAGACTTGTAGTCAATGTTAAACCTGATTTTTTACATTTAATTCTTGGCAATAAAGTGTGAAGAGAGAAACTTCACAGTCACAATACCGACCGCTTGAGAACAACCCTCTTGGGCGCAAAACTTCTAGCCGTGCTGAGAGAGCCCTTTGTATCTGTACTGAGTGGTCCAGATCTTTACTGACTGAATGATAGGCAAAAATGCACTTTCACAGAGATTTAAATAGCCAGAACATTGTATGATATTATTTGAAACGAAAACACACGTAATATCCTCCTGGGGCTTACTAAGAAGTCCTCCGGGACCCTTTGCCTGCTCATACTTCCACACCACCACATCAGCTCTGACAAAATACGGTGGCTCATACAATTAACATACATTTTAAAAAAATAAATGCTGCAACTTCCATGGCAGGAAATGGTTACTATAATCTGTAACAATCTGAATTAGTATTGAAATACTCAATTTTAATATCTGGGTGAACAAATCCCACTCAGACATCCAGAATACCATCAGTTCTTCGCAGTGGGGCTACGGCAGAGCTGTGTGTGCATGTCAGTAGTCCTGTCACAATGCCACGCTGCTTTGTCTCGGTCATCCTTCTGCCTTGGGCCCACTCGCAGGACTCCTGGCAGGATGTCCTGGAGACTGCGTTTGCACATTTAAGACAGCGATAACATACATTTCTCGTTCGTGGTATATCTTGTAGTCTAATGTGTACAATGTGATACTGCCCACAAACCTCACCCTGTGGTTGTGACTGTGAATGGATGCTCCTTCACTGCTGCTTTCCCCACCTGATATTTTGAGGTGCAGGAGGAAGACGGTGATGCTAAAGGCACTCGGCCCTTCCTCCCAGCCTGAAACCGTGTCTGTCCCTTATACATCAAAATTTGGTGGGTGTCTCCATCCTAGCCATACTGCGTCTGCTCTGAAAAATCTCTGTGAGGCTGAAATTACAGAGGTTGGTCTGACTTTCCTAGGAATGAAACTGGGAATGCTCCCTGCTTGCTCCTCATATACAGGCAAGGAGTACAGTAAAGCACATTTTGCCTCGTTTTCTCTTTCCATTTTTTTTTCCCCACCCTTGGCTGAGGTTGAAGTTCTTGCACTCACATTTTACTTGTGTGTTAGTTTTCCTGTGTTTTCCCAGAAGATTTACAGAACAGATGCTGCTGTGTCTAGGGTTATTTTTAGATTTCCCATGGAGAAAAAAGGGGAGAGAGAGACGCACCCCTTCTGATGAGCGAGATAGTGCTGAGAACTGCCTGGCTTCCCCGGCACCGAGGAACTGCCTGGCTTCCCCAGCACCGAGGAACTGCCTGGCTTGTTTACATTGAAAATATTTTGTTGACCATTTCCTGACATTGTATCCTGTTTTGCTAACAGAAAGGGGTTTATCTGACCGGTGAATTTACATTTTTATTTAGTTGTCCAGTCATTTAGTTTTTTCAGATAATAATTACCCTTATCTGTCTCTTACAAATAAAGGTAAGGCTGAACATACAAAGCACTGCCCTTAAAGGTAATGCCAAAGGCAAACTCCCATTCTCTAGAAGTTATACAGTATTTTGATTTGTCCAAATTGTTAAAAACTCCTTAATTATGTCAAGCAAAGATGCGACTGTCAGATTCACCTTGCTGCTTTGCAGTTTTAAAAACCAGTACAGGTTCATAGAACGTTTCAGAAGTTGTAGGAATGTTAACCTGGACACAGGATTTAACTCCACCCATGGACTGCCCAGGATGCAGGATTACTCAAGCGCTTTGTGTACTCCCATTTTCCTTTCTGCCTGTACACACTGATCCATGACAGAACCCTTTTCCTGGGGAACCCTCTGGGCTTTCTCTGTATCTCCGAAAAGAGGCCAAGGCATTGTTACCACTATTGTATCTACAGGGGCTGACACTGCTGGAAGAAAACTTTTTAAAAAATTTGTTTAAATTATTTATTAGCTTGTGGCAGTACTCACGGTGTCCCTGGTGGTGTGTCCAAACACTCAAAAAGGACACAGCAAAGCACACCCTACCCAAAGTAAGGTAATAAGGGCTGCAAAACTAAGGGACTCACAAGAGGTGTGTAAGTGTGAACAGGTTCTTTCCCCATCAGCAGAATTCTGAAGAATTTTGCAGCCATTGGGTGGAGAGCAAAGAGGTTTTGCGCAGACACACAGCCAGGGTGGTTGTTCTACTCGTCAAGTATTGTGTGAAGCAGAGTGCTTCTGGAAGCGATGACAAACCAGCAGGCGATGTGAGGAATGAATGCTCCTAAAGCCACGGGACGGGGAGGTGACACGAAACTCCAGCACGCCTGGTCAGGGAGGGGTGGCTGTGGGTGCCATCAGTGGTGTGCAGCTATGGTTGAACATGACGCAATGCTGCCTGGTCAGGCCGCAATCCTGAGTCGCACCAGCTCTTGGAATGAAGAGCTGGGTGTAGGCAGGTGCCTTGGGAATCCCACACGGCTGCCATGGAGGGCCGGGGAAAGGCAGGGGGGTTGTGGGGGACAGGTCTGGGTTAGGCAGAAGCCGTTCTGCCATCAGGCATGTCCATCACCACCCACATAAAACCTGTCCAGGTGAGTCCCCGGACACGGGGCTGTGAGGGCAGGGATGGCACAGGGGAAGGAATTATGGACCAAACCATCTCTCACTCCCGAGAAACTGAAATGACACAGAAAACCTGACCAGTCCCACAACCGTCGGGAACCGGCCCCGAGCAGGACGTGACCCCATCCAGCCCCTGAACAACAGCTCCTGCTGCGGGAAGGCGCAGGCCGCAGGTCGAGCAGCTCGAGGGGGGCCGGGCCCTGCCCTGCCCGCACCGGCCGCAGGGAATCCCGGGGCAGGAAGCGCAGGCCGGGACTCCCAGTCACGCAGTGCCGGTGCGAAAGCTGTCGGGCAGGGCCCGGGCTTCCCAGCCGCCACCTCCGCCTCTCCCTGCCGCCGCCCCCCCCGGCGCAGCCCCCGCCCCCGGCCTGCCCCTGTGGCGCTGACGTCCCGGGCGGCCGTGCCGTGCGGCGCAGAGCAGCGCAGCAGTCGCGGCGGNGGAGCTGTCCGCGGAGAGGTTTCGCCGGGCGGAGGGGGCTTTGCGGGGGGTCGGTGTCCTCTACAGCGGCGCATTTGGGGGCTGGGGTGGGGCGGTTATTTCTTCAAGGGCTGCCCGGGGTGTGAGCGACCGCGGTGGGGAGAGGATGGGGTGGCTGTTGCTCCTCTCACCTTAGGCGGATTGGTGAGGGCAACTTCCTCCCGCCGGCGTGGCGACACAAGGGGCGTCCCGGGCTAGGAGTGGTGCTGGGGGGTGGTAGCGCCGGGGGAGCGACCCGTTGTCGCGGCCCGGGAAGAGCCTCTGCTCGGGGGGCTGTGCTGCGCCCGGACATTCCCGGCTGAGGTTTGTATTTACATCCTCAGACGGACCGTCATGGGAGAGTCTTCCCTGTGGGTCCCTATTTTAACTTTAGCGTCGCCCTCTGTAAAGCGCCATCCGCGCCGAGCGTGAGCCGAGCGCCTCTCCGCCTGGTCTCAGCACCGCCTCTGTGCTGCGCGCTTCTCGCCGCCTCGGCCGGCCCAGCACGCAGTGCCCGACCGGTCGGGCAGTCGCCGAACGCCTTCCCGCGGGCCGTTTCCCGCTGCAGTACGTCTGCGGCCTCCCGCTCCCGGGGAGCGGCGTGTGAGCGTCCTGCCAAGACCCGACACCCGGTTACGGCAGCTGTGTTCGCTGCCGGCCGGGAGAGCGCTGAGAGGTCCGTTCCCTGAACCGGCTGAGTGCAGCGTGTTTCCTGCTGGAGTTTGCCCGAGACTTGGCCCTCAGAGAGGAAATCCCGACGCCACCGGGGCCCTTAAGATCGATATGGGTGAATCCGTAGTTGACAGGTTGTATAAAAGGGCGGCTGGTTTATTTCATCGAAACGCTGCGGATTGTCAGCCCTCTTTTACAGAGGTGGGGAGAAGTAGTACGCCGTAGCTTGCACCCTGTCTTGCTCTCCAAAGAAGGGACCTGTGGGGTGATCCAGCTTCTTACAGTTCAGTTGGCCCGGCTGGGCTGTGGAGCGACCTCGGGGCAGTGCAAAGGTTGGACTGGGGCTGTCTTCCTTCTGTTGCAGAGGTGACAAATTAACAGGGTAGAGGTGAACTTCTGAGTCAAACGTCACCCGTGGTTTTTCTTCCCGAGACAAAGGGAAAGGCCAGCAAAAAACGCAGTAAGAAAATTATTTAGAAAGTAGAAAAATAGAAGTGATTTAATGATTAAAATGATCCTTGTGTGCATTTGAAACTACAAGCAGATATCTTCTTCCAGAATTTGTCTGTCATAGCACTGTGCCAGTGTGCAGGTTCACTCTGAAGCACACAGTTGACAGAATAAGTGCTGAAGATAGGCCTGAGTGGGGTTGGGGGGGAGGAGAGAAAGTACCGTGATTGTCAGAGCTTGAGTTAGAAACCTTTGTGATGTTTTTCCTAATGCAGAAATTAGGATTTAGCTTTACTGTGCTTTTAGCGGATGTGTTTTTAATGTGTGCAAGTTAATAAACTATGTAGTGTTGGTACAGTTACGCCTTTGACTGAAGCTGTAAAGCCAGCCGTGTGAACATAAAGGCAGTAAAATTTGCTGCGAGGCTTAATAGCTTTCTGAATTAAAACCCCGTCAGTATTAGCTTGCAGAAATTGGAGACAAGTTGAACTAATTTCCCCACCCCCATGTTTCTAGCCCAAGTGGGTGTTCATGTATAATCTGTGCTGAGTACTGTGTCCTTCAGGATCTGGGATCTCCATGTGCCTTTCTTTGTTTTGATACCAGGTCAGTATTTTGACCCATTAACCATAATGTTCTCATAAACAAGGTGAAGCAACGCTTCCTGGTGCCTGGTGAAGGCTTTGTGACACAGTCTAACCTTCGTAGTCTCTTGGTGTGTGATAACACCAGTCTGAGGAAACCTTGGAGGTTTTAGAAATTTTGAGGGACTTGTGGCAAAGTTGGGTAGGGACTGATGTTTTATTGCTGCTTTCAGTGCAAAATGTGGAAATGTGAGATTAAGCTGGCAGGTTCAAAGTAAACAAAGAGATGTATTGTGGTTTTGACCCAACATGTAGTTAGTTAAGCTTTGGAAATACTTTCTGAAGCAAGTGGATACTGAAAGTTTACAGGGCCACAAAAAGCAGATGGATGTTTTGATGGAATAAAGAGCTGCCAAAGCTGGCTTGTACCGAGTACCTCCTGGAGCTCAGAGAGACACTGCACAGCACGTGGAGATGAGGAGAGTATACTGGGAAACTGTCATCAAGTATTTACCAAATTTGTATATTAATTCCAGGCAGTGGCTACTGCCGGAGGCATAGTGGAAGCAACAGACCTGCCATGTGACCCACTCGGACTTCTCTTAGGGGAATTATTTATTCACCAGAAGTGTCTGAGAACAGACCAGGTCTAGAGAGAGCAACTCTGGGTGATGTCCTCATGGAGTGAGGATGAGTTACCATCAAGCTGGGAAGTCAGTTTAAATGGTGCTGGGGTCATTTCCCACAGCTTGTACTTGGTGTTGTTGTTGATATCTTTGATCAGTAGAATTAGCACCAAATCTGAGGGAGATTGAGTAGGAGTTTTGAGCTTTATTTTTGATGCTGTGCTTTGGGGTACAAGAGTTTTTTGATGTATTCGATGGCTGTGTTCAAGTACCGGATGCCTTCTTCAGGAGGGAAATCTCGTGGTGCAGGCAGGTAAAGTCAGCTGGGCAGCAGTGCCTTGGAAGCAGATCTGAACATTGTAGGGGATCACGATAAACAGTGAGATGCAGTACTTTTGGAGTTCATCACTTAACTTTTTGTACTAATGAAGCTTAAGTTAACAAAACGTGTTCAGTTTTGACCACAGCCCTTTAAGAAAGATAAATGCAATCATCTCAATTTGACAGAAATGGTTGTCAAGGCTTAGGAAGGCATCATCTGTACAAGCTACACGTGTTTGGAAGGTGTGCTCTATAAAGGCCAGGCAAGCTCAGTTCCAACAAAAGAAGAGGAGATGTGAGGATAAGAAAATGCTGTGGTCTTAAAATTGGGAAGAAGTGGTCCATGACCTCTTGGTGACTGCATTGAAAAAGTTGAAGCTAGTTTGTATCAAAGATTTTGTGCAGTTTTTAAAATCTGTTATGCTTCAGGGACAACTGGAGGAAGGTTGTGCAGTCACATCTTTGCAAAGGTTTTTGAATGTCAGATAGGGCTTGTCTTAAGGTTTCATTAAAAACTTTCCTCAACAACTGTTTTATTTGCTCTCATACAGGGAGAACTTGATTCCTTCAGGTGCTGTCTGTATTCTGGCCTGAGCATATAGGGAAAAAGTAATTTTAGTGCTCAAATGCAGTTTCTGTGATAAAGACCTAAACTCTTTTGGTAATTGATGATCATCTGATGTTACAGCTTAATGCATTTGGTTTTAAAAAGCGTTGAGGCAAACTGTTGCGTTCGACAACAAAATGTTGGGGTTTAGGAGTGTACCCTGTAATCCCATAGGAAATGTAGGTTTAGGACCATACTGTGATTTAAACCAGAAAAATTGGAGGCATAAAGCCTGAGGTATTCATCATCTACTGTAGTATATACTGCATGTAGCTTCATAACCTGTATCCAAATGTTACAGCACGTTTTGTTCTGAAACGCCAGTAAAGAACTACCAGCCTGTTAAACAAACAAACAAAAAATCAGACTAGTTAAGCAGTGTGTGTGTGTTTCTTTGCATTCCCTCATTTGGAATCTCTTTTTAAAGTTCACCCAAGCAGATAAAAATGACTTAACATTTTAACATAGCACATCATCTATTTAGGTTTTTGCTTTGCTGTTACTTGGAATGACTACTAGGTTTGTGTCATACACTGGTGACTGAGATTTATGTTTCTGAAGTACTGATAGACACTGTAATAATATAAAGAACACATGGAAAAATACTGCTTTTGAACTGAAGTCTGTGGATGAAGCCATTTTTTCCCTCCCCCAAAATACCAGTTTTGCAAAGCTAAATGTGAAGTGTCGGCAGCCTTTATGTTTTTTCCTAAGGCTTTGATGGCAAGAAAGACAGATAAATCTGTGGCCTCTTGAATCTCTGGCAAAATTATTTCTGTAAGTAATGACTGTACATATTTAATAGTATGTATTTTATTGGAAAGAACACACTCATTCTGTCTTTCAATAAGTGACTTAGAATGCCAATTTCAAAACCCCTAGTTTTTTTAAAAAAATCTCAAGCAAATTCTTGATTCCCTTCTGTTGAACATGGAGCAGAGGGTGATGGGATTGGGGTGAGCTGGTTTGGTTCAGTCCTTCTGCTGTGCTGCACGCTGCAGATCAAAGACGAAGCCCCCTTATACCCATGGAGCACTTACTGTGGCCTTGTGAAGGTGTTTTGGGAACCCCCGCAGCACCCTCACAGCATCTTTCCCAGTGAGAAGGGAGTGAGTTGCAGCCAGGCAGCATTTGCACAGTGAACATGGAGCTGGCCACATGCTGCAGTTCTGCAACCTGAATTGCAGCCACTGTCAATAGCATGGTGCACACAGGCACTTGGTTAGCATGGATGGTATCTGTGCTGCTGTGGCTGCAGGTCAGCAAGAATTTATGTAACTGTCAAGCCAGGGGTCCTGTGAGCTGAATGCTTCTCTGGCTCCTCAGGTGGGTGGATGGATCATTGCTTTGGGGGATGAGAGGATGAGGAGTCACCTAGACTTAAACCTCACTTTCCATACGTGCAGCTCGCAGCATGGCTGCTGCTATGCTCGCTTGGCCACGGTGGTAAGGGCCCAACGGGGCCAGACTCCATACTGGGATCCAGTACTAGCAGTGGGGGTGCAGCTGTTTGTGAGGGCTGCTGGAGCTTGGTGGCCACGTCTGTATGTGCATCTCTTAGGGGTTGTGTCTGCTCTCAGAAAAATCAGGAGAGAAGTTCCCAGACTTGTCAGCTGGAAGCCTGGGTGAGCTTTGGATTTGTAAATACTCAACAAAAGGCCTTTTTTAAGATAAAAGAAACTTGTCTTTTTTTTTTTCTAAAAAACCACCAAAAAACCAAAACAACCAATGTGGCTTGCTTGTAAATGCTGAATTTATTTTGGAAAGGTAATTAAATGGACAATTAAATCCATAGTATTATTTACATGTTAGATAGTTCTTTCATTTCTTGAACAAATCTCTTTTCTCTGTAATGTGCCATGCTTAGCAGACCGATTTGAAATTCGGGGAGAAAGCAGTGAGAAACAGGTAATGTAACAAAGTCAGTGGTTCACAAAAATCTCTCCAGTATCCGCAAGATCTGCGGCTATATTGGTAGCAGCAGCTTTCTGAATTCTCTTAAGTGTTTGTGTGGATCCTTCAGACCTGAAGTCATGTAAGTATTGTTGTATTTTTGACAAGTTCAGCTCATGATCTGAATGGTCCAGAACTCTGTCCTTCTCATCTGGGATATTCTCTTTTGTTATTGTGACACTCGTTGAGGTTGTGTTTGTCTCGGGTTTGTTTTAGTGCCTCGGTGCCAAAGCAGCCTGACTAAAAGGTGTCACTCTGGCAGCCATGTTTCAGAAGAAGCTGCCCGTGGCAGGTCAGTGTGTCCTCCTCCAGTCCTCTGATGACCTGACCCCTGTGCAAGTTCCCGTCCACACCTCATTCTTTCCTGATCTATTCAAGCGCAGCCCATCAAACCCGCTCTGTATTGGCAGAGGCGGTAGCAATAAAAACCTTTCACAAAATCCTCTGTGACAGAGATCCTCTGTGGTTAATTTTGCTGTGTCCTGCCCGCTGTGACACTCTTGCTTGTTTGAGAGGAGGCACTGGGGAGTTCTGGGAAGGGGGTGCTCTGTGGCTGCGCCGCTGGTTCGAGGTTTAAAGGTGTGCGGTAAGCTCCTGTGCTGTAGGGTCCTGTTTATGTGCTGTAAGGTTTCCAGGGCAAGAATCAGAGCATTCAGGGATGAAGAGTCTCGGAAATATTTTAAATAACTTCAATTTTAATGATTCTCTAAGGTGGTAATGTAGGGCTGATGAAATTGCTCTCTGTCCCCCTACCCTGAAATAAGGAAGTCTTCCCAGGACTGTGCCCTTCCTCCCCTCTGCTCCCTTCCCAGCAGTGCTGATGGTCCTTGGGCTCTTCCTCACCTCAGTGCAAACTGCTGGCTCTGCAGAAAACAACAAAACCCGTCGCCTTTCTCCTCTCTGTATCCCGGGTGCAGAAGGACATCATGTGTTTCTGATCTTGTGTGATGGGACAGCAGGAGCTTGAAGCAAGGAGCAGGAGCGAGGGGAGGCAGGTGAGGGGGTTACCCTGGTTAGATGTTCCCCAGTCAGCTCACCCTCTCCAAGGAAGCTCTTAAAACTGGCTAACCCTTTGTTGCCTCTGCCAAAAAGTACACAAATGCCTCTGGTAGCCCTGTGGCAGAAAGGAATGTTGACATAGAGTGTATGTAGGGAATTTCAGCGTTGCAGCGGTAGGACCGGAAAGGATTTTAAAAGATCAGGAACCTCAGAGGTCTTTAAGATAACATGGACTTCTATTACAGTGTATTACAGTGTGTACAGTGTTACAGTGCATGGGTAAGAGCACTTGGGGTCAGCACATGTGGTGGCTTTGGGGCTGTGGAGGATTTTCTTTTTTTTGTTTGTTTTGTTTTTGCTTTTTTTTTTGTTTTTGTTTGTTTATCTGCTCAAGTTGTTACTGTGGTCAGTGTTTGCTGTGTTGGTGCAGCATGCCTTTTGGGCCGGTGCTTGGGTACAAATGGTGTTCTGTGGCATATTGTATCTCTGCCCTGCTGTAAGGAGGGTTTGCTGAAGTGGGCGCTGCGGGAGTGATGCTGTTTCCGCTTCTCTCATACTTGTTGGCTTGCCTGTCACTGAGCATGCTGCCAAGCCTGTTTTCTCCTCCTCTTATTTATTTTTCCAAAAATAGGCTTGACAGCTGTGTATTCATTTGTGGGAATACGTGTGCACATCACATCATCTCTGTATAGTGCTTGTTTGCTTTTTGCTGGGATCGTTTCTCCCAGATTTTAATGGGTTTTGTATATTTTGGTAACTGATTTTCTTGTGGCCATGGGTAAGAGCATAGCTTCAAATTTCAAAGTTATTGGGAAACAGAAGAGAAATGGGCTGGTCTGTGACAGTTGTCTTGAGTTGGATTGTTGGGAACAAAGCGTTTCACCGCACGTACGCAGAAGGAAGTGAAGTTTCAGAGATGGTGTGATGGTCTCTGTCTTTAATTGTCATCCCATTACAGTGCTCTGGCATCTTCTCAAGCCCTTGAATTTAGTCGTGGTCAGACACTCAATCTCAGATTATATGGACCTTGAGATACTGTGTGCTTCACTTCATGAGTGTTGCAAAATAAAAAAAAATGTGTGTGTTTTTGTGTGGTGCATTGTGGGCTTCTGAAGAAGTAACGTAGCGTCTTTTAGATGAATTATACAGGAACATATTTTAATCTTTAGTTAGGAAAGACTTTTGCATCATGTTCTGATGGTAATCTGAAACTAATTTTAGGTCTTAGTTTATATTTTGCTTTGAAGTTCTACATCCTTTCAAACAAAAAGATTATTTCTTATTAACGTAGGGAGAGGAATCTTACACATGAAGCTTCGTAGCCTGTTATCATGCTGTACAAGCCATGTCTTGCTCAAAAGGTCAACACCCACGGAACATGTTTGTTTTTTTTTTTTTTTTGCAGTGCAGTGGACTAAGTAGCTGCTTTACTTGGGGCTGTAACAGTCTTTCCTATTGTAAGAGAAAATGCAGTCTTTTGATGACGTGGCATCTGATGCTATGGGTGTTTCTGTGATACATGTTAAATTATAATTATATATATTCAACACCGAGGTAGGTATGATAAATATAGATAATGTGTTGACTGTATACTCCTAAAGATTATTCTCTTTCAGTTTAATTCCTTGCAGCCTTTCCTGATTTTTGCACACATATTCGTATTTTTTAAAAATATGACATCACATTTCTTTTAACTTGGAACCAAAAATATATATATTTTTTAACAAGTATTGTAGTTCAGCTTCTTTATTCCTGTTGATACAGAGTAGTGTAAAAAAATGCAGTTCTTTTTTTGTCCTGATTTTTTGTAAATTACTTTTTTGTTTTGTTTTTGTTAAAAACAAAAATAGGCAGTTCATGTGAGGAGTAAGTACTGACTGCTTGAGTGCATCAGATTGAAACCATACAGGTCTCCGCCTCTAAGAAACTGGTTATTTGAGATGAGTTGTTTCTGTATTAATTCTGGTTTCCTTACGAAGAAACCTCATGGGAGGGAGGAGGGTGCACAAAGGCCAGTTTATGCCACTGGCGTGTTTGCTGAGTGACTGCTGCTTCAGCCGTAGGGAGGAGGTGAAAGAGGGGGAGTGGGAAACTAGCAGGAAGGGGAAGAATAGTTTGGGGTGAGCTCCTTATCAAGGAACAGGTGCAGGATGATGCCAAGGTGGGAAAGGACCAAAGGGACCCTGGAGGATTCAAGAGGGAACACTTGAAGATTGTAGCGAGAATAAAATGCTGGTTTGAAGGCAAAGCGAGTTATTATCAAGGTCTGCCCTTCTGACCGTGCCTGGGCTGGACTTAAAGCCATGTTTTCCTCCTCAACTGAAAGGTGTTGCCTGATCCCAGGTATGTGCCCAGGCACTGACCCTGGGTGTGCCTGCTGTGGATGTAAGAAGGTCATAAGGCCTCGCAATTTGGGCTGAGTATTTCACCCCAAGACAGGTAAAGGTTTTGGAGTGACATCTGAAGGTGTGCTGAAGTGTGGTTAGCTGTAATTAATGAAAGCTAATTGGCTCATGTTTCCTTAGGACTCATCGTGCTCTCTCTATTTCCATCAGTCATCTGGTTGGAAATGACCAAGGAGTTTTGAGACAATCCAGGCAAGACAGGTGAAATAAAGGTGGGAGAGGAACAAAGGGGTGTTCAAAGACCTTCTTGTAGCTGAGCAACAATTTCTCCCTTTTTTGGGTACCAAGGCTCTCCTCCAAGGGTCCCCACCCAGCCTGGATGGGAGTCATACGTGCAATGCAGACTTTGGTTCAGTGATAGCTCCTTGCACTGTCGAACGCAATGGCAGTCAAATTTTGACCCAGATGCATGTGATAGTGTTCTTTTGGAGCTCACCAGAGAATATAACATATTCTCCAGTATATGTTGTTGGGTACTCCAAATATGTCAAATATCCAATACACCATATATGTCACCTAAGTTGGTTCCTTGGGTTGCATTGTGTGTTGCCCATCGTTTATCTGCCTGCATCGCTCTGTGATCCAGGCTGCGGTGGAAGTGTGGTCTGAATCTTTGATGCTTTGAGTGCAGGTATTTGTGGGCAGCTGGGTCCCTCTGAATCAGACTTTTTAGGATCAGCCACTGCCCATAAAGAAGTCCTGCATAAGCACTATTTCCAGGACACCAGCGTTTCTGCAGTTTGTTGTTTGTTTGGTTTTTTTTTTTTTTTTCTTTTACTTTGCTATTTCCAGGATATCCTGCCTTTTATGGTTCACAGCTTACTGGAAATGAGAAGGATTTGCATGGCGTCAGTCCTACAAATGAGCATGCAGCTTCGCGTGCTCTTTGTGCCCTACTTACACTGAGTTGCAAATGGAGTTTGTACGAGTCAAACTGGCTGCATCAGTATGGTCTTCCAAGGATGAAAGAGATGCTTCTGGGTTTTGTTTTACTTGGCAGCCAAGCTTGGTGTCTAGTGATAAGGGTAGGGGAAAGATGCAGGGCAGAACATCTGGTGGAAGCAGAATTTAAGGATTGGAAAGAAAGTTGTAATCAGAATCCCTATTTTTCTCTACTCTGTCTTCCCTTGTTGAGGCTGACCAATGGTAGTGGTCATGCTGGTAAATGCTGGATTGGGGATGTCTGTAATTACTTGCAAGATGTCAACCTACTATTACTCAGCTTGTCAGCCTGAGGTTGGGAGACTGAAGTGGAGGACACGTGTGCTGTGATAATGCTTCCTGCACAGCAGCCTTTGCTCATGTGTGCCCAGCACAAGAGTCAGTGGAATGTGTTTGCTCCCCATCCAAATCAGCAGTGAGGAGGAGGACCTTTTGTTGTAGACTATTCTGGGTTGGTGTTCTGCTAGGGTCTGACTCCTTTTGGCTACTCGCACAGCACTGATCTTGTTCTGGGTTAGCAGAAGCACGTTGTTACCACACTAAGAGCATCCTAACAAACCACCATGCTCTTTGTTGTGCACACTGTATGAGGGTTCACTGAATTCCTAGGGCAAAGCAGCAATCTCTCATCCTGTTTCAGGAAGAATGGAAGGGGTGGGGGAGTAATAATGCTGTGTTAAGCTAGAGATCTGCTCTAGAAGTTAATTTTAGCTGTAACTTAATGTGTGTGGGGGGGAGGCAGCTGGGAATAGAAGGGCTTGGGAAGGGGAGGAAGTACCAGAGGTACAAGATAATTAATGTTGGTGCTGACCACGGTGGTGTAGGCAGAAGCAGGCAGGTGTTCTAGGGAAAGCACAATCTGGAGCAGTGATTTTTGCAAGCTAAAGGACATTGAAGGAGAAGATATAGTTCACCTTCCAGGTGGAGCCTCCAGCAGAGTGCAGGACCAGCACAGGCACCCTGGCAGGACAGGGAGCTCCTGGTGTTCCCCAAAACCAAAAGCAGTCCAGACCATTTCAAGTTTTTCTTACCAGGAATGGCATCAGTTGTGATTTTCTAGGATGTATTCCTTTCTGCTGGCATCCTGTCCCTTAAATATCTGACGTGATTCTGACATCTCCATGATTTTTGACATGCCGATAACTCACAGTTTTAACAACAGATGCAACTTTCTCTTTAGAAATCCAAAGGAAACTTCACGTTCTCTTCAGAGAGCAAAAAAAAGAATTTTGAGGCTGGGAGAAGAGATAAACTATGGGATACCTAGAGAAAGAGGGGGAGCCATGTGTCAAAGAAGAGGGAAATCATTCATTTCAGGCAAGGCCTGTCGTTTACTGTATTGCTACAATTAGTAGGGCAGGTCAGGGGAAAAAATATTCCTCTGTCCTATATCTCCCTTCCCTTATCTTGTTTAGTATAAAGCTTGTTCAAGAGACTCTCAGCAGTAGAGGCTCAAGGAGGACTGCACAGGCATCAGAGCACTTCCCGGGTGGCTCAGGATGAGTCTCTGAAGCCACACCCAGTGTATTAGGGTTTCCTATGCTGTTATTACAGGACACACTCGGAATACAGTTCCAGAATGATGCAAAAGCTTCCAGATCGGAGGACGATCTCATCACACAACACAGGCTGCTGGATGCATGAAGGAATTAGTTAAATTACAGCATCCAGTAAAACTTGAATGAGCCTTATAGATGAAGCTGAAAACCCAAATACTTTTTTGATAGCCTTTGAAATATGTGTGTGCTATTTTAGTGTGCATGTCAGCAAAGTCTGCTGGCTCATTACTTATTAAAAAAATTTATTACCTCTTAACACACCAGATGCAGTTGTAATTTTCTTCTAGCAAAATTAGTTTCATATCCTTCACAGGTAATAACACTGGGACCTTAGCCAGTGTGGCTCACCCTTGTTTCTGAAGGGAGTACAGGGAACGGCTGTTTCTGGTTGTTCAGGCATTTGAGGAGGCACTTGATTAATTTCTTGTTTTCCTTGTTATTCTCTAGTTACTAGAGTATTCAAGAAGCAGGAATTAATAAAAAATAATAAATAAAGTGAACCATTAAAGCTAGCAAGTTTTTTTCACTAGTCACTCAAATATAACAGAAACTCGAAGTTATGAGTTTCCTTTCAAACAGAGCACTGATACCAAAATGCAGTGTCAGGTTGATGGCTAATACTATTAGTCTTCTTTCTGTGTAGTAAGAAAGAAATATTGTCTGGCTTTGGGGTATACTGTGGCAAAAATGTACTCCAGGTTAATTGTTCCATCTTCTGAAGTGTAGTCAAGTGCTTCTTTTAAATGTCCTCTATTTATTAATAGAAATAATAAGATATTTTTCAGACCTCGTGTCCTTCAGCCAACAGAAGGAAACATGTACGTCTTTGTAATTGAAGACAGGTATGCTCTTGTGGAGGGGTGGAACTCGAGTGCAAGAGGTGGAGTCCCCATTAACGTGGTGTGACGAGGGTACTGATTCATATAGTGAAATGGTTCTGTGGATTGATTGGTTGTGTTTTGTTTTGGCTTTTAGTTCAGTGGGTTGCGAGTTGTGTCAGTTGTGCTGCTTGTACTATTCACTTGCTCTTTTTGAACTCAATTATTCTTGAGATCTTGCCTCAAGATTTCATACAGGCCTCTGGAAGGTGACAGAACCCTGTGTGCTTATTGCTGTGTCTCACTGAACAGAGGGGTTTGGCTTTTCTGGGTTTCTGAGAAAGGACCTGACTTGAACTAACCCTCAGAGTTCTCCATTATAGTCAAAAGCATTTCTCTCCTCCACATAATTGTTTCTTTTTTGATCATATTTTGAATCTTTTTTCCAAGATGACCGTGGAAAATCTCTAATTATGTGATGTTGTAAGACAGCTACTTATAAGCTTTTAGCTTTCAAGTTTTTATGAATAATTCAAACCCCAAAATTCTTCCACGAGGAAGATTTTTACTCCAGAGAGAAAATACAGGAAATCTATGGGGAGTTAAATATTAACCTGCCACACCAAAAGGGTACTCAGCTCCTTTAACAGTGTGAAGAAATACCCATCATAGAAGCAGATTTGAAATATTTCTGTCATGAGGATGAATTCGAGGAGTTCATACCTGAATTTAGAGTAGTTTTGTCTTGATTACTGTAATTTAAACTCTTAGCTCAAATTTTGGATGAATTTAGAAAAAAAAAAGGGAGTATGGACCGTGTGCATCTGCACTAAAAATATGTATTTGCTGGAGTATAGGAAGTGCTGAAGATGTCCAGACTGGATTCCCAGATAGAGTGCTTGAGTGAACTTGAGTTAGAGCATTGTAGACCAGAAGTCCAGAAAGCTGTGGAGGATGCTTTGGAGCAATGTATGCTTTGGATGCTGTGGAGAATACCTTGAGCAATGCAGTGACCAGGTTGTCTTCTTGTGCGTCTGTTGATCATAAGTTTCACAAGATCCTACAGCCTTTCATTCAGTGTCATAGAATCACAGAATCTTTAAGGTTGGAAGAGACCACTAAGATCAAGTCCAACTGTCAGTCCAATACCACCATGTCAACTAAACCATGACCTGGAGTGTCATATCTACACTTTTTTGAACACTGCCAGGAATGGTGACTCCACCATCTCTCTGGGCAGCCTATTCCAATGCCTGACCACTCTTCCAGTGAAGAAATTTTTCCTAAAATTTCCATGACTTTTCCTAAATTTTCCAAAGACTGTAGCAGCAGAATCTTTTCTGCATCTTTGATGACTGTGGTTTAGAATTTTATTATTTACTCTTTAAAAACTAGTAAAATGGTTTCCATGAAAAAGTCAGGAACTCTTTTGTGATTTACTGTTTGTTTGGCAACCAGCAGTGAGGGTCTTACTTGTAATTGGAAATGCATGAATTAAATGTTTTTACACTTCATGTGTGACTTTTTTTTAACCATCTCCTGAACCTTTTGATTGTAATTGTTGATGTTTCTGAGTACCTGCAATGTCTATAAATGCTGAAACCAACCAGGAATTGACTCCCAAGGCACTAGCACTTAATTTAGGTTTTGTCTGTATATATACTGAAAATAAAACCAGTATCTGCTTTGCAGACTGGGTGTGATATCTTGCAAATCAAGATGAAAAATAATGAACTAGGAAGAAAAAAAAATACTCCTAATTTAAAAATCTGTGTTATTGGTTAAAAAAAGAATCTGCAAAAGATTTTCAAGCTAATTGATAGGTTTTAAATTTAAAGTAGTGCCTCTTTCTATTCTGTGTGGCCTCTGCTTCCAGTGACTGAGTATTACTGCTTTTACTGCTTTTTCTGCTATATTGAAGAAATTTGTAGTCTGCTTTCCAAGTAACTATTGTATATGTTTAACCTGTGATTACACAATCTGTATCCTTTTTTGCTCGGCAAAGGGTGTGCTTAAAACTTTTTGTTTCTCTCTGGCTGGTACTGAACATATACAAGACGGTTCTAAAGATGTGGAAGAAGAAAATAGTTTGCCTTGGCTGTGAAAAAACAAGGGGATCTGTCTTCAAGCTCAGAAATTAGTAATAGCCTGTTTTGAA
Organism: Heliornis fulica; assembly: GCA_013399135.1. NCBI lineage: Eukaryota > Metazoa > Chordata > Aves > Gruiformes > Heliornithidae > Heliornis > Heliornis fulica. The sequence goes on along the minus strand of VXBZ01012623.1, from coordinate 167,444 downwards.
GTAGGAAGGATTTTGAAAGTATTCAGTTAGGTTGGGCTAGTAGAGTTGGAGGAAGGCTTTAAAGTGATGCTCTTGATCACAGAAGGTGTTTGAATTAAAAGGAAAAAATATAAGAAGATTTAAGTTTCTTTGAAGCATGCTTAAGAACTATTTCACATTATCCTCTTCTCTAATTGATTAACTGGATAATAGGTTTAAATGTGCCAAATAACAAAACCCGTGGATTTTATAGCAACTGATCTGAATTGATCTAATTAAGTTTGGTTTTCCTCTTGTGTCACCTGGATGAATCCTAATGATGTGTAGCAGGTTGAATTAAATTGAGTTGTGCCTGTTTCTTGGGAATGGTCTTGAGAACATCAGAAATTTCTTTAAGAATGTTAATTAAAGTACTAAGTGGAAGTGGCTGTTCAGTGCATTTCTGCACCACCTACACCTTTTCACTCATTTAGGCAATTCCACTTAATTGCCCTTCTTGATGGTCTCCAAGGTGAGTGTATCGGCTGCGCTTCGATGTGCAGACATGTGGCTGAAAGATGGTTTGAACCTGTGATGTCAGCTGCTAGGTTTTGGTAGTCACCCATAATAGCGATTTAGTCTTTTGATTTCTGGTACCCACTGAAGTTTCTGCTGGGCACCTGGGTCCTCTTGGAAGCTTCACATCTATAGGGGCTTTGAAATATTATTTTTTCTTAATGCTCTACTGGGGACTTGCAAACCAGTTCTTAAAAATAACTGTTCTAGAAGACCATTACTTAAATCTTCAATGTTATATTTGCCAAATCTCTGTGATCTTACCAACTAGTCTATGTGTACAGTTGGGAAATGGGATATTGACCATCCTTGACATCAGATAGCTCAAAGAAATGCCAGTAATCAGTCCCAGAAGCTTTGCCTATGGTGTTTCTGTTATGTGGTCCCTTTTCCCTTTGTGTTGCAAAACATTGGAACAAAATTACAGCTGTTTGTTAAATAGTAGTTGCTTCTTTTTCTAAATATTTAAAACTGCACCTCCTGATTCTCTGAAGGTGAAAGAAACAGTTTTCTAGATTAGCCTTGAATATCTCAATTCATCCAGGTAATTCAGGCCTTGCTTTTGACATGTATTGGTGATACCAGATCAGGAAAAATGAGAAAATGTGGTGACTTTTCTGAAGTATTGAACAAAATCCTCAAAACTATGGAAAAATGTTATGTTTAGAATGGTCTGAGTTTTTAACCTGCATCATTAAGAAAATATTCTTAACTAATGTTTCAGATAGTCTTTGTTTTTCTGCATCAAATATTTTGCTTTTAGAAAAGTGAAAATTTTTATTTCTAAGAAAGGATTATATGTTAAATAAAGTAAGTGTCCCTGAACTTTGAATTACAAGTGGACTCATTCTTGTGCCTTAGAAAAGGCAGATGTTGGGTCTGTATATAGTTCTTTTCAGCTGCATCCTTCGCAGCCTTGCACGTATCCTCAGAGATGTGGAGAGCCAAGGTAACAAGTTGCTCTTGCCCCAAGGATGAGTTTCTGCTCTCATCTTCTCCTTTTCATGGATATACTCTCTATATTCTGCCTTATGCTTACAGTGGAGCTCACCCATCTTCTTTCTGAACCAGCAGCTATTATTCAGGTGGATTAAACCATGCACTTTGGCAGAGATATTTTTCTGGCTCGCAGGCGCCAGGGCTTGTACTGCCAGAATGGGGAGGAGGGGATGGGGAAACCTGACTTGTGTCCTTGGGGCAGTGAGCTGTTAAATTACCTCACCTGATTTTATGGGTGATTTTTGGTTTAGAAGTTTTATTTTATTTAATTTTTTTTTTTTTTAAGCTCTTCCCTAAGTTGCAAAATGTCCTGGGTACCTCTTGAGAGTTGATTGTAAGTGGTGCATCATACAGTGTGTAAGGGGCCTGAGTTGTCCTGGCAAGTAGGAAGAAAGAGGATTGTGCTTGGGTTTGTTGTTTGAGGTATCTGTGGCTTGTGGGGAAGAGTAATATAGCACAAGCCTTGTATTAAGGAACTTTAAACTTTTGTGTGTGAGCCTTGTACAGATTTACATCTTATATATTGCCCAGAAATGAAAGAAAAGTTTACTTTTGCTAATGTGATGTTGGAAAAAATTTCAATACATGATTGTATTGTGCAACTGCAAATATGATGTGTATTTTGGGGTTAAAGCCCTAATTCAGATCTCTTCATGTCCTACAGTCTGCGGGAAGACTTTTATCTCCTCCTCAGGAGAGAGCAGTCTGTACTCCAGCTTTAGCCATATCACAGTGATTGAAGTTACTTGTAGGCTGAGTAAGTGTGAGCCTTTGTTCCGGAGAGCTGAACAGTGATGTCAAAACATGCAGGAACAGGACTTACTTGCATTCCTGTAGCTGCTGCTTCCAGGTTTCCAGTCCATGGCATGATCTGACAGGGAGCTGGTGGTAAGTTAACAGCTGAGCAATATTTGACTTTGAGTCCTGTTGTTTGATTAGACAGTGGTATTTTGGCGTGTCCTTCTGCAGCCGGAGCAAGGGATGCCCCTCAGAGCATGGAGGTCCCTTGAGTGGGTTGATGAGAGCTGTCTGGTGGTGGCTCGTATCTGCGGGCTGCCACATTGTCTTGGGACACTTTAGAGGGAACTGAAGATAATTTTATCTGTGGTTTGTTTTTAGAGAGCAAGATTACTACATTTGTATAAAGTCTGAAGGGGAAAATTCAGTTTGGCTGATGTTTGAACTCTGTTTTTTAAAAGAAACGTACATTTTAAGTATTGAACTTTGGAGGTCTAAGATAAAATTTTTCTGTCCTTGAGGAGGGAAGGAAGAAGAATTACTTAGTTTATGTTATGTAGAGAAAAAAAAAAAAAGGAGAGAAAAATCTACAATTTTCTTCCCATGCCAGGAGCCATCAGCAGTATATGAGGAATGAGTAGAGGTGTGTCTCTGTTGATGTTTTTGTACATCTCAGGAGCTTGTTCTTGTGGGGAACCTCCTGGTTGTATGCACGTAACTTTGGTGCACTATGGGTCCAGGCACCAAGCTTGATCCCATTTGGATGGAAGTGGAGTGGATGATACTCCTTAGAAAAACACCTTTCCAGCTGTGAATTTGTATTCAGTCTGGGGGACCAGTCTAGAGATACTTGGTACAGACTAGAGTTAGTAAAACCCAGACCCAAACTAGATTCCTATTGTACCATGTTACTTGATAACTTAAGAGTATTCACTGAGTTTAAACTCATGTCAAATAATTACTTGAAAAAAAAAAACCCCACCTGTAAATAATATGCCCTCCGTTTCTGAATTCTCCTTTTATCAAGATAATGGGTATTATTGAAATCTTTGCAATTAGTAAAAACAGAAAAGCAAAAAACTCCAAATCAAAAATACCTAAATTTGACCATTCAAGGACGTCTGCAATTTATTTTGCTCTACAGCATGTGTACTTTGGTTTGGAATATTGCAGGAAAAGGCTAAAAGGCAACAAAACGGGGGAAGGAGTTGAAAATAGTATTGGTGGTATTGTTTCTCATTTTGTTCCCAAATTGAATAATTATGTGATATGATACTAGACCCACCAGAATTAATTGTGGGATAATTTTTAAAGAAGGGAAAATTAAATAGAAATTAAATATATAACTGGAAGAGGAATGAATGGTCACGATGATTGTAGTACGCCTTTCTTTAGCAGTTTCATTCTGTCTTCTGAACCCCCTTCCAGTACCCCCTTGAAGGTGTCTAACCATCCCATCTTCACTGGATGGCCAGGACTTGAGTATCTTGATTGACACTAGTCCAGTTGAGCTAAATGAAGACTGTGGGAGCAAGACCCGGTGACCTGGCGTGTCATTTGTCAGATGAGTTTCTTAATCTTGGAGGTGAGCTTTTCGTACAGAGTATTTCGCATAGTCTGAAATGAAGGCTCAAGTGCCAGAGATAAATGCTCTCATCTTTGAGCTGCTGAATCCAGTTGGGAAGTAGCAATGGCAGTATTTCAGTGCTCATTTTCCCAGAAACTTTTTCCGGCTGTAATTGCTCAGGAAGTTTCAAATTTAAAAATCACCTGAACCACATTTTGCAGCTGAATTTACAACCTAAGTAAAAGCTTTCCTTGACTCTACTTCTGGCCTCCTTGCCAAACTAAATAGGCTGTTCTTAGCATATGACTGTGGTGGTTTGTCATCCGCGTGAGCTTCTGTACAGGATTTGTAATTATGCTTAAGGGCTGGTCCTGGTAGCCGTGATTCTGCATGTGTTATTTTCAGTTTACTTTCATATTGGGTTTATTGGGACCTGTGGTGTGCCTGTGGTTGCTGTGCTTTAGTAATGCTCCCAGCCGCAGGGATGGCTCTCTTGCATTGCTGTATTGCCTGCACTGTGGGACTTAGTAATGGAAACCCTAACTGCACCCCCCACCCCCACCCCGAGATGGGTTTGGCCAAGCCTGGTCTCTTGAATAAGTGTTATAACTCTTGGGCAGAAAATAGGTTAAAATTTTTGTGGCAGTTTTTAGTTACTGTTGATTTTTACAAAATCTTTTGAGCAGGGCTGCACTTCCTTGAAGCTTTCCTGTTAATAAATAAATAGTTTTACGTGGTGGGAGTGGGAGGTAGGTTTCAGATGAAGTATTTGTAGTTTTTAAAATTAGTTGGTAAAATCCTATTGTACTTGAAACTCAATCTTTTACCTTAGTTCTTCTAACCATTTTCTGAACAAGAAGTGAGTGGGATGTTCTGGAGATGGATTTCTTATAACTCATAGTCCCTAAAAGTTCAGAGCTCTGGGAGCTGTATCAGTCACTTTCTGTGGCTCCCTGAGACACCGAGTCAGTGGTGATAAAAACAACTTTTCTGGCAGGAGTATGGTTGTCTTAGGCTGTGGCAAAATCTGAGCAGAGATTAGCTCTTGGTCAGAGTCCATAATCTGCGTGGCCCCATACCGAAGTTTAGGGAAGCACAGGACTTTCTCAGACCTGGCATGGAGCTGGTGCCCTGCCAGAAAATGAGAGTTGAGCTGTGGTCAGGATGTGGCTAATGTGGAAGTTGTTGTGGTCTGCAGTTTCTTCTGCTGCTGACGTCATGACAGTGCTAACAGGTTTTTGTCTGATTTGCTGCTGTTCAGATGTGTAGCCTTTATAGCACGTTGCCTTCTGTGAGAAGACAAACTCTTCTAGAATAGCGCAAGAAGTAAAGGTTATTTTAGAATCACAGAGGTGTTTTGGTTGGAAAGGGCCTCAAAGCCCGTATAGTTCCACTCCTCTGCCATGGGCAGGGACACCCTCCACCAGACCAGGTTGCCCAAAGCCCCATCCAACCTGGCCTTGGACACTGACAGGGAGGGGGCAGCCACAGCTTCTCTGGGCAGCCTGTGCCAGGGCCTCACCACCCTCACAGTGGCCATCCAATCTAAACACATGCTTTCAGTTGTAAACCGCTGCTCCTTGTCCTGTCACTGTGGGCCTTCATAAAAGTCTCTCCATTTTTCTTAACAGCCTCCTTTAAGTACTGTAAGGCTTCTGCTGCTGCTATAAGGTGTCCCCAGAGCCTTCTCCAGAATAAAGATGCCCAACTGTCTCAGTCTGTCTTCATAGGAGAGGTGCTCCCTCTGAGCAGCCACATTGGTTTTAGGTATATTTTACTCTCAAAGCATACTTTCCAGATCTCTTTTTGAGACAGGTAGTGTAAATGTTTCCTTTGCAATTACAATCTTTTGCTGTAGTTACTATTTTCTTGCCTCATAGTAATGGCACCGTTACATTCACCCTTCCAAGAAAACAGATGGATTTGCTGACAAAACGTGCTCTCTGTCAGTTTCTCTGGGGAGCTTTGGATACTTCATTTTTTTGTTCTTTTTGTTATAACTGTCTTAAATGGCTCTTACGCTTTTTTATAAGAGAAGTCTCATCCCTCAGAATTACTATACCATTGGCTCCTGTGAACTTAATAGGTTTTGTCTTTTTTTTTTCTTCATAGAGAAGATTGAATAGATTTGGACAGGAATCTTGCTTTTTTAATTACTTGTTTCTGAAAGGCGAGTTTCTACTAAGTTCACTACCAGCTGTAGAGGATTGTCTGTCTTTCAGCCCATCACCTGTAAATTACACTTGTACTTTTTGTAAGAAGAAAAAGCTGATATGGAGAGATGATAGAGGAGATTGAAACTGGTAATGGATCTGGTGTTAGGAACTAAATCTACCTCTGAAAGAATTATGGCTTCGCTACAGAGAGGAATGGCAATAAACAGTTCCTGGATTGTACCCATTAATCTGCAGATGCTGACTGTCATTAGTTTCTAGTATTTTTCTCCTTTATTAAAATGGCCAAATCAAAGCTCGTACTATTTTGAAACCTTTGATTTACTTGGTATTTGTTATTGTGGTTGTAAGACAAAAAATACAATTGTCCTTTTTCCAGTCCAGTCTCTCTTCACTGGTCTGAGGTAAAGCATCAGAGGCTCCAACAGCCTTTGATGCTGCCATGTGCAGTGCATAATTTGATTCGATTTTGGGACCTGGCTGAGTACGTGTTTTTATTTTTCTAAAATATCAGTTCTATTTTCACTCTGATAGGTACTGGGAAGTAGTGCTCAGCAATGTTTTCTTATTGCTGGACTTTAAAAACAAATTATCATGCAAATGCATCTTGGTATTCTGTTATTTGTACATGTATGTAGTTATCAGACTGATAAAACCCATTGCAGGTTTTTTTCCTGCTTACCTCTGTAATTACTACTTTAGGTAGTTTTGCTTTATTACACTGCAGTGAGAGGGTTAAATAGCTGAAGTTCAAAGCTCAACAAGACAAGTGGGTTCAGGGAAATGTCTGGAGTTGTCTGGTGTTGTCACTAATCATTGTATGCTTTCTTCAAGTATTTTTATGAAAAATTAGTTAACTTGTGGAAAGTATTTGGATGGCTGATGATTTAGCAATACTTCAGAAGTAATCTGAAGTCTTTTTTTTTTGTTGGCTTTTATTTTTTCTTATAGTCGTGGTTAGGCATATGCCTCTGATTTTCTTGTGAGGCATGAACATTGTTGGGCTTACCTATGTTCAGATGATTTTGAATAAGTCACTGGGATTCAGTCTACCTCAGCCTCTTTCTGAATCAGAAACTTTTTGACAAAAGTTGGTGTAAAATGCAGTATAGGTTCTCTTCAACTGCTACAAGCCCCTGCTGGTTACACCAGCATGTGGTTTTAGCTGACATTTATGATGGTCTACAGAAGATTAAAATTCTAGGGTCCTAATAATTTATCATGATGTGCAGCTTCTGCAATTCTGATTATGGAAGCTAGTGACCAGATATTTACATTCCAAGCCAATATTTATGGTAAGTGGTCGTATTTCCTTTAAGCATTTGGGAGTCAAAGGAAGGACTTTCTTATGTTGATAATATGTTGGGGTGTTGTGGTGGGTTTTTTTTTTTGTTTTTTGTGTGCGTAATCTGGTTTCCTATGTTTTGTGCAGTAGCTGAAGTCCCTTGGCAGACTTGAGCGACTGACTGATAGCTTCTGCTTTCTCTTGTATACAGAGCTCAAACAGAAACCAGTGGGTATGAGGTCTTAAAAGAGAACAAACATATCAGTTCTTCTATTAGGTTACCTGAAGATGAGCAATAGCTTGGCAGTGGGATGCGTTGGGTGGGGTTGCAGGACACTCTAATTTGATGGTAAGAGTATGAGATGTAGAAGATGAATGGGTGGGGAAGGCTCTAAAATGATGTAACTAGAGGAGAATTTAAACTTCGTGATCTTACAGACAGTCATCATCATTCCTTCTGATGTTTACACCTGGAAAATGTAGCATAGGAGTACATCAACAAATACACTCTTAAAAGTGCTAGCTGAGGGGGTTTAAAGTCACCTGCTCTTACTGAGGTGGTTTGTTGAATATGATTTAAGCAAACGTGCCTGAGCCCTGCTGCCAGCCATCCCACAGTGTCGTCTCTCAGCTTCAGGGGCAGTTAACTCCAGGGTTCACCTCGTCAGCCTGAACTACTCCAACTAGATCCGCAGGAAAGCGTGTCTGCCTACTCCTCATACATTCTTTATACTTTATCATGAGATGGCTTGAGATGCCTTTGATTTTGCTTTGATACCTTTATCTGTTTGCTGAGTTCTGCCCTGTATTTCCTTTCTTCCCCTCTCACTGCCTGCTGGTTTTACTAGAGCCGATTTGCAGAGTCTTTTGAGTTTGGTTGGTTTGAACAGCTTCTCTGACTCTTCCTAAGCCATATCTGGTTTTCTGGGTCTCTTCTCTTAGTAGTGCTTCTGAAGTAGTTTCCAGACCATAATTGAGAAGTTCTTTCTTTAATTTTCACTTTGATTTTTGTGGGATTTTTTTTTTGTCTTGCTGAAATTTGACATTTTGGTTTTGATTTGGTTTATTTTCCTCTTTCTGCTTCTGGCTTAGGTACTGCTGTTGCCTGAAAACGCTTGTGCAGATCCCCTTGGCTTACTCCTACTTTGGACTATCAAGGAGCTACACTTGGGTTATTGTAATTAATTGGGACAGAAACCTCTGCAATTTTTTTTAGCAGGAACTAAAATAGGAACAGTGTTCTTTAGAGAATGTAAACTTAAAAAGCTGGCAGAAGAGCAGGAATTGCAGAGGAAATCGTCACAGAATCACAGAATAGTCTGGGTTGGAAGAGACCCCAAGGATCATCGAGTTCCAACCTCCGCTGCCACAGGTAGGGCCACCAACTTCCAGGCCTGCATTTGGAAAAGGTTACCCAGGGCCACATCCAACTTGGCCCTGAACACTTCCAGGGATGAGGCATCCACCACCTCTCTGGGCAGCCTGTTCCAGCACCTCACCTCTATTTCCCTGAAGAGCTTCCCCCTGAAGCTCAACCTAAACCTTCCCTCCTCTAGCTTCAATCTATTCCCCCTTGTCCTACCACTATTAACCCTTGTAAAAATCTGGTTCCCCTCCTGTCTATATGCTCCCTTTAAGTACTGGAAGGCTGCAATGAGGTCCCCCTGCAGCCTTCTCTTCTCCAGGCTGAACAAGCCCAGCTCCCTCAGCCTGTCCTCACAGGGGAGGTGCTCCAGCCCTCTGATCATCTTTGTGGCCTCCTCTGAACCTGCTCCAACAGCTCCACATCTTTCTTGAATTTGGGCCCCAGATCTGGTTGCAGTACTTGCAGATGGGGCCTCACGTGGGTACAGTAGAAGGACAATCCCCTCCCTGTCCCTGCTGGCCACCTCTCTTCTGATGGAGCCCAGGATACCATTGGCCTTCCGAGCTGCAAGAGCAACTGCTGGCTCATGTTCAGTTTCTCCTCCACCAGGACCCCCAGGTCCTTCTCAGCAGGGCTGCTCTCAAGGAGCTCTTCTCCCAGCCTGTATATATGTCTGGGATTCCTCTGGCCCAAGTGCAAGACCCGAGGTTAACCCAGGCCCACCTTTCCAGTCTGCCCAGATCCCTCTGGATGGCTTCCTTTCGTTCTGTTGTGTCAACTGCATCGCTCAGCTTGGTGTCATCACCAAACTTGCTGAGGGTGCACTCAGTTCCATTGTCAGTGTCATTGATCAAGATGCTAAAGAGCACTGGTCCCAAGACAGACCCTTGGGGGACACAGTCCAAGCTTGTTACTGGCCTCCATGTGGACACAAGAGCCATTGGCCACCAGCTTTTCTCTGTGTCCTTTAAACTAATTCTTTATCCACTGGATGGTCCACTTGTCAAATCCACATCTCCCATTTAGACATAAGGATGTGGTGGGGGACCATGTCAAAAGCCTAAACCCACAATCCCTGGCTTAGAAAGCCAGTGCCTTATCCTTCAATCCTTGTTGATCCAGATAGGAATCAAGTTTAACTTCCCAGTGTCACAGTCAAAAGAACACAACCTCTGGAGTTAGAGTTTTACAAGCATAGAGGTGTGCAGCATTCATCTTGGCTTTGTATAACAGCAGTTGCAGTGGAACAAATATTGGCTAAAGAGAATTGGTGCTAAATTTTGACAGAATTTATTAACTAGCTAGAATTTTATTAAGAAATTAACTGGAATTCCATTACTGGAAATAAGAGATGTTTCAGCCTAGCTTTCATGGTATTGAGGGTTGGGGTTTCTGTTTGTTTTGTTCTCCTGTTGATCTGTTGCTGCAGTGGGATGCTACCGCATATGCCCCATCTCAACAGATCTGGTCAGAACTTGCTGTGGTGTGCACACAGGTGGGCACAGTCCCATTTGGGGGATGTGGTGACATCAAGTGCCGCAAAGACCTTCAGTGCTTATGGGCTCTGGTGAGGGGTGCATTTCCAAGAAAAAAATGAGCCTGGTTGGACAAGTCCACTGGAAAGCTTTCTCTGCAAACACTTGCTCCTCCGTTTCTATCTCCAGACCCTCTTGGACTTGCTGCTTCTGCCATAGTTGGTATGTTAGTTGTGATTGCCCAAACCCTCCTTCCTTTGGCTTTTTTGGAGCTCACTGTAACCTTCAATGGCTGGTTTTCTTGGCCAGGAAGTGTTTCTCTTTGTTTCTTAAGTGGGACTGAGGCTCTTGGCACTTACTGAGCAATGGAAAGACACTCAGCCTTTTAAGAAGTTTGTGCTGTTAAAGCAGAATTGTGTTAGATAAACTTCCTACAACTGAGCTTTTCTGATGATCTCTTCCTTTTTAATGGGCTATGTTTTTTGTTCTCCAGAATGTGCATGTATGTCCAAAAGCGATAATTGATTAAACATGATGCATTTGAAAACCATGAAACAAATGTATTTCAGAACTGGAGAAATTCTTGTTTACAGCTCAACGAGTGCTGAACACAAATATTTTGAATGCAAAACACAAATATTTTGAATGCAAAATACAAATATTTTGAATGCTAGATACAAAGTGAATACAAATACAAAAGAGTGATTCTTAGGGAAGTCCTACAGAAATCAGTTTCTAGCTGTTCAGCATTGTAAACCTGTTGATGCATGCAAATGTACAAGAAAATGAGCGTGCCATGAGAATAATTTCATCAGCTGTGTGCTCCATCTCTGGCAGTCAGAGCATGTAGATTTAAAAGATTTTGTTGAGGTGTGTGAAGCATTACTCTTCCTACTTGCATACGCATCCACAAAATGCATTGGCAATTAGCAACCCAGCATGAGCATTTTCAAGGCAGATTGGTTTTGGAGATGCCTTTGTATGATGCTGTGTTCTAGCCTGCGCCTTTCTTTGCTGCCAAAGTCCCTGCTTCACACAGTTGCATCGCTGATGTTAGTCTTAAGTAGGTATGAACAAACCTGCAGTTTGGTATGGCTCAGCTAGAGTGTGTTAGGGCAGAGGAGGTTTATATTGAAAAAGTAAAAAATAAGAAATAAAAATCAAATGGGTTTAGCATTCAGTTTAAGCAATGCAGTAACGACTGTACTGCATTTAACTCCGTATCCCCCTGACCTCTGTACTACATCTGCAGTCCCTTTGAAATACTGTCACCTACAGCAGAGTCATGAATGCTACCAAACCTTTGATTTGCTGAATCTTCAGTTAAACAGTAAGCTAGGGTTGGAAAAAATAACTTGACTGACAGTGAGCTACTGCTGTGTATCAGTGTTGTCCTTTGTCTGACCTGCCCTGCATGTTCATGATACCTTTCCTGAAGCATTCTTATCTGGCTGGGGTAACCTGCAGAATTTTGACCAACTCTTAAACAGACATGAAGTGGTGGTGCTGGTTTGTTTGTTGTTGTTCTGGGGTTTTGGTTTTGGTTTTTAGATTACTTAACCTATGCAATTCCACATGATAGAATAATTGTGATAATTTGCTACTATACTTATTCTATTTTCCTTGGATTTAGCCATCCTAATGAGATACTGTCAGTCGTTTAATGAGGTTTAATTTTTCATTTGTTTTAATTGGTTAATGTAACAATCAGTGCCTTTAATGTAGTAAACTGTTCATAGGGTAGTGAATAGAATCAGGTCATGCAGATGCCTACCTCTGGTCCCCGATAACAAGTTAAAAACCGCATTAGTCTATCTTGCCTTCTAAGAATTCTTTCATTTACTGGTATTGTTTGATTTCCTTCTGAAGACAATACAAAATTAAAATGTAGTTGTCTTACATTATTTTTAAATCAGTAGTATTTAAGTAAAGATAAGTGGGGTTATAATGTGCTGACTTTGAACTGAGGAATTCTTAGTTGTTTCATACATTCTGCCTGTTAAATAGTTTTTTATTTTTTGAGACACACAATTACTAAACATTCTTCAGAAGAGGGAATAATTAAAGAAGAGCTGGTGTGTGTGCTTTTCTTGCCGTTGTTATCTGTGGAGAGTAGTAGAGTTTTGTCTTGCAAGCTGCTTGAACTGCTTGAAGTGCTGAATGTGTTAAATACAATTACAGATAATTAAGGCAAGGTCCATTACTGCTTGCCAGTTATGAAAATATAAAGTATGGTATTTGAAGGAAAACTATTAAGCTTACCAACTTAAGACCAAGACTTTGTTTATTACTGTCCCTCTCCCGTTCAGTGGGGAGACAAACTCTAGTACATGGTTTCTGGTCTCTTTTTCTGCTGACTGTAGGAAGCTGGCTTCCAGGCTATGGGCACAACCTTTGTGAATGCTCTCCTTGTGCTGAAAGAAGCCTTAATTGTGGAGTCCAAAATGACCTAGCAACTTACAATCAACTAGTAGTAGTAGGTCAAGAGAGGTCCTTCTCCCCCTCTACTCTGCCCTAGGGAGACCACACCTGTAATATTGTGTCCAGTTCTGGGCCGCTCAGTTCCAGAAGGACATACAACTCCTTGAGAAAGTCCATCACAGGGCCACCAAGGTGATGGAGTGGAACACCTTCCTTATGAGGACAGGCTGAGGGAGCTGGGTCTTTCTAGCTTGGAGAAGAGGAGACTGAGGGGTGACCTCGTTAATGTTTATAAATACATAAAGGGTGAGTGTCAGGAGGATGGAGCCAGGCTCTTCTCGGTGTTGGCCAGTGATAGGACAAGGGACAATGGGTCCAAGCTGGAACATAGGAAGTTCCCTGTGAATATAAGGAAAAACTTTTTCACTGTGAGGGGGTGACAAAGGNATATGTGTATATATATGAATTATATATATATATAGTATTTATATTGTATATATATGTATGTGTATATATACTATATATAAGTGTATATATTCAATCTCGGGTTACATATATGTGTGTATATGGTGGGGAGGTGTATACATACACACACGATTACAAACAGGGACAGTGACTGCTTTTGGATTTCTTTGTTTGGAAGTGTCATTCACATGCTCCCGTTTGTTGGTGTTGCTTTCAGATTTATTGCCTTAATTCCCAGAATCATTTAGGCTGGAAAAGACCTTTAAGATCATGGAATCCAACCAAAAACCTAACGCTGTTGAGTCCACCATCTTTTTTCATTTGTAGCATTCATAAGCGGTGTACTCTTTCAAACAGTGGAGTCAGCTTTGTGTAGAGTTGGTTTAGGTGGATGCATGTGGGATAAAGTTATTTTCTGTGAATGAGTATAACCAGACCAGGGCTGTATTTTTATGGGGAAAATACGATTTGATAATTCTCCATCCAGATCTATTTTTTTCATAATTTGTAGTCTGTGGTATGTACATTTTAGTATGGTTTCATGCTTTAAAAAAGAGCTGTTTCCTTTTTTCTAAAGGACCTTTATCAGGTAGTTGAACTTTGAACTTATTTTGCTTCTAAAGTGCCAGGCTAGAAACCAGCTGTTCAAGAGCTCGTTCAGGAATAGACTTTGTGCATCTGTCTCAGAGGCAATGGCTTCTACGTCTGATGGAGGAGGAGGAGGAAACAGAGCAGGTATGACCTGACAGCCTTCAGTGTCCAGTGTTAATGTGCTGCCTGGCAGAGTCCCCGCTGACAGAGATGAAGTGGTGCCAAATCCAAAATGTTACAACTGGTTTTGTGTCACTTCTCAGGCAGAAAACAGTATTTATTGAAAGTAATTGTCCCCTGAATAGCTACTACACTGGTATGTGGATGCTTTGACCCAGTGGCTTCTTAGGTGCTTGCGAAGCCCTGAGTATTTCTTTTAAACATTCTTGGTGGTAGCTAAATTCAGTCACTGTTCCGTCCTTCGAGAGGATTTATTATATTTTTTTTAGCTCATGATACTCTTACTAGCATAATTTATTAATAAAGCATAAAATAGGATTAATAATATATAAAAATGCAAAGCCTACATGTCAGTGAGCAGAGCAGAAGCCTCCAGATAATAATTCCGTAGGTCAGATACCAAATTTTGGCAGTAATGCCAGGGTTTGTTTCTTGTGCAACATGGTTACGTCTGGAGCCCCGGCCATACTACTTGAGATGTAAAAGAGGACCTTGTTTTTAGTGGTTTTGTGACATATAACTGAAGTACTAATTTGAAATAGCATTTTGAAAGCAAATGATAGGCTTGTGCAGAAGTGAAGGCCTGGCTATATCCAGAAATAAACTCAGCTGTTTAGCAGCTAAGCCTGCGATGCCAGTTGTACTCAGAGGTCGGTTCTGGCTTAAAAAAAAAATCCATAAAACTGTGGTGTATACAATATCTGATATACAGTATCATTACAAAAAAAAAAAAAAAAAGGCCAACAGCCAATTGGGAGTGAATACAGGTGTTTTATGGGATTTATCTTACAGTGCTGGCCACACATGATGAAGATGATGATGTCTTGTAGAGTTCACGGGATGTAGCAGAAAGTTTGAAGTAAATAAAGTGAATGTTTCTATTCAGGTTTTAAAACATAAATGTTCTTCGTGTAGTTGAGAGAGCTTAATATCCTCTGTTTGTGGGGGAAAAGTAAACTGCATGTATTCCTGTACTAAAGTTTTAAATGTCATGAATTATGTGAGTAGAATACACTGGAAACATCTGTTAAAATCTTCATTAGCTTCCTACATCATGAACTGAAAAAAGGGGGGAAAAATCTTGTGGATTTAAGCACAAATTCAGATTCCAACACTAAATTTAGAACTACGTAGCTATGTTTTCCCACCTCTTCAGACCATCAATTCCTTCAAAAACAACTTAGGATTCTGAGTCTGCTTTAGAATTACTTTTATCTTCTATCATTTCACATAATTACAAGACTGTCTTATTCCTTGACAAGTGAGATGTTAAGACCAACAGCATTCTCCAAGAGGTCACAGCAAGCTTTTTCCTTCTCTTCAAACCTCCCTAAACTCCTCAGAGGCAGCAAAAAGCAGGTCATGTACAGCATGTCCTGACAGAGCCTCTGTGGGTCAGGAGGTTCCTTTCCTGTTCACGGTTGTCCATCTTGCCGGTGGGATGATGATGCTCCTTTCCTCCCTGCTGCTTGTTGGCAAGGGGGTCTGCTCTTTGTTGGTTATGAGAAATGTTGAGGTGCCTTTTTCCTTCAGATGTGAGAAAAGAAAAAAATGTGGGACATGTCTCCCTGGCTTACGCGCTGTTGGAGTTTGTTGCCAGTGTTTTCTTTGGTGGCAGGCTCATTGCATTCATGTTGGGAGAGGCAAGTTACACCTGGGTCATACGAGGTACTTTTTACAAGTTTTGGAATTACTAAAATGTGTATGTGAATGAGTTTTGGGTGGAGTAAGAAAAGGCCAGGAGAAGTGAGCCTTTTCAGCTGTGGGGACTCTGCTCTTATTAAAGACTATAAAGAAGATTTAAAAGAAAAAAAAAAAAGTCTAATTCAGCATATTTATAATGGCACCGTTAGCCATTCAGAGTGTGCCAGACCTGGCAGCTTTCCTGGTTAGCTCAGTGAGCATTGCATGCAATCAAATACTCCTTTTAATTGGGAGCTTATTTAGCTGCATAACTTGAGGAGCCAAAGTTTTGAATGTCTTGACCTTTGCATCTCTTCTGCTTGTACATTATAGATTCCTCTGAAACAATTTTCATATCATATATTTATAGACATTAAGGTTGCAGTTCCTTAAGAAGCTGAGTTGTAACATTACAGAATCAGAAGTCAGTCTCTGAAAGGCTTATTACAGTATGATATGTCAATGGTGACTGAATATATTCGTGGGTTATTTAAAAGCCTTGTGCTCAGCCACGCGAAAAGCATGAGCACTTTCATTTGTCTCAGATGACAAGACACTGGATTTCTGTGCACATGCCTCAACACGTGCCCATTACTGAAACTGAAGCGTTTGCACACTACATCAGGTACAGACAAGTATCTGTGAGTCATATGGCCCACTGCATACATGTCTATACACACATGTGCATATACAGACTCCTAGTATAGTCTTAGCTGTGAATCTGTCTTGTACTTCTGATTGTGAGATCAGGAAATTGTGGAAAGAGCTGCAGGGACCAATCCATGGAGGGCCCCCTCCTTCCCATATTTATCTGTTCTTGAGTCTTCTCCATACTCAAGTCTGAGGCTGTCCTCTGTAAGCAAAGTGGCACGGGTTGGACAAGAATCTTGTCCTGCAGGCTGGTTCTTCCACACTGAATAATAGGAATATATGTAATAAACTAAGGTCTGTATAGTATGATAGATCATTGAATTTGTATACACGATTTTGTTTTTTTTTTCTCTTACAGGAAATACTGGATAGATTCCCACAATGGAGGATGGAAAGCCCGTTTGGGCTCCACACCCAACTGATGGATTTCAGATGGGGATGATTGTGGACATTGGCACTGACAACTTAACTATCGAACCTTTGAATCAGAAAGGCAAGGTAAGAGTCTCAAAAAACCCAAACAAACAAAAAAAAAGGAACCTGTAGGACAAATTTTTGCCAGTATCTACAGTTGCACTCGGCCTGGAGGTGTGAAAAATCAGTTTTCTGCTCCAAGTTTGTCTAAGGATTTTTGCTTAGCTTTAGCTTGCATTTCAAATGAAGCATCCCACTGAAATGAAATGCATGCTTTCTGTCAGTTATCTGCATGTGCCTTGCATATATGCTCGTGAAGGAGGATTAAATCTCTGCAGCCATTTAATTCAGTACTGTATACTTTATTTTTCTAAATTAGAGGCTGGCTAAGAGTCTAATGTCAAGATCAGTTTCTCTCTTTTTCCTTGCAGGCATAGAGAGTGTCCTAAAGCATTGTCCTAGACTCTGGCTTAGATTAGACACCTTCCTGTTAGACTGACGACTGAGAGATGAATCCTCTTACCTCAAGTATCTACAGAAGTTGCATGATGTCAAACAAAAGTCCTGTGAAATAAAATTGAAGGCTAAATAGATGTAACTTTTAAAATTAAGTCCTAATTCAACTTAATGGATGTGTTCCAACTGCTTCATTTATTATGACATCTTTCAGATTCAGTATGTCATAATTAAATGTCGGATTTTATAGGAAGCATCTTGTATCTACCAATTATCCTGATTTACACGGTCAGCATCCTGGCTTTTACTAGCTGGAATAAGATCAGACGCTGTTTTAAAATACGCACTTTTTGTCTTTGTGAATATACAGTATATGCCCTTTCGAAAGATTTTGGCCTTTCGGTGTCTTCAGGTGTGGAAAAGACAAAGTTTTTTTGTAAATGCTTTTTTCACATCAACAGCAGTAGAGTTTGCCTTGTCACAGGTCAGAACGTTATGTAGCAGTACTTCCTTTTGGGGGAATGTTTGTAGCACTTTTCTTCCTACATCTTGGAGAGGAACCTGATTTTACTTTCCTTAAAAAAAAAAAGTGTAACATCTGATTTTTTTTGTGTGTGAAAGAGTCTGTAGGTTTAGTGGTAGTAGTATATACATTCTTCAGTTTGGGGAAGAGCAAAATTATTCAGAAAAGAATATTAAATATTAAATATTCCAAAGCTATGGCTAAGTCATCAGTAACTGACTTAAATGATTTTAACCCTTACTACTATTTCTGTGTTGATCCTCAAAGGGTTCTGATGTAATAAAGAGTTTGTATCTTGAAACAGAGTCAGACAATAAGATTGCTGAGCTGCTATTTACTTCTAGCATAGACTCCTTTCAGGGAGCACATGTAATTTGAAAAATGAAACAAAACCCCCAAAAGCCCAAACCAAAACAAATAATACAAGTATTTGCTTCATGGTTCACAACGAACAATCTCGTTTATCTGGAAAGGTAGTTACTCTGCTGTTGGCTGTTTTCATGAATTAAGCAGATGAATTAAGGGCCTAATGTTCACTCATCTAAGGGAGCAAACACATCCCAGGTTAAATACTGTAGAGATTATGGTCCTACATTTCTAATTATCAAACTTCCTTAGATTAATAGAGGTGGAGTAAAACATTTTCTTGATGACCTTCTCAATCCTTCCAAGGTGTCATTGATTTCTTTTTATAGCAAAGTTTCTCATTGCTACTTGTCTTTTAAGGCAACTCTGTTCTTGTGTGCTTAGACCATAGTTTGAAGTAGTCAGCATCGGTACCCATTATTGTCAACTTTGTTTACTTAAATTGATAGCCCAAAAGTGCTCTTCAGTAAGGAGTGATCCAGCAGCTCCGTAGTTGCCCATTATAATTACAGGGAGGAGAAGAGTAACCTGATCTTGTAAACATATCCGGGCAGTGTAACTTATTATTACTTTTTAATCTGGGTCATTAGCATGTCCTATGTATTCTCTGCAGATGCTGGTAGCTTATCAGAGTTGACAGGCTGAAAAGGAAATGCATGCATATGTTTGATTATTGCCTTTTATACTACTTAATGGTTAATGAAAATATTTTGTTAATAACTGCAATAGATGTTGTTGTAAGGCAGCAGTTTCTTGATTTCGTAAGATCTTCTCTCCCTTCCCCACCCATCGCTAGCTCTGGCATCAGAGTGGCGCCCTCGCAGCTCTGCCTGCTGAGCTGTGCGTGACACAGCAAATGAGGTCAGAGAACAGATCCCCCTTAAAAATGGAGCAGTGGAAAGTTTTCAAGAAGGCAGCAGGCAGTGGCAGAAGGACACTGTGGCCATAGATTGCATTGTATTGTGAAACTGAGTTGCCCGCTGCTTTACTTAGAAACCAGCCACAGTGGTTGTGGACACCGTAGCCCATACACAGCTACCAGCGGCTTTTACTTTTCTGTGCCATCTCTGGATAAGTAAAGGGAGGTGGGGACCTGAGTCACCCAGCCTGCATTTTACAAGGAGGAGTAATCCACGCTGCAAGAGCCTGTTACGGGAACAGAGGATGCTCGTGTTACAGGGTGGTAGCTACTCCCCAAAAACAAGTTCATTGGCTTGTAAAGGCTGATAAATGCCATGACAGTAGAGAAACTGGAGAGGTTTTCTAATGGTCCTACCTAGGGCTGGAGTGCTACTGTGAGGATGGGCTTCACACCAGACTGGGGAACTGGGGCTGGGATCCCTGGCCCATGTCCCACCAGTGGTCACATTGCTGGTGTTCAATGAGAGAAGCAGGTAGAAAGGTAGATGGTTGTTAAGCTCAACCAGTATTGCATTTACACTTCTTACTGGAGTGTGCATCTCTGAAATTACTGGGAATCCTAACCTCGGATCCTGTGCCACGGTCCTTACTTTGTTGTGTTGCTTGATGCAGGGAGATGCAAATGATGGTGAGATTGCTATCTCCAGGAAAGCAGTAAACTCTGTTTGGCAAATGCAAGTAAAGCAGTTAGGAAGAGCTGCCTCAGAGGGATGCACCCTGAGGTGCCATCTTGGGACCCTCATGGCACAGAGGAGCGAAGGGCAGGCCTTTCCTAGAGGGTCAGCAGTAATGAGTTTCTGGCAGTTGTTGGGATGGCACTGCAGGCACTGGCTGGCACCCCTTCTGTGCTCAGTGGAGAGGCACCGTGTGGATCTGTGCCAGTTCTGAAGGGTCATGGAGGGCTTTATGGGGCACCTGCTCTGGTATGCTCTGAATAACCAGAAAGGTATTTTTCTGGGCTAAGTATAAATGAATAAATGCACTTTGAAAGTAAGGATCAGAATGTCCAAAGTTCAGTGTTTTAAGCTAAGGGTTTGGGTTTGGTTTTTTTTTTATGCAGTGAGTGCAGCTTGCTTGAATAAATGAGATGTGTTCTTGTCTGTCTTAGGCACCGTTTGTACTGCTTTAGGTTGGTTTGTGCAGTACAGCTGAGAGGTAGGGATGTCTTCTGTCTGTATCTGGAAGGTATAAAGGGAGGCATGGTTACACATATTGGATTTCAGGGTAGAAAGAAGATCCTGCTGAAATGGAAAGATATCTTTTTTCACTCACCTCGTTTCTGGAAGAATAGTTAAGATTGCCATTGGATTTCAAGGGCTGCTTCATTACAGAGAAGGGGTGTGGAAGACCCTGCAAAGACCCCATCTAAACACTCTGTTTTGCCTCCTGAGAGCACTTCAGTGTCTCATCAGTACCCTCTCCAGAAAAAGTTTTTCCTAAGCTGTGCCTTAATACAAAAGCTTTCCACCAAAAGCCTGAAGTATTTTTCCTTACAAGGAATGTTTTTGAGGAGAGAGAAAAAAAATAAGACAACAAAGTAGAAAGATGTCTTTGGATATATTTTTTTTATTGATAGACCTGGGATACTTTCATATTTTCCTCTTTTATATATTAGATTTTAATAGTATTTGGCAGTACTAAGAGCTCTGCACATCTAGCTAGCTCTTTTTTACTTAACAAGTAAAAACTACTTGCATAAGTAAAAAATACTTGCCTTGCATAAAGCAGTACTCCAGCTGTGGCATACAGGAGTGAAATCTTTGTTCATGTAGCTAAAACTAAAAAAAAGTCCAACAGAAAAGCATCAGTTTTCAGATAAGCCTTCATATTGCTTATTTGTTTTAGCAATTCTGAAAAATTCTAGAAATTAATTCAAATTCACAATGAAAAAATGGAGAGGCACATAATGCAACATGAATTATCTCTTTTTTTTTTTTTTTAAATTGGAATTTATTTTTGATCAGAAGGCTGAGTGTTCAGGACATGGGAAAAAAAATCCTACCTCTTCATTCTGCTTCAGGATAGATCTGGTATGGCTGGCTTCAGATCCATGAAATGTTAAACTATCAGAATTTTGTGAAGAATACCCAGGTATTCTCTAAGAAAATCTGTCTTTGTTAGTGGTTTAACTTGGGTTACACATTGGCAGATAAAAACAGGAAAGGAAGTTAGATTTTCATGAAGCTACTCCTACTTTTTTTTTTTTTTTTTTAAACCTTTCCATGCACAAGGAACTGATTGTGTAGGAAACTGTTGTGTTTCAATATATCTTTACTCAGTGAGATACACCTTTATTGTTGACAAACTTACAGAGAAAATTATTATGTTAATATGTTCTAACTGCAGTAGGAAAGAAAAGGTGGTGGTGGGAGGAATCTCTCTGCCTCCATTAACTTTGAATAGCAGCAGGCAACTTTCAGCAGTAGGTCAAGATGTGTCCAAGTCTTCCGTAGGTCCACCAAGCTCTGATAAAGGATATTTTGGAGGAAGTTGTAGGTTCAGATGTTCCAGCGTCATTGGGGAGCTCCATTTCCCTTAGGAAACCTCCTTCATATTTTTTCTTCATTAGATCCTGCTAAAGGGATGACAAAACAGAATTTTTTATGGCTAAATATTGAATGCTTCATGGTAACTTTGTAGGAAAGGGATACTGTGGACTTACTGTTTTCTGACAGTTCTGCTGATTTCGAATCCTTCCCACTTCAAAAGGACTTGGCATTTGTGGCTGTTGGTGGTGGTGTATGCTGCAAGAGCTCATATATACTGTGTCTCTTGTATTGAAACAAACATGAAGCAACTTGGCTGTCTTTCCCCTAAATTTCCATGTGAGATGTTTCTCATGGGACTGTCTTGCGGAGTACAATGTTAAACAAGCAAACATGTTTGTTTATTAAGGTCACTGTTTAGATCCAGTTGGTTGCCTTTTCAAATACCAGACTAGACTTCTTGTCTCGATTTCCACCAGGAAATGGAGACTGTGCCTGCCACAGCATTGCGGTTGTCATGTTTAATTGGTACAACAGGGGTTTTTTGTTCACAGGTAGCTCAGGCAAGTTGCTAATGCAGAAAACAAATAAGTGTAGTTAAAATCCTGCCTCTTACGATAGGGTTTTTAGGTGGGTTGTTTTTTTTTTTTTTGTGCATATGCTGTAATGCCTGTTGTACTATTATGTTTTTCCTTTCTTTTTATAACGTAAATCATGATTTTTGGAATATGAAGAAGAAACAAAGTTGCTTTTGTTACCATTTTTTTCCAGTTGGATGTGTACACTTGATAAATGGCCATTTTGTATAATGGGAACACAAGGGTTGAAGGAAGGTCTTATTTTAATTTAGTATGGACTAGTTGAAGAAAAGCTCAGCAGGCACCAACCAAAGATACGGTATTTGGTGATATAGAGGATATTATATACTGAATATTTATATTTCAAGTAGGAATGTTTTAAAAAAGCATATGATAATAAAAACATAGTCCTTTGAAATAATAATTTGGGTTTTATTCTTTGTTTCTTCACAACACTGAGGTAGTTGTGTGTCCTTTACAGCGTTGCTTCCTTTGCAGTACTTTAAAAAATATTATTACTTTTCATATTGTACAATATAAAAATATTACATGCAGTTTGGAAATAAGCATCTAGTATTATTCAGTAAAAATATGTACTATGGTGATTGAATTTTTATATTGTAGTGTAGTAATACAAATGCAGCAGCTGCTGTCTGCATCTAGTAATTCAGTAAAATTTCCATTGCTGAAGTATAATACTGTCAATCACCTTTTTAACCACGTGCAATGACAGTGTGCTCACTTCTATTATCCTATCAGACATCGTTGAACTAGGTTTCTCTTTTTAGGAAAATCAGACAATGATAATATTTTTCCCTGAACAGACTTTTCAGGCTGCTATCAATCAAGTGTTTCCTGCGGAAGAGGACAGCAAAAAGGATGTAGAAGATAATTGTAAGTTATGAATTTAAGAATAAATTATACATTTGAAAAAAAAAAAAAACTGTACAGAAGAAAACAGTTTCCCTACAAGTTTCCTGTTTCTTCATTTTAGTCTTTTTTTTGCTTTGTTTGAATTTATATATGACTTCTACTTGACCTTTAAATGTCTTGAAGTAAGCCTGTCTTTAAACACTATTGTATTTTTTATTTTTTTTGATTGAACATTTTAGAGGAAGTCATAGTAATTGTCATTATTTCCACAACTCTAACCTGACTTCAGATATGTATTGGGATCAGCAACATTCAGCATTATGGGGGTAAACTATTTCAAAAGAATTAGGTACTTTATCAGCAGCTGTACTCTACGGCATTTTCCTGCCTGTGACCCAGTTCTCAGATAGCATTCCTGTGGAATTACAGGTAATACAAAATATATTTGAAGAAAACCTTCCCAATATGGGAGACAAGAAGCTGGAGCTTCTGGAAAGGATATAGGTTATAGTGAATGAGTTACAGGAGTGCGGCTGGAGGAGGAGTTTTGAGGTTGAGTAACAAACTTCAGTGTTGGTCCGTAGGACTTTTATTTTGTTCAGTATTTCATTGTTAGATAGGTGAAAACAAATACAGTATTCAAATCTGGGAAGAAGGGAGAGAGAACCAAGAAAGGCGAATAAGCGCTAGCGGCAGCTTGCAGAGAACTCGTCATTTGCTGCTGTTGCTCTGTGTGAGCAAATCGTAGAGACTCTCCCGGCTTGAAAACCCGACGAAGGCATTTATTTTTAAACATCTCCTATGGTGTTTGCTGGGTGGTGAAAATACTTTGTAAATGGTGAGCAAAAGTACCTTCTATTGTTCTTCATTTAAAATAGAGGCTAGGACTTTGAAAGTTGTTTAGGTGTTATAACCACAATTCCTGTTTTAGAATAGGGGTCTGTATTTATATCCTGTCACAGGAAATACAGCTGTTACAGCTGCTCTGTAAGGAACAAGATGATGAGACCTGAGGCTTCTGATCTGATTCACATGTTACTGTGTTGTCCTGGTTCTGGCCAGAACAGAGCTGACTTCCCCAAGCAGAACCAGGACAAGTGTTGCAGGTAGAAGCAAGCTGGGATCCTCGCTTCCAATTGCTTATTATTATTTTTGCAAACATTGGAACTTTTCAAAGCTTCTATCTGTCTGTATTCCTGCACATGATGATTACTAGGGAAATGCATTTAATCTGTGCATCTGTCACAGTGATTTTACTGTGATGTCCTGGCACCTCTGGGTGCTGGTGTCAGGGAACTGACATTTGGAACGAGTTTAGGGAAATAATTTGAGATTCTAGCAAAATACTGTTCAGTTAAATTGAATCACTCTTCCTGTAAGAGGAAAATGTCCTCTTTGGATTAAAATATAAGACTTAAAAATACTTTGTCAAGTATCTTTATTAAACATTATTTTGATACTTTTGTAACGTATTCTTACTTTTTGCTCACTAGTTGAGGTTTATCTGCAGGGTATGTGAAGCCCAGATTAATTTTCCTTCTCTGTCAGCACTTGTGCTGAGCATATTGGTCTTTAAGAAGCAATTTTATAAAAAACACTGAGTGTTCTCAGTTTATCCTTAAAATACTGTTGTGAAAAATCTTGAAAAAATGAATAAAATAATTTAAGCCTATGCTCACTTCTAGCAGGTAATTTGCTGAAGATCTGCTTTTTTACACCCTTCATCTTTCATATTCCAGGTGCATTGGCTGCAAGACACACGTTTTAGACAATCTAGCCATTCCTTAAATGTAATTTTGAATAAATACTGCTGAGACCAAGTACAGAGACAAAGGTTTTCTTCTAATTTATTGTCTTATTTTTTATTCACACTCTTCCCCCCAACCCACTCAATTTTTGGGGGGTTGTCATCATATGTGGAATTTTTAGTTTTATTTTTGGGGTGAAACAAAAACAAGGAGGGGGGGAAGGGTGTTAGTTTTTTGGGGTTTGTTTTTTTTTTTTTAAAAAGCTCTACAGATTTAGAGCCTGCGACTGCTCAATAAAATTATTTTCCATACAAAACCTGCTTTGTTGTGTGCACAGAAGAGCCAGTGTGAGTAAATTTGACATTCCTATCTTTCAGTGACTAACTTAGCTTCTGTGAACTTGGTGTGTGTATAAGTAAATGTATGGTCTATTAAATGCACATGCATACACTGGTTATATTTAGTCATGAAACATATGAATATTCAGAACTCTCTGGTGACTTCCTTTGCCTCTGGATATGGATGCCTATTCTGAAGGATTTATTCTAAAGGAGGTGCATTTTAAAGTTGCTGACATAAGGCTTAGTTTGCCTAAGACTGTCTTGAGTGAAGTCAGGGACATTCCCTCGGGGAGCAAGCTCCCATTATGCACCAAATGTGCAGGTATAACTACTTTAACAAGGGCTGGCATCCTTATGCAAAGAGAGTATTGGGGTTGCATGGAAATCTGGGGTCCTTTGTTCTTTAGATACTTATCAAGTTTTTATTAGTGTGCTTAACTGATTTCCTTTAAAGCATACTTGAAGCCCTGTGAGGTTCTTCTGAAGATGCAGTCAAGGGAGAGAATGATCTCGTTAAGTGTATGTAGATAATACTATATAGCAATTTTTCAACTCTACACTGAGAATCCAAATGACAAAAATTTAGCAACCTTCAGNGCAGAGGTGGGTGGCTGCTTCTAAGGAACCCACAAGTTGGAAGGTCCTTTGAGGAGCATGAGCCATGGAAGCATGAGCATATGAAGCAAAGATCTATTTAGTGAGGTAAGGGAAGGAATGTCTGGTATTCAGTGGAGCTATACATGTCAGAAGGAGGCTGCATACCCCTGCCAAACCTGCCTTTGCTTTTGGTGTGAGTGGTGGGAGGTAGAGCTACAGCCACTCCTTGTGTAACTGTGGGAAGAAGGGTAAAAGATTGAAAATAAAACACAGATGCTGTTGAGAAGCTGGAGTGTTGAAGGAGGTTTTAAGAGCTGCTTACTGAGCTTCAAGCACCCTTTCAGGGCAAGGTGGCAGGGCAGGTGGACTTTGGGCTGTAAGAACTGGCTGCCCTTCTTGGGCATTTGTGTACCTAAGTTGGGACAGTTTTTTTCTCTGCTGGAGCCCTCAAGAAGCAGCATCAGTCCAACCTGAGAAACAACTTTGTTGATCATCTTAGATGAGAGGTGCAGATATGACCCTCATGTAAGGTTCAGGGTAGCAGTTACTGTTAGAGACAGGGTGCTTACTCCATGGACAGTAATCAGATGTATAAAACCTGTTAAGTGGCGCTAATCCTGTAAGGTTTACCAGTGTGGTGTAGTCAGTCAGTTGGAACTTGACAAAATAGTGGTGGGCACTTGAATTTTTGTGATGAGAAAAAGAGGATTGAGTGTATTTGAAAACAGAGGCTGAATAATGAGTAATACCCTCAACTGATTTAGGGATAATGTTTTAAATATTGTTACAATGGGAACTGGTAATGACCTCTGTAATTAAGGCTGTTAACGCTTTCCAGTTCTTTACAGCTGAAAACAAGGACCAGCTTTTCCAGAATGTGAACCCGTATGTACAGTCTGAAGTTTTCTGTGGGTGCCTGCTTGCTGCCTTGAGCTGCTGCCATGTAACTTTCTAGTGGAGTTGGTTCAGTTATTTTTATATTAACGAGCTAATGAGAAAAATAAAGCTAGGTTATGTTGTGTTAACAGGTTTGTTGTTTTTTTTTTTTTTTTTCTTCCCCCTGGCAGTTTACTTAGAGAAAGCCTAGTCGCAACAAAATTAAGAATTGAAACATGAAAGGTTGCCTTTAGGCCTGGTGTTGCAATGATACCTGCTGCCTCCTCCTGACAGGATTTCCTGATTGAATAGAAACATCCAACCCCTAACATTCTGTGATCCTGTGTGTAAAAATCACCAGGAGTCAGCAGCTATTCTAAACATTAGTTAGGTGGCATTAGCCTGGGGACACGTGGCCAGCATTGGAGAGGGGAGCTGGATGGGAGGAAAGAAAGGAAAACAGGAAAAAGAGGGGAAAAGAGAAGAAAAGTTGGCGTTAGGGATTTTGTTTTGCTCTAGTTACTGCACTTAGGGGCCAGCATGGAGGGATATGCACCATGTTTGCCCTGGGCTGGTGAAAGAATCACAAAATGTCAGGAACCTCAAAAGATCATCTAGTCCACCACCCCTGCCCAAGCAGGATCACCTAGATTAAATCAGGCAGGAACTTGTCCGTATTAGTCTTGAATGTCTCCAGAGAAGGAGACTCCACAACCTCCCAGGGCAGCCTGTTCCAGTGTTCTGTCACCCTCACAGTGAAATAGTTTTTCCTTATATTCACAGGGAACTTCCTATGTTCCAGCTTGGACCCATTGTCCCTGGTCCTATCACTGGCCAACACCGAGAAGAGCCTGACTCCATCCTTCTGACACTCCCCCTTTATGTATTTATAAACGTTAATGAGGTCACCCCTCAGTCTCCTCCAAGCTAAAGAGACCCAGCTCCCTCAGCCTTTCCTCACGATGAAGGGAGTGGAACACCTTCCTTATCTTGTTGACCCTGCGTTTGACTCTTTCAAGGAGTTCTAAGTCCTTCTTGGAGAGCTTATTTCTGTACCTCCAGTACAGAACTTCCTGTTCTATACCTTTCTTATAGTAAAGAGCAGGTTTACTTTTTTTAAAATGTATATTGAGTCAGCAGAGTAATTGAGTCTTCCTTGAGATAGAATAAAGAAATAATTGATAGGATTAAACTGTAACCAAAGGGAGGCGAAATAAAATTCTCCTTAATCCTAAAGTTGTTTGTTTTTCTGGTTTTGGTTTGGTTTGGTTTGTTTTTTTTACTGTATGCAAAGGTAATCCTGAGATCTGAATGATACAAGCTTGTCTTTTTATTTGCAGGTTCTCTTATGTATTTAAATGAGGCCACTCTTCTTCACAATATCAAAGTTCGGTACAGCAAGGACAGAATTTATGTAAGTATTGCATGTCATTGACAACCAGTCTGATAGATGTCCTTTCAAAAAATAAAAAAAAAATCAACAGAACAAGCATTTCTAATTCTGTTTTCCCCTCTAAATGAAGCAGAACAGAAGTAGTAACACTGGTTAGAGGTAGGGGTTTGGGGATTTTTTTTGTTGGATTTAATTTTTTGAGGGGGAATGGAGTTTTGGGGTTTTATTTTGGTTGTTTTTTAACTTGTATGTTGTTTGAAATCTGAATCACATTGATGTTAGCAAACTTTTACCAGGCAGATTTTTCTCTACATAACTGTTCACATGCAACCATAGCACAGTGTATGTATCCCAGACCTCGGTTCCTTCAGATAACTTACTTTACCAGTAGAGTAGCTGTTAACAAACATGGTTTTCTTTCTTCATTATTTTTGAACGAAGTGAACAGGTGCCGTCTTTGACACCTCCTAGCTCAGATGTCCATCTTAATCTTTTATATTGCTATCAGATTGCCTAATTGTACTTAATGAATTCTGACTAAATTACATTTTGTCCTTGCCATCTGCCTGGCCAGTGACAGTTGTGAAATAGAAGAAAGATAAGAGTTTTCTTTTGTCAGCTGTTTTTTGGGTTTTTTTTGTTTCCTAATAGAGAACTGGTTAGTAATAATATAAAAATGTTTCTATATAGTGTCTTTGTTAAAATAATCTATTTTTGTGATGTCATACCTTTCTAAAATGAATCTGAGTTTAACCATTTTATATATGTAAAAATATATAAAAGGGTATTTTCCTCTGTTGTAGTTAATTTTACTTATCTATAAATTGTTTATGGCTCAAGATCAAGAACTAGCTTTAAAATAAAATGTCATTTCCATTCTTGAAAAATAATAATTAAAGTTCCCCAACAAAATACAAACACAAACCCACATAAACCTTAGAGGAAGTAAAAATCTAACTCAATGGGCTATGAATCAGGATAGTATTTAGCTTCATTTTAAACAAATACTGCTAATGTCCTGATCAGGTGTATTTTTGAGGGTTGAGAGGGGAAGTTTCAATGTATATTGTAACAACCTTTCACTTGTAACTTTTAAGATACAGTTTGAATTAACAATTTTTTTGCATGTTTTATGTTAGCTAATGATATTTGTCTTGTCACTAGGAGAAAACCTAATTTTAGTACTTGCAGGTCTTGAAGAACTCTGTGCATATGTTTTCCTTCAGTGAAATAACTGCTGAAAATAGAAACATCTATGAATACTCATACTTTGTGTGTGATCTAACCTTCTATCAACATATCGTGATAGTGTCCAAATTTCAGTTGTCTAGGGACATGCTCAGTCACAGCAAATAAGTTATTCAAGCTGCAAGCTTTGTTTGATTTTCTTCAGACCTTTTCCTGCAAATCTGCTTTATTCTGTGATTCAGACATCTGTTATTCCTTGCATGGGATCTGGCTATTATAACCAAGCTATGAAAGTTGTTTGGTTTTGGGTTTAGGTTTGTTTTTTTTTTTAGAAACTTAAAAACTTATTCTTCTCAAATTCCTTCTCTGTGAGAGAACATTTGTGTTCTGTATTTCTCACTGTGGAAGCAGCCATAGCTAATTTCTCTTGGCTGAATGCTTTTATTGCTTGGCTTGAGTGTGTTTCCAGGCAGCATCCTGTCAATCCTTCCTGCTGAGTTGCTTCCATTAGATATTGAAAAATTATCCTCCTCACTAGAGGAAAGTGCATTATACTAGCCATGAGCTTAGTTTATTCACTTTTGAGGAGGAGGTTGTGGTGTCTGATCCTTGATCCAATAGCTCGGACAATAGGAGGGAATTTAAAAGGAGATTGGGAGAGAGGTCAAATTCAGGACAATGCTCTGCAGCTCAGCGGGTAGGAAATTCCCCTGAGAGAATTTCATAGAAGTCCTGAGAAGGTAGTTAGAGAACTCTGAAAATATATCTCTTCTTGCATCTGCATTAGCTGAAGAGAACTATAAATGTAATTGTTACATTCGGGCAATAGTCTTCAGTTGTAGCAGAAAAATGCTGTTAACCATTTGGTTGGATACTAGCTGATAGTTTGCTGTTGTTTTCTTCACAGACCTATGTAGCCAACATCCTTATTGCAGTGAACCCATATTTTGATATACCTAAGTTTTATTCTTCAGAGACTATTAAGAAGTACCAGGGTAGGTCGCTTGGAACATTGCCACCACATGTTTTTGCTATTGGTATGTATTAGGCCTATATTTGTCTTTTACAAAACAAACACAAAATACTTTGCATTTATCTATAAAATGCCACCTGTAACAGAAATTAAAGTATTATAAAATAAAACTACCGATTGCTAAAATTGCAAATCTTCTTATCCTTGATATGCAATCTGAAGAACTTGCAAATTAGCAATGCCAGCAACCCTGTTACGATTTTTCTGCACCTCCAGTGTTTTATATATAAGTAGTTTAAATATATTTTACAACCAATTAAAAAAAAAAGGAAATTCAGATTTGGCAAGTGAAGAATAACATAAGTGTGATTGCCATTGGCATACCCTGTAGTGATTTTTTTTTTCCTTTTATTTCTTTGCCAGAGCACACGCACTGTTTCTTTTTATATGCTTGTGTTACAGGCAGAAAGGGCATTTAAACGGTATTAAAGTGGTAAACCTGATTTCAGTAATTAAAAAAAAATAGATATGGAAACTACAAATCAGCATCTGACTTGTTAAAAACCTTCTCACCATCTTGCATTTTGTTTTGTAATAAAGCATATAAGTACCCAGGGTCTTAGTACCTGTTGCATAACAAGGAAATTACCCACGTTTTTCCAAGTTTCCTTTTCTCAAATGTTACAAAGTACAAATTAAAGTTTCTCTTTAAAAAGCATATTAAAGTAAGGTTGGTTACTATTTTGTAAAAATACACTTAATTCAAGAGATTTAGTTTTAGGTGGTTGTTTTTGGTTTATTTTGTTCTGGATATAGTTGGAGGCATCTGTTTTAAGACTTTAAACTCTTAATGTCAGTGTTGGAGAGTGAGCAGCTATATAAATTAAAAAGGAACAGACTTTATTAAGTTGTAATGCACTCAATTGTAAAGATATACTTTTTATTCCTGAAGAATGTTGCATTTTAATTTTTGCATTGTAGCTTAATTTTGTGCTTTCAATTCTCCTGAATATTAATTTTTGTTATGCTTAACTTATTCTTTTTAAGCTGATAAAGCATTCCGTGATATGAAAGTGCTCAAGATGAGTCAGTCCATCATAGTCTCTGGAGAATCTGGAGCTGGCAAGACAGAGAACACTAAATTTGTTTTGAGGTTTGTGATTTTTGGACCAAAGTTATTCTTTGAATCTCTAGTGTTGATGCATTTGATTGACATATAGGCGGTGCAAATTGTAAGGTAACCAGTTGGTCTAAGACACATTTCAGTAGGGTTACATATTACTTCAACATGCAATTTAATGCAAGTAGTTAATTGGGTTGAAATTAAATGGTCAAATGATAATATGCAGAAATGGCTCCATACTCAAGAAACCGTAACTCAGTTGCAGTGACATCATGCAGTTATTCATGATGCTGTCATTTTGGTATTGCACATCTGGTATTGTGGTAGATAAAAAAAAGCAACTAGGCATTTTAACTTTATCTTGAAAGAGACTTTTTATTGCCATAAAGGTGCATTTCTCTCTTTTTCCCTTTTTGTTTTAGTTTGATTGAGTATCCAGGGTTTTTAACTCTCAATTTTGAGGTGACTGCAGGGATTCCGTAGTGTATGTTACCCTAGTTTACTGAGTAAGGCTGAATAATGGGTCTTACTGATGTGTAAATGTTAAATTACATGGAGGTGATACTCCTGATACATATGAGCCTTGTTTCCTCTTACATTTTTTTTTTCTTTGCATGTTTTTTGACCATATTTGCATTATACTTTAATGGCTTCATATCTGGAACACTGTAACTGGAGACCACAGCTCCATTCAATTCGCCTATGTCGTGGGTCACCTGAATATTCAGGGAAGCACAGTGCAGGCAGTGTGAATAAGCTCCCTTCCCCCCGTTGTCCTTGTTTCCCTATATAAATCTCTAAATCCTTTTTCCCTGACATCATTTATTCTCTGGTATTTATGTAAAATAATGGCATTATCTTCCACATCCCATGGTGGTCTGTCCATCCTTCATACCATTCCTCTTTGGCCCTGTGCAACATTTAATAGGTAGCTGTGAGAATTACTGCAAGGTGCGGTAATGGTGTTTACAGGGGACATCCTAACTTTGGTCCTTATGCTATGAGTTGAAAAAGGCAGCAGCACTGAGAGAATATCTCCTGAGGAATGCTCTCAAAGGAGGTTATTCTTCCACCAAAGGAAGTTGTGATTACACAGTGGACAAATATCCTTACTGTTGCTTCTCCCAAGCACCTGCCCCCATAGAGTCTTTGTACAAAACATCATTAAGTTTTAAGATTAGGAAGTTTTCTCTTTTTTTGTGATCAGAAAACTAAAGGTACTAATACAGATTTCTTACTGCTCCTAAATTGGATTTTGGAGGTCACATTTTTAGGATCTGTTTTAAACTTGTCCCAGATTTACTTGGGAATTTCCAGAAAGCATGCCCAGTGCACAGAAAAAAAAAAAAAAAATTATTTTCAAATTCTTGCATCAGTTGCTAAATTCAGTTTTACCTTTATTATGCAGCTGTAGTTTCCTATCTCACTGTCCCCATGTAGCATTTTTATTCATAGAATCACAGAGTGGTTTGGGTTTGTTTGGAAGGAACCTCAAAGACCATCTTGCTCCAACCCCCCTGCCGTGGGCAGGGACACCCTCCACTAGCCCAGGTTGCCCGAAGCCCCATCCAACCTGTGCTTGAACACCTCCAGGGAGGGGGCAACCACAGCTTCTCCAGGCAACCTGTGCCAGATCCTCATCACCTTCATACTGAACAATTTCTTCCTTATATCCAGTCTAAATCTACCCTCTTTAAATTAAAAGTTATTACCCTGTGTCCTAATACTAAATGCCCTTGATCAACAGTCCCTCTTCAGATTTCTTTTAGGCTTCCTTCAGGTACTAGAAGGCTGCTGTAAGTAGTAGTATTAACTGTATTAGCACTAATAGCTATGAGCACAGAAACTGTGCATAGAAACAGTGTTTAATTTGGAACATGTGCATTAAACTATATGCACTTACTAGGATTATTAATAAATACAGTTAATACAGTAATAGTTTTATGGTATTTGTATAACAGCTTAATTTCCATATGCATGTCTAAAAGCAACTTCTAACATGTCTTGAATTATTGAAGAAAAAAGTCCTGACATCTGCAAGAATATTTTTGTTTTAACAACAGCAGGAAAAAAATCAGCCAAACTGCATTTATTTTTAAAGGTATTTGGAATTTAAATTCAGTATGCTTTGTTTAGTAAATGCTTAGTAAATATGGTACACAATCATACATCCTGTTGAAGTAACCTGACTCATGAAAGATTCTAGTATTTTTATTTTGCTTTTACAGGTATTTGACAGAATCCTATGGTACTGGCCAAGATATTGATGATAGAATTGTAGAAGGTATTGAATTTTCTTTCATTGAATTAAAGGTTCTAATGTTTGGTTTTGTTTTTTTTATTTTTTTTTAATTTGCCATGTCAATAAATACCAGCTAAATAAAAGCTAGGTTAGAAATACTATCAGTCTTCCTATGGCATAATTTACTGGTTATAATTAACTTGTTCCTAAATTCTGAAAACATATTTTTTTTATTTGGGATTCACTTTATATTTATTTAGTATTGTACAGCTGTTGATACATAAAATGTTGAACATGTGTGTATTTAATTTGAAGTTCACACACATGCGTACCCAAGATTGGATTTTAAGCTGTATGGCATCTGCAAGGACAAGATTATGTTCTCATTACCATCTGTTAGTACCAGAAAAGAGTAATTCTTCCTCCTTACCATTGAAGCTCTCAATCAGATAAAGGAGGGAAGTTATTTTAAATTATGGTTCTGGGTCATTTTTCTGCTAATTTCTTTCTTGCTAGAAAGCACATAAGTTGGAACACTTTCACTGTGTCTGTCTTCATAACTGACTTTCAAATAAGGTCAGAAGAGACAATGTTGAGGTCATCCAATTGAGCGTCTTTAATGTTGTATGCACTTACAATTGGGAAGAAAATAACTTCAAGAAAATACAAATATCTCAAAACCAAATAACCCTTAGTCAGTCTAATAATGCCTCGTACATCAGTTTTGATCTTCTGTAGCATACAGTGGATTTTTTTTGGAATTTTGTTATGCTTTTTCTTAAACCAAAAATTTTTGCATTACATTTTTCTGCTTAAACCGATTCCTTGGTGAAATCCAGTGTGCTAAAGCTCATCAGCCAAGAGTTGGATAATGGCTAATGAAGTATGCGTTAAAATTACTTAGTACTTGTAGGTATGCTTAGAAGAGTTTGGGTTTTTTTAATCTGAAGTGACATCTTATGCATGATTTTTAAAGTTTATTTAGGCACAACTTTAATAGCCATGCTTACAACATTTGCATAGAGGAACTTCTAATGTATCTGAACGACCACTTGCAGTTTGTTCTATTCCTAATCTGTTCTTAAACGTGGTTAACATGTAAAATACCCGAATAATTATCAGTGATCTCTTGAGAACTCACTTTTGAAAGTCAGATTTGAATTTTCACAAACGTTATGTATTAAAAAAAATAAATCTAGCTAACCAAAAAAGTTAATGCTCATGTCCTGCCAAATCATACATATTTTATCCAACTTTCATAGTTATTCCTTCATTCTTTAATTTTTATAGAAACAGATTTGTAGATGGTTGTTATTTAAGTTTTTAATCTGAATGTCTGCTCACTTAGTTTCCAATGCATGCTTTTTTATCTAGAAGCCCTGACAAATCTGATATTTAAATTCAATAAATCGGTTTTCTTTGATCATCAGATCTAGAAAAAGAAAGTATTTCAGAGGCTTTGCGTTTCATAACTACTAAGCATTTTCAAACTGCTTAAGCTGTGCATGGTGTTGCTATATATATGTGGTAGATTGCTGCCATTGTTTCTGTGTAAGCTTTAAGACACTTGAAAAAAGCAGCCAGGAAAAAGAAAATCACTCAATCACTTAATTGACCTAATTTGAAAGGGCATTTTAAAGTTGTTTTTGAAATCAACACACTCTAATAATTAGTTTGTTTTCTCTTTTTAATTCCCTAATCAATCTAAAATGTTGCATGCATGACATTTAAGTGGCATTTTTGGCTGTGAGTTAAGTGGGTAGTTTAGATTTTATGCATAACAACTCATTAGAAAGTGTCAAATTGTCTGCTGTTTCCTACAGTTTATGTATTAGTTATTTATCTACTAGCTGTAGAACAACATCACAAGATACTTTTTGGTGTTCTGTTACTGAGTTTCTTAAAATATCAATTCAAATACTTTGCAGTGTTACGTGGTATTTAATTATTTCATTGTAAGTCCCAGCACAGTATATCCAGAGCAATTTGCAAAATTGATAATTCTTAATAAGTAATATTTTTCATTTAATTTTTAAACCTCGTTCCCATTAAGTTCACTGAATAATTAGTTTGTATTTGTTATTTTTGTTTCTTTGATCAAATTTTAACGCTTCCAAAATGTTAATATTTTAAACAGCAAATCCCCTCTTAGAAGCCTTTGGAAATGCTAAGACTGTTCGCAACAACAACAGCAGTCGCTTTGGGAAATTTGTTGAAATTCACTTCAATGAAAAGGTACTGGAATTTTGTTACAGATAACCAGTGACAGTATTTTTTCCATAAAATTGAGATACTAAACTGACATAAGGACCAATAGAGTTGTTAATCTTGCAAAAAATAGCTACTGCCCTACTTTATATATTTGATTTATATTCTACCACCTCAAAAGACAAACCAATGACACACAGTACTGCATTACTACTGAAAAAAGTTGGTTAATCATAGAATTTTTAAGGCTGGAAATGATCCCTAAGATCATCCAGTCCAACCGTTAACCTACCGCCACCAAGTCCACACTAAGTCAGTAGAAAAATTGCTTCCATCCACAAAAGACTTAAAATTGCTCCCTACATGTCAAAAAGGCGTATCTAAAGAATAACCTACTTGCTGCTAGGTGTAAAAAAGCCACTTCTTTTAATGCAGAAATAATTGAGAGTTGCGTATTACTTGGAGACAGATAGAAATGTACTTTAATGCTCTACTACTTTACATGAATTATTATTTATATATTTGTATGAAATTTTGGGACATCACATTAGGATTATGTATGTGACAGAAGTATTGGAATTGTTTTTTTGTCAAACGTGTTATTCCCTGTGTAATTTATGTAGGATTTTCTTTGTGTGTAGTTTTGTCTGGATAGCATATGTATGTACACATTCCACAATTGAAGATGACTGTACGGCTGTCCAGCATGTCCAAGGTGAAGACTTCTATTGACAGTCCCTGTAGATATTATATACATGCCCACACATCTTTCTGATTGAGGACATAAAGAAATGAATTCTTGTGGTTCCTCCCTGCATAGTTTAAGCTCATCAACTGGTCTTGAGCTTGTGGTCTTTTCCAGAGTTTTCATGACTTAGTTTGTAACTAAATTTTCTATCTCTGATTAATAGTTTAGATAGTGAATAATAAATTCCTTTAAGGGTAGAGGGACTTTATCTGTTGGGCCAGTTCATATTAACAAACTTAGGGAAAGGATTCAAATTTCTTGTTGGAATGATGCATTTCTGACCTGTCAACACTTGCATGGCATTTCAGATTAATTGCTTCAGATGAGGCAAACAGCACTCAGAATATATCTCCAGAAACTGCTTAAAAGCTTTTTTCAGTTTTTCAGTGCAAGACTTGACTTACCAAGACTTTACTTTGTGGTGACCTCATTAGTCCTTCCTAGTTGTAATGGCCATAAACTCAGGAATTTTTTTGTTACTAAGATTTATCTAGGCACTGGGAATTTTGTCATAGACCAGCTGATAGTCTCAGGGAAATGCAAGTAGAGAAGGTTGTAATAACACTTACTGCTATGCACTGGAAGCATAAAGGTGGCTGTAGCCAGGAACTTCCAGGAACTAACATATATGCTATATGTATATATATATATATGCAATACATGAGCGTGTGTGTGTGTGCGCAAAGGTTTATTTCCTAAACTTAATATGGATTAGGTATAGATATAATTTAATCTTCTTTGTAGCAGTGTCTGTTGAGCAAGCCATGATGAGACATATGTCAATTGAAAACGACTGAATCTCAAATATACCGAAAATCTACTCAGATAACCAGAAAAATATTTATTCCTCCTAGAACTCGGTGGTTGGTGGATTTGTATCACATTACCTTCTGGAGAAATCCAGGATCTGTGTGCAAGGCAAAGAAGAGAGGAATTACCATATCTTTTACAGGCTGTGTGCTGGTGCTCCAGAAGATATTAGGGAAAAACTTTATCTAAGCTCTCCTGACAGCTTTAGGGTGAGTACCTGAGTCAGTGTTTTTAATGCTTTTCATATTGCCATATGTGGATTTTTCATATAGGTTTTATTAAAATCTCTTATTTATTACCTTTGACAGACTCCTGTTATAAAAATCAGAAGAATTTTTGTTACAGCTATTTGTTCTTGAAGTAAAGCTGCCTACCATTTTTCTTATTAGAGGTTTTTGTGTACTTTTTCCCTATGTCTTAAAATGGTAGTATTTTTAAAAAAATGTACTGTTAGAGCTGCTAGTAATGTTGTTATGGACTCTTCTAGAGGTGTAAAGTGGGAATTTCTTAATTGTGATGCAACTGTTGTGTGGGTAACCTATCTTTTAAACTCTGAAAACTGCATTTATTTCTTCCTATGCCAGCCATGCATTTAGGAAGATGTAGTTGTCCCATGATTCTGTCTCTCGAATTATTCTTTCCTCATAGTTCCCACCAAGGAACAGTCCTCAGTGACAACAAGGTGGTTGTGTTTATCAGTTCCAATCCACGTGCTTTCATGTCACTTGTCTTTTCTACTCTACTACACCTTGTTGCTGTCATACTGTACTCTACGCTAGATTTTCATGTGTACTGCTCCAGTTCTGAGCCTGTCTCATTCCTCCTCTCTCATTCTTGGTCACTCCACATTACATGATAAGACTCACAAGTCCTTTTCAGATGAAAGCTTCCCTGGTATCTCCAATTGACCCAAAGACTATGCTTAGCACTTCCTTCCAAGATTTCTATTCATTAAGCATGATCCTCCCTTTCAGGTTTTCCTTCACTTAATTTATTCTTTCCTGCAGACTACTTACTACTTCTGAGCTTTGACTGTCTGGTCCAGTTAGTCAAGTAATGGAAAAGCCAATAAAATGCACATAAAATCAGTGCTGAAAGTTTTATTTTTAACTATACCTAAGCAAAAGTGAACTTAAACAGTGAGGAAATAAGACTTGAATCATTGTACATACTTCTTTACAAATGTTAGGTTAATGTTCAATGGCAGGGAATAAACAGATCAGAATTTTAGGAGTTGCTAGGAAAGGAAGGAGAAGGAAATAGTGAGTTACACTGCAGTGTACATCTGCATTTGTAAATAGTGTACACAGTTTTGTTGTCCTAAGTCAGAACATTAAAAATCCTTGAGTGAAGCAGAGATCATGATTGAAGACAAGCTCTGGGGTAGTACGGGCATTTTAATTGAATCCAGTATGCCTGTTGGTATGCCCTCTGATTTGTTTACTGCCTTTTCTTCTTCTCCCCATGCTGGTTTTGCCCTTTTCTGAGGTCATGTGGTTTCTCCAGATTAACCCTGATTCTGTGTTATGTGTCCAGTGGTAATACCACAGACAGGCTGGCTTTCTGTCCTACCATTAAGTCCTTGCAATCTTCTCCTCCTTTTTTTCCACCAAGTAGTTCTACAGCTTCAGTTTAACCTTTTCCTCCAGCTTTCTGTTTTTGTCTTTTCCTTATCTAGTTCAGATTGCACTGAATTGTTTTCAGAAATGATTGACAGATAATGTGAAGTTTCCCTTTGCTTTCATTCCTTTCTTGTCAGTCAAAAATTAAGTAAAAATTTTTTATCTATTTTGTTTTCTGTTTCCCTGAGTGAACTCCAACCTCATTTCTCTTATTCTTAAATTCTCTTTTAGTTTCTCAGTGTGTTACATCTTGTTTACTGCAGGGTTTTGTTTTTTTTTTTTTTTCCTTGAGAAATGAATATTATTGAGCCAAATATTACCCAGTCAGTGCAGCTTTACTGATACTTCTCTTATTCTCTTACTGATAGTCCCTTCTCTTTCTCTTCAAAGCAAGCTTCTGCCATCCCTTTCAGGGTCCCTCTAAGCTTATTAATATCTTACACTCCTCTCATCAATTCTACTAATGAGGTGAAGACTTTCGCCTTCAATCAATCATGTCTACCATTTAATTATATATATTGGTAGGTTTTTGTTTTCTCTTTCATTTTGACAATCACACTTGAACTGTAAATATCTACAAATATCACCACGTGCTTTGTTGACTTGCATTAAAAAGAAGAGTACAGGCAAATCAAATCCTACTGGTAAATAGCAGTCAGTTGTTTGCTTGTGTTCTGTGATTTGTTTCTGTCTCTCTACTGTGTTTTGGCTCATGCCTGGCTTGTAATCTTTTTAGACTTCCTAGATCTTAAATGGAGTGAGGAGCACTGCTAACAAAGCATTACATTAATGTGTTGATTGTTGTCTTTTTCCTTTATGGATTTCTAAATAAAACCTGGACTCTGCTCATCTGTTACTTTCCCCAAGATCTTTTGTATCCAGCTTCATCAGAAATCAGCAGAGGGCTAAAAGATACAAAGCTCCCCCTGCTTTTATGCAAAGCAGTGGTTGCATAGGTGAGACCTAAATTAGTGCCCTCATGGGAAGGCAGCTCTTCGGTGACAGAACAGGCTGCCACTGCTGCTTGGCCTGGCCAAGTCAGTCCCTGCATACTGATGGTCCAGGAAGCAGGAAGAGAGCTGAAGTTCCATGTCATGCATGTCATACATTTGTACTGCAGTATCTAAGTGATCTTGCTCCCTAAAAACCATGGTAGGGTTTTAGGACAAGTTTCCTTTTTCAGAAGTGTTCCTGGGTCCCTTTACAGACCTTACATTATTTCTTTAAATATTTGGTTGTATTTTTGTATAGTTCATCTATCTGTAATCAGTTTTGTGATGGAAGTTGATTTGATGCTTAAGAAAGACCTGCATCTGTTTCCTAGAAGGAAAGCTTTTCTTTTGAGACACACAGCAAACTCAGTGCTTAAAAAAACTCTCCACACATATTTGCATATAATATGGAGTGAGTTTTCAGAACTTTATTGTTCAGTTATTCTATATAATATTTTCTTGTATGTTTTACAGTTAAAATCTTGAACTGAGTTTCAAACACATATTTTTATTGTGCAGCCACTTTTCCATTAAAACTTATTTCTTGTAGTTAATAGATTTTTAATTTTGGAACTGAATATGTTTCATGGCCACTCCTGGGGATTTTTGTTTTAAATCAGAATACTCAAGAGAGCACACAACATTGTAGATGTCAAGGTCAGAATTATAATCTTCTTAAAATCAGGCTGGTGCAGTGAGGTACTGAACAGCCTGTGTGCCTTTTACAGAAGGCACTTGCCTGTTCCATTTTGTTTTAAGCTAGAGGAGGGAAGGTTTAGATTGGATATCAGGGGAAGCTCTTTACAGGAAGAGTGGTGAGGTGCTGGAACAGGCTGCCCGGAGAGGTGCGGGATGCCCCATCCCTAGGTCCAGGCCTGGAGGTTGGTGGCCCTGCCTGTGACAGGGGGGTTTGAACTTGATCCCTGGGGTCCCTTACAACTCAGACTATTTTGTAATTCTTATAAAGAGTTTACAGTCAGACCAGCCTTACCATACTGTGACTTTTTTTTTTTTTACTTTGATAAGTTTGCAGCATGGAGTTTCATTTGTATTAAAAATATTCATTGTGTTACCAAATCAATTAGTATTTGAAGTTCAAGTTCTTTGCTGCATGTGAAAGATCCACTACTCTGCATGTCAAATTTAAAAATTAACATTTTTTTCCTCCTTCAGAAGTTGAAGTAGATTATCTTTGATTAAAACAAAATCACTTTGGGATCATTTTTATCTTTGTATGTATATAAACTAATAAACTTAATTTTTATTAGGCATATTACACTACATTTTCATGAAGTATGACTTCATAGGATATTTTCAGTAGAAAACAAAATGTAAAAGGTAATTTTCTTCCTAAATTCTAATTATTTTTGTCAGGATTGTTGTTTGTTTTTTTTTTTTCTGTGTACTTCATTCTCATTTGCTGATTTGGGATTTATCATAAAATGGCTCTAAAGAATCATGCTTGTGTCAGCTCTTCGTTGTGATGGTGATGAGGCTCTGGCAGAGGTTGCCCAGAGAAGCTGTGGCTGTCCCCTCCCTGGCAGTGTTCAAGACCAGGTTGGATGGGGCTTTGAGCCACCTGGGCTAGTGGAGGGTGTCCCTGCCCATGGCAGAGGGGGCGGAACTAGGTGGTCTTTGAGGTCCCTTCCAAGCAAAACCACTCTGTGATTTTAAGGTTTGATTAATGATCAGTGTTTGATATTAATGTCAAGAAAAACATTCAGGGAAAAAAAATTCTTAAATTCATCATTTAGAAAAATCCATCCCTAAAGACACTGTGTTGCCTCGACTCTGTTGTGCCACTTTCTTTGTGCCTTGTAAGCTTATCAAGTCAAAGCCCAATTTAGGAATGATTGGATCCTAACACACAAGTATGTTTTGCCTGATGAGTGGTTTCTCTTAACTACATTCAGTTGAAAATAGCACTATCTCAAATCTAGGGTAATTCTCATTTTTCATCAAAGTGGCACAGTACTAAAAGCCAAAGGATAGCACTGCTGTCCCTTGCCCTCCCCGCAGACTTGTTTCATTTTGACTTAAATGATCCCTTCTAATCTCCTCCCTGTGCATCTGGCCCCTCGGTTTGTTCAGCCTGGAGAAGAGGAGGCTGAGGGGAGACCTCATTGTGGTCTATGGCTTCCTGACGAGGGGGAGCAAAGGGGCAGGCAGGGATCTCCTCTCTATCAACTGGTGATAATCTGAGGGAATGGTATGAAGCTGAGACAGGGGAGGTTTAGGCTGGACATGAGGAAGAGGCTCTTTACTGAGAGGCTGGTCGGGCACTGGAACAGGCATCCCAGGGACATGGTCACAGCACCCAGCTTGGCTGAGTTCAAGTGTCTGGACGATGCACTCAGTCACCTGCTCTGACTTGTCTGGTCCGGTGTGGAGCCAGGAGTTGGACTTGATGATCCTTAAGGGCCCCTTCCAACTCAAGAGATTCTATGATCTTGGCATAGGTGTGCATTTGCTCTAGGCACGTCAGCCAAGACATCTGCACTGGCTGCACCTGCCTGAACTGTTGCCTAGATTTCAGCAACACTGATGGGGGTTATCTCTCTTGGTTCATCCTTCTCATTCTTCCCATTCACTCTTCTTGGGGAATTGTAAATTTAGGTGTCAAAGGACTATGAAAAGCTATAGGTCTCTTCTCTCATCCTTTCATACCCCTCCTCAGTACACCCATGCAAAAGCATGCAGACCTGGGTACTTGTGCTTTTTAGGTTCCCTTGTGCTTCTTAGGTTCCCTTGCAGAAGGTAAGGCTGTGCTGAACCTGGTAGGTCTGTGTGGCTTGGACTACATCAGTGGCTTTGAAAGTAAAGCTGCACAATTAAGTCCACACCTGCAGTATATTTGATGGAAATTACAAGCTGAATTTGTTTCAGATCTAAATTTCTGGAAGAGAAATCAGATGGCTTAGTGTTTAGGTCACTTATTTTCCAACGGAGTGTTTTACTTTGGAGTTTAAAAAAAAACCCAAACCAACAATGCACAATGGCATTTAGATAACCTCAAGTATATTGATTTGCTTTAAAAATAGAACATCTCCTAGGTTTAAAATGTAAATTTACATGAGTTCTTTTAGCTTTCAAGTAAAATCTATTATCTTGCTATTAAATGTTTCCTATATAAGTCATTACTGAATACTGTGTTGGTTCATGTTCGCAGTTTGTCAGGTGAGTTTCCACACTCTTTTCTTGAAAAGTACCTCTTTCACTTCCCATCTTCTGTTTCAGGGATCATGTTGCCAATACTGTAATGCAGGGATTTACTACTGTCTTAAATATATGTAGTCTTAAAAATATTGTATTCTTACTGGCTGATAAAGAAAACTTTTTAATATTTTGTTAAATACCAAACTTTGAACAGTGCTTCTTGTCGCTTTGTTTTAATACTGAATTTGTCACCTAGCTTTCTTCTGTTGTTAGAAATGCTTTGAATTATATTTTATTTTTTAGAATGTTGTATATAAATTTTAGCCAAGTCTAGAATTATCTGTGTTCACCTAGCTGAAAAAATCTTCTTTGTTCATGGGTTACAGAAAAGAATCAGTTCACTTCCTTTAGACAAAGGGGTCTGTCCAAGCTTTTAGGAAGAGTTTGTTCTTTCAGCTGAACAAATCAGAAAGAAAAAGCTGGCAGTCCTGTTTTGCTGGAAGTGTCGGTCATTATCTGAATGCTTCATCTATTCCTTTTACTATACAATTTGAAACTGATAGCAGAAGCCGGATTCTGAAGTAGGCTTCTGCTTGTACCATAAACGTTTAATGTTCTTTGAGCTCGTTATGCCATGTATCTTACTACTTATAGATAACTTCACTGTTATCTATAAAAAATGACCATAAAGCTACACTGGACTTAAAACCACACATTGATCCTAGCCTTTTCACCCCTGCATATGCTATATAAAGCCTAAATATTCCTGGAAGCATAAAGATGATTGTAGATTTTGTTTATATATGTTCTGTAAAGCTT
Source organism: Heliornis fulica (assembly GCA_013399135.1). Classification (NCBI taxonomy): domain Eukaryota; kingdom Metazoa; phylum Chordata; class Aves; order Gruiformes; family Heliornithidae; genus Heliornis; species Heliornis fulica. The sequence goes on along the minus strand of VXBZ01012623.1, from coordinate 123,862 downwards.
TCTGGAGTAAAATTTGGTATTACATACAGGCCAGAACTATTTTTTATTTCTTTTTCTGCAGTTCAGACTCCAATAGAATGCCTAGTAGAGTCAAATGTTAAGAAAATATTATGGGACTTAACCAAACAAAAATCCCGCCATGTCAAAAAGTATTGTCAAATTTGAGACTCTTTCAATAGAAGTTTGTTACTGTTGCACTTCTGGAATTTTGTAGATATAAATGAATTCATTTTCACGGAGGAGTACCTAGGGTGTTGTTGGTATAGTGTGAATAAAGCTATGTAGTGCAAGCCTTAAATAAAAGCATGTCTTTTAAGTATGTATTTCCATGTGGTTTTTATTTTATTGTTACAGTATTTAAATCGAGGTTGTACCAGATACTTTGCTAACAAAGAAACAGACAAGCAGATCCCGCAGAATCGCAAGAGTCCTGAGGTATGTTTGTAACTTCACTTAGTTTATATTATTAGCTAATGTAGACAGAGTTGAAAGTAATGATTACAGTTTTACGGTGTGGAATGAAATGTTCATTTTACACATCTTTGTAGGTCTAAATGGGTACTGTCAAAGCTGGCATATTCAGAACTCTATTTGGAGTTCAGTCCTAGAAATGCATTTTAACGTGCGTCTTAAAATCCAAAATGGGACAGTATGATATTGTTTCCTTTTATTCATACACTAATAAAAGAGTTAATGATACAGCTTTTATTCTGTGGTAAACAAAAAATCAGTCCAAGACTTCTGTCGTTTTGTTTTCAAATCTTGCTACTTCTAGGAATAGGTGAGAAGCAGTAGCTTTTTCCAGAGCCGTTTTTACTGTCTATAGTTTCTAAGACTTCTAAGAGGTGCTCCTGACCATTTTGTAAAAAACATCAGCACAACTTTGCTTCCAGGACAAGTATATTCCCCTCCCCACCATGGTGCCATTCTGTATTGTTTTCTGTTATCCCCTTGCTATGAACTTGCCCCTTGCCAGGCAGAGTGTGGCATTTCCTGGAAGAAAGTGTGAAACTTCAGAACATTTCTTTCCCCTTGCTCTATCACTGATTACATTTTGTTGTTGTTATTGTTGTTGTTTAAACTGGAATTTGTTGCGTAACACTGAGCATATAACACCAATTTCTTTTCCTTTAATGTAGGTTATCTTCTGTAATCAGGGATGGTGAAAAGTGAGATTCAGAAATGATGATTTGATACTACTGAGATATTTAATTCTTCTCAGGCATGTAGGCTAAGAGAAGGCTGAGAGATTTTTGCCTCAGTTTACTGAATTTACCTTAAGACTTATAAAAAGTTTCTAATTTATGTAGGCATAAAGTATGAACATTAATTTATTCTTAATGTTGGAAGGCAAACCTATGCAATCGTCTGATATTCATGTGGTTTTCTGTCATAAAATGTGTCCTCTTAATTTGAAGTTGTATGGTTTTTTTTTTTTTTTTCTCTAAACTAAAGCATACTGAAAGAATAATTCTGAAAATATGTATTGGACATTATATAGTGGAACATGTGATACTGTAATAGCTGTATGTTAAAGCCATGTTAATTTGAAGGCACAATGAATGATCACATTTCAGTGATACTAAAACAGTCTAGCCACTTAAACAGGAAATATACTGTATTGTTCAACTTTTAAAATTAGATTTTTAATATTTGCTTTGTCATTTAATGAACAATACTAAAATTGTTAATTTTAATAAAAGTAGCTGAAACAGTCAATTAATATTTATTTTTGTGTTTTCCTTATCAGGAAGATGAGGTGATCATTTTAAATAATTAAGATGGAGTTTAATTTTATTGATGTGTCTAAATGCTGTGTGAAGTGAATTTTTCATATGCATGTAGTGTTTTGTTTTCATAAAAATCACATTAGCTTATTTCATATTAACTAGGCTTCTATTTAAATTTAATTATTCTTTTTAGTTGAAAACATTTTAAAGTAATTGTAAAATCTTAGATCAGTCTGTGCATGTTCAGTTAGTCTCTTGATTGCATGCAGATGTGTCATTATCTCATGCTTAAAACAGTTAACAATTATACCAGCTTTTGATGTATTTAAATTAAGAAAATCAACAAAAGGCTCAATTGGCATTTTACAGTGTAGCTTCTATTCTTTTAACCCATAGAACGCTGCAAACAACTTCCTGTTTCTTAATCACCATCAAACGTTAACAAATAATTTCTCTAAATAAGTCTGTTTGGGACAGGGTTGACAACTCTTCTTCCAGTTCTGAGTTGTCCTCTGTTTCATTTTCCATGGCCTGTCAAACTTCCGTCATCCTGTTACAAGGACCTCAATCTTCTTTCAGCTGTTAGGAGCTAGAAACACTTCTTGGTAGCTTCCTTAGCCAAACTGTTCCTTACCACTGCTCACTATCCTGTATTCCCTACCCATAGCTGTCGCACTCTCCAGCTCCTGCTTTCTGAAGATAGTTTGAAGTTTGCATTGAAGTTAAAGCTTGAAGACTGTGTTTGGAAGTATCAAAAAAATTAAAACAAATTAGGGTTCTTACAAAGCCTGTATGGTATGGAGAACTCTAATCTCTTTTCTACTTAGCTTGGGTTTTGCATGCTTTTTTATGCTTTTTGTTATTGTTTATTCTTGACTGGAAATAACTGCTTACATTCATTTTTAAATTGCTTACTGAATTTTTGATTTCTCTGGTTGCTTCATAGTATCTCAAATCAGGTTCCCTTAAGGATCCACTTTTAGATGATCATGGAGATTTTAACAGAATGTGCACAGCAATGAAAAAAATCGGACTGGATGATGAAGAAAAGCTTGATCTTTTTCGAGTAGTGGCTGGTGTCCTTCACCTTGGAAATATTGATTTTGAGGAAGCTGGGAGCACTTCAGGTTAGATGAAACATAAATTGTTTTCTGTAAAAACACTGAATTGTCTCTTGATTACAGATGATTCTTTTCCACGTGAATTATTGCTTCAGAAAGTTGCCTTTGTGTTGAAGTTGTGCTTCTTTAAATCTGCCGAAAGCAAATAGGCTCTCATTAAAATTGTTCAAGAAATTGTTTAGTGCAAAGATTGATATAGAGACTTTTTTTTCCTCAAAACTACTTTTATTATAGTAATTTTTAGAAGTCTGACTTGCTAATCTTGAAATTAGCAACTTCATCTGTAGGGAAAGATCTTTCATCTTTGACTTCCAAAAATACTAGTATTTGGAGAGATGAGGGGGAAAAAAACCCACCTAGGTAAATGTAAACTTCCAAATTTTAAGGTGTCACTTTGAGTTGGATGAGTTGGTATGAGTGTCACTGCAACATAGTAGCAGAATGCACAGAAAAGCTGAGTAAGAGCCTTCAAATCAGAACATCCTCAGTTTCAATTCATGGCCTTGCCATCTTCATGAAGATGTCTGAATGAAGCATGATGAACGTGAATGGATCTGGGAGGATGTGAGGGTGGAGAAAGGTAGTTAGTGTCAAGCTGGTGGGGAGTTTCCATGTGTGGGCCTTCAGTGAGATAGGACTTTGGGGTTGGCAAGGTGGAACAGAGTGAAAAAGATCCAACTTTGAGTGGAAAGTTTCAGGAAGCAAAGGAATAAGAAGGTGAACCACAGGTAGTGAAGAAAGTCAGAGAAAGAAAGGAGGACACCAGAACACTGACTTTCTTTGAATGTTAAAATACAAACCTATGTTTTCTGGAATAAATTATAAAATGATCATAGCAAGTAATGGGGTTTTTTCGTTGTTTTTTTTTTTTTTTTCTGCTCTAACCTTCCATGTGTACACATGGGGTGTTCCTTTTGACTTCTCTAAGCTCTGTGTACCAGACAGTGTACTCTGTACCAGAGACCCTCTGAATTCTTTTTGCTGCTTCAGAAACCTGGGAAACACCAAACAAAAACTGTCAGATGGTGTTTCGGAGCTTCAGTGATCAAGTCACAAAAGCCTAAGGAGTTTTCTGTGTATGTGTTTGTAGTTAAAGAATTCAAGCAACATTTGTCTAGTTATTTATCCTTTTTGAACTCTTCTCTTACAAATTTTACTGAGAACAAGAAATAAATGTAATCCCGATGTATGTCATTTAGTGTTAGATTAAGTGCTTCAGTTAGAGATTTTGGAGTGGCTGGATGAACTCGGGCGCCTGGGCCGTGGTGCAGAGCAGAAGGAAGCACGTCTCTCAGCACTTTGCCTGGGAAAACGTCCATACTGTTATCTGAAAATGCAAGTGCTTGGAGTCTGCCCTGCCAGGCACTTCTGTCGGACAGTGAGGTGGTCTGGAGGGTCTGTCAGCAACACTTATATCCAAAAGTAGTTTAAATTACAGCATTTGGTTTCTAGGTCTTGGCACTGCTGCATTTTGGGATAGTTCTTGCACTTAAAAGTGCAAGGGGGGAGAGCCGGGCTGACGAGAGGGTGGTGTGTGAGGCCTGTGTCTGTTACTCTCAGGGGGCTGCACGCTGAGGCCGCGGAGCGAGCCGGCCCTGGAGTGCTGCGCGGCGTTGCTGGGCCTAGACACGGAGGACCTGCGCGGCAGCCTCACCACACGCGTCATGCTCACCACGGCAGGGGGCGCCAAAGGAACAGTCATCAAGTGAGTACAGCGGGGGAGGCGACACCGGAGACGGGCTGCGGGCGGTGGAAGCCCGGGCTGACCCCTCCCGGGTCGGCCATGATTGCTGAGGTAACCCACGGCCCCCGCCTGAGGCGTTTGGGATCTGCCGCTGGAGGCTGACGGGCTTTGTCCATTTTCTTACCCACGGGCAGAAGGGGACAATGCCCTTAGACTATTTTAAAGGGTAAACCGAGTCCCAGCTGCTGAAGAGCGCTTACTTGGTGGCGTACAAAATGGGAGCACAAAACCATGACCCTACAAACAATAGGACAACGCAGAAGTTGTGACTAGCAGACTTGCATTGGCAGGCCCTTCAAAGCAGTAACGATTTTTTCCATGATACAAGTGATAATTTTTTGGATAAGTTTTGGCCATTGGTTTTCTTTCTATTTGCAAGAGGGGTGGTTATAGAATATCTAACGAAATTGGGCTTCTTTTCAGGAACAGTTTTCAATACTTTCTAAAACCTATCACCTGTCAATATGCTGTGTGGCAGTCAGCCTGTTAAAACCATAACCTGCACAGAAAATAAGATCTGGTCATAGATTTAACAGATACAGCATATCAAGGAATGTTAATGCTGTGCCTGTAATATTTTGGAATATACTTTGATGCATCTTTCTTGTCATGGAGGCTGCGCAGTACTCCCATGACTGCTGCCGTGTGATACTAGGTTTGGCATATTCTAATTATAGGAAGGTATACCCCACCCTTCTCAATGTCTGGGTCATCAGGTGTCCCTGTGTTTGCCACATCTCATTCTTCGGAAATCGGTTTCAAAAACACCTCTGCAAAACAGTAATCCAGAAATGCCCTATTTATTTTAAAAATAGTGGAATATGATAAATTCAAGAGAAAGGTTGTTCGGGGGGGGGGCGTTCTGTTGCTAATAAGAACACATCGTTATTGAAGTCAGTAACTTAAAAAGAGTCTTTTTTTTTGGTAGCTTACATTCTGACAAGAAACTACTATAAAGGTAATTTCTAGGCACAGAAATACGATAGTGATTTCTTTATATATGCATATGGAGGAGAAATAATTGCAAAGATCAAGTTTAAGCATGGTACTGACGATAACATTTCAATAGTCCAGACTCTTGTAAAAACTGACTTTTGGGGAAAATGATCAGTTTTGCTACAGTTGCCTTTTTGTTNCCCCCCCCAGTTTTCCTCTGTTGAGATTGGTCCTTCTAGCACACAAGCTGTGAGGGAAGCTACCTGCAGCTAACTGAATTGTGTGTTTTAACATTTGGTTTTCTGTGTTGTATGTTTTTCTACGTTGTCTATTTTCAGCTTTTCATGTGATATTTACCTCTGGAATTAGGGCTAACCAGTTTTGAGCATCTTAAAAGTCATTCTCAATGTTTAGCTGAATGCATCAGTCTTTTAATTAGGATGCTGTGAATCTGTGAAAGCTAATTAACATTCAATTATTGGAAGAATGCATGGATGGGTGCTTTATATTGACTTATGGAGACAATCAGATTGTTTTAGTTTTGTTCAATCAGAAATGTGACTTTATGCATATATACTAGAAGTTTACTATAGGAAAGTCATAATTATCTGTATTAATGTGGTTTATACAAGATCCTTGCATATTTTATGTCTTTTAAAACTTACTATTTATGTTTTATGCTATGAAGTATTTGTTAATGGTTCATAAACTTGTGGACTGAAAAGTCACAACTGATTGGTTTAACCTTGGTATGTTGAGGTGGCCAGTAAAGGCGGCAGGTGTTAGTTAATGCATGCTTAGGTTGTATCAGACTTACAGGTGAAAAGTTGATCTTTGACCACTTGAGAGCATTGCCTTTTTTTAGTCCTCAAAGGATGTAATGGATTTGAGTATAGAATGTTTCCAGTGGTCAGGAGCTCGTTCTGTGTAGGAGAAGTAATCTTGATCTCTAATCCACCTAATAATGATAAATTAGAGTAGCTGTAGTAGAAATACTGTGTAGTGGGATACTTTTCCAGAGGGAAACTGGTCTTCCTGGCCAAAAATTAAGCATAATAAACCATCAGTGACAGCTTGTGCTATTCAAGCATCATGTGTTTTAGGGGAACAGAGAAGCATTTCTGAATTAAGGAGTCTTAACTTTAGCATGTGTATAGGCTGTTCAAGTAATACATTATTAGCTTACCTTTGAGATGGAGGAAACAAGTAGATTTTGTGGTGGTCTGCTTATTTCTTTACTTTGAAAGAAGGAATGTTGAGTTTGAACCTTCATAGTGATTACCATGGAAAAAAGTAATGATAGAGACAACCTAGGTTGATCCTAGCAATAGGATAACCTTTATCAGTATTACAGATAATATTAGAGTAGGCAATTTATGTTCTACAGTACAGATGGGACTCTCATTAACACGGTGGTATGAGAATTTTGCAATGAGAGTTTTTTGAAGTTTGCAACATTATTTACTTAATTCAGCTTGCGATACACGATAACCACAGATCGTTGACTCACTGATCACCTGGTTATTCTCCTCTTGGATTTGTATTTTTGAATTCTCCAAAGTATGCCACCTTACACTTTCCCTTATCAAAACCTGTCTTGTGGATTTTCAGATCATATCTGCAATCGGTGAAAGTAATTTCAGAATTATTTCACATTGTGAAAATTGCTTATCTTGTCACTAGGATTTCCTGCTTGCCTAGTTCAGTATTGTCAGACTTTTTTTTTCCTTTTCCTTTTTTCTTTTTTTTCTTTTTCTTTTTTCTTTTTTTTTGTTACTTTTTTTTTCCAAAATTCCCTTACCTCATGCCAGTTTAATGAATGTGTTAGCTTGAAGCAGAAGGGGTTTGAACAGATTGCATCCATATCAGATTCAAGTAGCACCCTACTGAAAATGCTCTCAGTGAAGTATTGACTTGGCCTCTGAGAACAGCTTAGTTTGGGGCTGTTGCATGCATCACATATAGGTACATGTGCCTACAGTTTCCTTTTGAGAGTCATGGGGACATATCAAGGACTAAGGCAAAGGTGTATCATAATACACTGCTTGCTTTTTACCACATCTCAAGGAAGGTTTCTTAAGAACCAGTACAATTTTTGTTGCAGTTTCAAATTCACTTTGGATTATGTCTGTAAAGATTTTCTGTTTGGTATATTTAACGCGACAAGCCTGGGGTGTTGTTAGCAGTCTACTGTTTCAAAAGTCTGCAGACACAAGGTGCTATATTTTTATGTCAGCAGATCTTATTTTTCCCCAATATTTTATATTGCGGATGGAAAAAATTATTTCAGAGACTCCTTCTACCATCTCAAAAGATTAATGCATTAAGCCTCTTGCTCTAGCCTTTTCTAAACTTGTGCAGCTAAAAGCAAACATACACTAATAAATAGACCAATATCTTGTTCTCATGTATCTTACTGCATGTACAAGGAAAGTGGATTTTACTGGCGTGGATATTTATTAGAATACCACAAGGTTTTGCTGTGGTAGCATAGTTTAGAAACTATTTGATTGCTATCAATATCAGAGTTTTGACAAGTGCCTTGTTTTATTTTGTTCCGGCAACCCAAAGAGCTATTAATTTCTCTCTTTCTTAGGGACCTTTTGTGTGCGAGTAGATCATGTGAGTCCTAATAGGTCACTGTGAATAAATAGCTCAGCTGAAATCACTGTGCTCAGAGTATAACAAAGGCTTTGTTCTGCTGGGCACAATGGAGCCAACAAGGAACAGTAGGAGGGTGATGCGAAATGCTATCTCCAGGAATTTTATTAAATACTAATGTGCGGTGGACTGCCAGGGAGACTTGACAGCTGCACTACATTTTTCTGTTCTCGTTAGTCTCTCAAAAAGAGAATAATGATCACCTTGTTGGCTGGTGTTTTTGCTATCCATGTAGTGTGTTTACAGAAGGAAATTGTGTTAGCATTCAAAATTTGGTACATTTCTTAGACTTTAAATGCACTGTGCTGCTCTCTTAGTCAGTTTCTTCTGTTCCAAGAACACTTTCAAACAGAACTCTGTCATCACAGTATAAATAATTTTACAGAGTGAAAAATTTAACTGACACGGTTCCAGATGCTCCAGCTTTTTTTTTTTAGCAATACATTTTCTACCAAAATATATTTTGGCAGTAGTACTGAAGCCTCTGTTGGAAAAAATATTGAGTCTATCCAGTCCCTTTGATTTTAAATTTTTAGAAAAAAATATTATTTTCCCTGTTTTTGGAACTTTTTCTTCAGATTGCAAATGAGCTGCTTATATTCTTTAATTACATAGGCATTTCACTAGGTAGTGTTACTTCATCCAGGCTGTTCTATGTGTGAAGCAGTAACCATACTGGATGACAGTGACTAATGGCCATTGCTTCACCTGTTCTCTCTCTGTTAATGTTGTCAACCATGAGCAAATTATACATATTTTAACTGTAGGTTATTTGCTCTGGGAAATGTTTGTGTACTGCATGGAATTATGCTCATGATTTATTAAGCCTGTGAAAGTGCTTTCTCCTAGGCCTGTAGACTACTGAAAAACTTGCTGAAGAAACTGGTATGAGGACCAGACAATGTTGTGGTTTGGTGGGGTTTTTTATTATTATTTTTTTATTGTGGCTTTACCAAATAGCTTAGAAATTGGAAAAATGTATTCCTTTTTCATTACAAGTCACTGATGGATGGAGGCGAGGGGATGAAGGTGAAATAGAGAAAGGAAAATACTTTCTCCTTTTTTTCAGAAAAGAAACAGGAGGAAAAAAGAGATTCCTTTCTCAGCTTGCAGACCAGGAGGAGGAGCTGAGCTGAGGGAAGGCCAGTCCATGAGAAGGAAGTTACTTGGTCTGAATATCATTTCTTTAATTAGGCTTTTCTGTAGCTACAGGCTCAGTGCAATTTCAGCACTTTTGTTATTTTGTACTTTCAGCTGTGCAAAAATACGCTGCAGGGTTATATTATCCTTCCACAGGTTTCTGCTGCATACTGTGAAATTTAGCAGTATGGTTTTGTGCAGTCTCTGGAATCCCTCTTAAAAATTAGAAAATTCTGTCATTACTAAGAATAGGGCCATTTCATAAATACATGTCTAGAGGTATGACTCTTGTTTAAAAAAATAAATTGCAAGCATAAATGATTTTAGTGTGTTGTATTATGTAATAGGCCTGCAGCTGACATGTGGGAATTAGTATTCTGATCTCTTAAACGTATCAGAATGGAATGTAAAGGTACCTTCCTTCTATTTATAAGATAAGATTTCTGTCAGTACTCGTTACCCTAAGATAAGTCAGGAGATACTTAGTGGAAGACAAGATTGTGTGTTAAAGCTAATTACTATCTAATGTAATGTAGCTGTAGGTGTCCTTAGTGAACGGAGTCTCTGGTTCCCTGACTTGCCAGTCACAATAGAAGGTGATCTCCAATCAGTCTCGTGTTTCTGCATCAGAAGTATCATCATTGAAAAAATACATAAGAATTAGGAGTTAGTTTAGTGCTTGCAAACCCTAGGAAGTGAAGGAAGTGATGCGATATGGGTAAGCTGTGTAGCACTGAGTTTTCTGATCTGCCAGTTCTTTATTACTCCTGTGTATGGAAAACTACCCAGAGAGGGCGGTAGTGCCATTCTGTAGTGAAGAGGTCTTGAACATTGTGCGTAGGGGTTACTTAAACAGTTCAGGTCGAGGTATTTTTAAAATGTTGACTTTCTGCTTATGTGAGAAGTTCCATAACTGGTTATCCACTGCCTTATCTGGACAGTCTGTCCTTTGGTTATTACTGATTGTTATTGTAGTGCTGGTGGTCTGGGTGTATGAGAGGCAGAGTATGTGGGGAGAAGTAATACAGGCTGTTATATGGGGACAAGTGATTTGTTTTATTAAACCAACCAATTGAGATGTTTAGAAGAAGCGTAAGAACTTTTGGCATAGAGCTGTCAACCTGTATGCTTCATGACAGATGGTTGTATGATAAAAAATCTTGACGTTATTTCTCCTATTCAGCTCTAAAAATTTTATCAATTAGATTAGTAAAGACTAAAAATAAGACCTAAAAATACCTTTTTTTTTTTTTTTTTTGTTCACCTTAACACTGGATATCTGTGTGCCATGATATAGTGTTGTGCAAAGGTTTTGTGTGCACATAGTTGGTCTAAATTGCAGGCCTTCTTTCCATGCATGAAATTCTGGCACTGTTTGGGCAAAGGGTTTACCACTCTTTCAAATTAATATTTTCCCCACTGTGTTGATACTTTTTAAATTGCCATTTAAAAATCCTTTGGAGAGTTTTGATCTTTGACAGTCTGATTTTGTTCAGATTAGTGGGATTTCTGCTTTTGAATTATTTACCAACATAATTACGATCTAAGTGTAGCTTCCAATCATACCCAAAACTTGGAAGTTCTTTTTTTTTCTCCATATTTATTTCATATAGTTTCTTAAACACATCCTTGAAGCTTTGTCCCTGTATTAATTACCTTACTCTGGAGACTTCTACAAGTGCTTCCTCAGCTGTGTAGAGGGTAACTGTTGTTTAGCTTTGCTGCTCTTTATCTTTTAATCTTAAACCTACTTTTTAAAAAAAAAACCAAAAAATGTTGTAGGATGTATTTATGCAGGAAGTGTTTTCAAATACATTCATTCTGAGCATATAATTGTCATACTTACTTTAGGAAATAGCTAGGTATATACTGTGAAATGTATAGCTTAATATGTAGTTATATTTTCCTAATGTTGCCTGATATTCCTGGAGTTTTGTCATGTGTTTTATAGGCTTTGAAGTTGTGACTTGTGCCTTTTGGTTTTGTGTTTTGTTTTGGGTTTTTTTTTTTTTTCAACTGCTGAACTGGAACATAAAGTTGTAATCAATAGTCACAATGCAGAATAAAGGTTTATAGGTAAGTGAGGTAGTAAAGTCTCATCTGTGAAAATGCCCCTTCTTACAATGTTTAAAAAGAATCCGTATTTGAGATTGAGTCTAACTTTCACCATGAGTTCACATTCCCTTATCTATTGGGTTTTTTTTCAAAGTTTTATTATCGATTAACTGAACAGCCTCATAGTTGTAGTTACTTGAAAGCATAGGGGCAAAAATGTCAGAGTAAAACTGAGCTATATGTTTTTTTTGTAATTAGGCAGCTCCTAAATAAGAGTTGATTTTTTTTTTTTTGTAAATGGGAATGTGTTTATTTTAAATACTTTCTCTGGCAATTATCAATTTAGTTTCTGATTATCTAATAAGTTTGCAGTCATCTGCATCTTCCTTTTACTGTGGATATTGAAACATTATTCTTTCTGTTTACAGGTAGAATAGTTAGTCTGACGTGGAAAGATTGTTTCCTACATGGGTCTAGAGCTTGGGTTTCTCTATCCTCATTTACATTCATGGGAAAGGCTCTTTTGAAGATCAGGGTCCAATACCAGTATTTCAGAGTAAAGAATTCTGAAAAACAATATGTGTATTTTTGTTTTTTAGGGTGCCCTTGAAAGTGGAACAAGCAAACAATGCTCGCGATGCCTTGGCTAAAACGGTGTATAGTCATCTGTTTGACCATGTAGTAAACAGGGTCAATCAGTGTTTTCCATTTGAGACTTCTTCTTCCTTCATTGGCGTTCTAGACATAGCTGGTTTTGGTAAGTATAGTTAACAGTCAACTGAGACTTTTGTTTGTTTGTTTGTTTGTTTAATTGCCACCAAAGTTTCAATGAAAAATTCTGTGATGGAAAGTGGAAGGGATTTCTTTCTTGTTGTAGTGGGTGGAATGGGTTATGAGGGCTTAAGAAGCACAGCAAGAGCTGATAAAGCCTTGCTTTCTTGGCCTACAAGAATGTGGAGGGGGTGTAGATCTTCTCCTGATGACTTAACAACACTAACAAGCATTAGTGTGAAGCTGGGCATCCTTGTAATAGTTTCAGATACCTGTAGTTTCTACATAGATGCAGCTTTTGAATGTCTAAGATGTGGAAATGGGAAGGCTATTGCAGGCGTATGCAGGTTTTCCATTCAGTCCTGAGAAGGTCACTGCATACTGACAGGCTGCAAATGAAGCCTCTGATTTAAGGTAACTGTCCTGCAGGGTGGATAGTTCTGTTACAGAGTTGAACTGGTTGCTACCTGGAAGTGGTGTGTGTTGATGTTTCCCAGAAAGCTTTTGTCTTGTTTGGCTCAGATTCAGAATAGGGTGTGTTTTCAGGTGCGCTCTAGCTAGCCCTGCTGAGGTGGTTCAAGAACAGTGAAAAAGGGAACCTTTGGTGTTCAGGTCTTCAGAGCTTTGTTGTCCTCTGCCAGCCTGTTGTTAGATGAATGCATGAGGATGGATTGGTACAGTTTCACTGTATAGTAGCATCTTGCTTTGGTTTGCTGCCAGATATAACTGTAATTTGTCTTAGCAATATGATCCACCACAGTATTTTTATATTTGTCTATATGCAATTTGAATATGTTAGAGCTTTTATTTTACTGAAAGGAACAGGTATGGATCTGAACATATCTGTACATATTAGCACTGTGAAACCACTCTTAGCTACTGTGTGATAAAAGCTCTTGGAACACTGGTTTATCGTGGAAGTTTACTTCTGTTTTTCAGAATACTTTGAGCACAACAGTTTTGAGCAATTCTGTATCAACTACTGTAACGAAAAATTGCAACAGTTTTTTAATGAAAGGATTCTGAAAGAGGTATGTAATATTTAATGCCATATTTGAAAATTTTTTTCATTAGAAAGATACTTAAGCATTGCTTTCCATAACATTTCACATTCTACTTAGATTAAAAGAAATCAGCTGATAAATTGTTTTCCTACTGCGTGACATCTGGTTGTGCTAGAAAAGAATAACGCTTTTTTAAAAAACAACAGTCTTTTTCCCTTTTTTATTTTTCTTTTTTACCACTCATTAAAATGAGGCATCCAGATACTGCACAATACGGGACTATCTAATTGCATGAACCTATCATTATGAGGTGAAGCTGGAATATTAATTGTATTAAGCTGTGGGAGGAAATTCTAAAATGTGTGTTGATCATGCTGTATTTAAAAATGTTTAAATGTTTTCATGTTTACTAAAAATAAACAAAACCCAATGTTGTCAGTGCATAAAAGGATCTCTGGTGAGTGGTGTTTTCTCTTTTCAAGTATTTTTTTTTCCTTTTTTCTTTTTAGGAGCAAGAACTTTACCAAAAAGAAGGCCTGGGGGTTAATGAAGTGCACTATGTGGATAATCAGGACTGTATAGGTATGTAGTTCTTGAAATGTCAAGCTGTTCATTAGTGTGATGGAGAAAAGAGTCAAACATAAGAGTTGAAATATGCATAGAGCACTTGGAATGTGATGCTTTTAATGACTGTTGCAACTTTGTTTTGGTTGGTAATAGAGCCATGTCTTACAGTGTGTAATGACTGCAGCTGGGACTTGTGAAATGCTTGTGTATTTTCCTAGAATACTGGTAAGAACACGTACATAGGATAAATAAAGTGAAGAAGAGTGTGAGGTTGAATTTGATGACTAAAAGATAATCCTATCCCATTCCACCAACTTTTTGAGTCGGTGAGCAAACAAACAAAATGAACTATATGCACCAGGCTGCAGATGTTACTGTTTCAACTTCCATAGACTGATGCATCACAGGTTTAAGATCATAGTGATGTTACTGGGTTTTGGTGGGTTTTTTCAGTTTGGATTTTTAGTGGGTGATGGTGTGGTGGTTTTTTTGTGTGTGTTTTTTAGTTTGGATTTGTTTTGGTTTGGGTTTTTTACCCTCTCTGTACAACTTGTGTTCTCCAAATTGGTATATTGTGAAACATTAAATAGTCAGTCCTGGCTGAGCAGTGGGTTTAGTGACAGAATTCAACATCTCTTGCAAGATGCCTGATGGTTCTGAGATTCTGTAGTTCTGCTGAAGAAGTTTTCACTTTGTTAGATAAGATTGTACAGTCACTAACTCTGACAGCTAAAGACAGTTGTTGTCAAGCAAGCCTCTTAGCTGTCTTGTGAAAAAGCAACAGGGAGGTATTTGGAGAAAGGAACAAAAGTATAGCAACAGAAAATAGGTGAGTTTTATGAGTACAAATCTTATCTTTTCTGGTGCTTTAATACTATGTTTAATAATGTCTGTATGAGCCTGAGCCTGTTTTGAAAATATTTTTATAGTTTACAGACTCAGATCTTTGTCATGACTTAACCCCAGCTGGCAGCTAAGCATCACACCAACCACTCACAGTGGGACAGGAGAGAATATCAAGGGTAAAAGTGAGAAAACTTGTGGGTTGAGATAAAGTCAGTTTTGTAAGTAAAGCAAAAGCCACACATGCAAGCAAAACAAGACAAGGAATTCTTTCCCCACTTCCCATGGGCAGGCAGGTGTTCAGCCATCTCCAGGAAAGAGGGGCTCCATCAAATTATGGTTGCTTGGTAAGACAAATGCCATGACATTGAACATCACACCCTTTCCTCCTCCTTCCCCCAGCTTTAAACTTCATGTGATAGGAAATACCCCTTTAGTCAGTTGGGGTCAGCTGTCCTAGACATGTTCCTTCCCAACTCCTTGTGCACCCCCAGCTGCGTCACTGGTGGTGTGAAGAGCAGAAAAGGCCTTGGCTCTGTGTGAGCACTGCTCAGCAGTAAGGAAAACATCCCTGTGCTATCAGCACTGTTTGCAGCACACATCCAAGACACATCCCCATCCCAGCTACCGTGAAAAAAATCAACTGTATTCCAGCCAAAACCAGCGCAGTGTTTCTGTAAAAACGGTTGCTTCCTCCCCTGTGAATGTGGTTTTTGAAATCTGTCTCAGGATCAAAAGGGGGGGGTTCCCTGGTGCCTATTGGAAGAAAAGGTCTCTTGTCTGATTCACAGTGGGAAAATGGGTCAGGCTGTAGAGATTGTTGCCAAGTTGTTGCCTCTTGCTTCCAGGAAGAACCACACCACCACCACCACCCCCTGCCCCCACCCCTGGACAAACCCCAGGTTTGAGTAGCTTACCTAAGAATAGAAGTAGCGGTTGCTCAGTCATGACCCTTTTTCCTTTTTCAACCACTGTGTATGACACTGCACCACAGATTTGAAACATTTCTTCCTTCTGTGATTTATTGTTAGAGAAGCTGACAAAATTGCAGCTTAGTTAAACCAGAACATGTATGCCTGTTTGCTGTTCTTGCATAGTCAGGAAAAAAGGATTTTTTAACTACCTTTTAAAGAGAGTGAGAAGAATAATGTTGGTTTCTGGCAAACTTTTTTTTTTTTTTTAAGGTGCAGGACCAAGCTGGAGACAGTAATGAACATGTAGAAATATTAACTGTCACAGAAGGGAGTATTATGTTGACATGGACAATATTTTAGCACCGTGGAAGAATTTTAGAAATAGTCATCAGTATGTTAGCATATTTTGATGGAATGATAGTCATCTCTGTAGCTAAATGAGCTTACTCAGATTTTATGAGCATAAATTCTTTGCATTTGGGCTGTCTTTTTGCTCTATACATAGCCTCATGCTGTTTACAATCTGTAAGAGTTCACAGGGATTGCTACATTAGACATTTCCTCTTTGCCAGAGGAAACAAAATAAAAAAGTAAAAGTTCCTTAAGGAGGAATAGTTTTGTAGATAATACAACAAAGTTTTAAAAGCAGCAAAAATATTGTATTTAGTTGTATAAAGCATGAATTTCTGTGTCAGTTTTCAAGGGCTTTTATATATGTATGTGAAAGGGTAAGACAATACACTGTATGCTCAAGTTTGATTTGCCTTTCTCAAATGCATTTCATTTTTCTCCCTGGATGCTGATGTGAATGGAAGTATGTCCCTTTTATTGCTTTTAGTTTTGATGTGAAACATGGATGAAAACCTTAAAAAAACCCAAGCCAACAATATAAGTAATTACCCCATAAAGACCTATGAAATATTTAGGTACCTTTTGCGAAATAGATGACTAAATTAAACTGAGACTCAGTAAAAATCAAACAGTCCATGTCTGGCCTTTTTACTCCATGTTCCTTCTGTTAGAGTTAGAATTTCCTGTCTATAAGTTATCAATTAAATCAACAATTCAGATATGTAAAATTAATTTGCAATACTATTTTGTGTTTTGTATTAATAGCTTTCTCAAACAGAGAATCAGATTGTTAGCAATTTAAACTTGTAATGCTCAGTTCTGATATTAGATTATATATTAAATTTTTGTAAAAATACTTTGTTTTCTTAACAGATTTGATTGAAGCAAAATTAGTAGGGGTACTGGATATTTTGGATGAAGAAAATCGTCTTCCCCAACCAAGTGACCAGCATTTTACTTCAGTTGTGCACCAGAAACACAAGGACCATTTCAGACTCTCTGTATGTTTATTTTTGCTGTCTGTCTTGTTTTAATAAAAGAGATCTTGGAACAGTTGATAGTAACACTTCAGTTTAATGAAAACCTTTCCTAAGAAATCTCATACCACACCAGTACACACAATCCATAATCTTTTGTTAAGAATGAGTTTGGTTATTAGCTTTGTTGAAAATTTCACTGAAGGCTTAAGTCTTCTAGCAATTCTAATATCCTGCTGAAGCTAGTGCCATATTCTTGAACTGTGTTTGAGGTTTTTTAATGTGTAATGCATGAAAAGGAAACAAAACCACATTAGATTATTTCATATCAAGTGAGCTATTTTGTTGTTAATTTCAAAAAATTGCTTGCTTTGGAAAATATCTGACTTATATAGCATGTCCAGCAAGTACTTCAGAGATGAATATAGGAAACACATAAGGAAAACCTTTTTGTTGTTGTTAATTCTTTAACATACACCAGTCTATGGATTATTAATGAAATTTATGTTCATGACTTAAACACTGGAACAGGTGGTAGGTGCTCCCTCCCTGGAAATGTTCAGGGCCAGGTTGGATGGAGCTTAGGGCAACCTGCTATTTTGGAAGGTGTCCCTGCCCACGGCAGGGGGTTGGGACTAGATGACCTTTAAATATCTCCTCCAGCTCAAACTGTTCTTTCATTTTTGTGATTTCTCTTGGGGGGGAAAAAAGTTAGTTCTCTACCAAAAAAATGCAAACAAAGGGAGCGACATAAAATTGTCATCTATTTACCTTTCCTTAAGGTTCCGCTTAATCTTCCTCAACTGGATTGCTGTACGATGAAACATTTCTGTTGATATGTGTACAGTGAGCCAAGGTGCTTGCCTCTTAGAATGTACCATCAATAAATGTATTTTAAGCTTCTGTCTGATCCTCTTCATGTGATAAGGCTATTCTTCAGCTTTGGAATGAATGGTATAAAAATTGTTGAGTAAAGGCAAAAAGAAAAACAACTAGCTGTTGTTAGCAGTCCTGGTAGCCTTTATTTGGAATGTGAGGTTATGTAAGGGTGTGAAAGAGAATGAAAATAGATTCTTAGAGTATCTTGATTTGAATGGGAATGGTAGTGGAACTGTGCTGAAGGAAATGAGTTTTTTTAACACCTGGTAGAATCATGGTGATGTTTTAAGAAAAAACTTTACCTCACTCTCTAACATAATTCTGTGTAATTCAACTTTTATTCCAGATTCCTAGAAAGTCTAAATTGGCTGTTCACAGAAATATCAGAGATGATGAAGGCTTTATCATCCGCCATTTTGCAGGAGCAGTATGCTATGAGACGGTAATTTAACTTACACAAAAGTTTTTTTCTGTCCTTTGTAGTATTTTTATATTTTTAGTGTACATAAGTTAAATGACAAAAAGCCATCAGAAGACAAATTTGAAGTTGATGTATCTTAGTTTTGGAAGTAATTTTGTGAGCATGTGACAAGTTTGTCAGTTTCTTTTAACTTCTCAGATTAGACTGTTTTGGTGACGTGTATTTTGGTTTAGAGTTTGACATAAATCTATAGGTAAAGGTGTCAATGTTGAAAATAGTCAATTCACTAACTACTGTAAGTCTTCCATCAACAGAAGTTTGCATCTTGGGGAGAAGATACACTATGTGATATACAAGTATTGTTCAGAAGCATGCTTCTAAAAAGTTACTCTTATCCTTGTATGCAATCACTGTTTATGTTATCTTAAAAATCACATTTTTTACTTTTGGTTTCCATTTCTACTGGCAGTAGACTTGTTCATGTAAGAATATGAAGTACCTGAAATTACTATGCACAAAATACAGATTGATGTATTTTTTTTGACTATTAGTTATACAAAACCATTTAAATGTCTTAAGCCAGTATCTAAACACTTTTTTGTTCGTTTATTTATAAATTAGGAGTTTACGATAAACAAAAGAACCACAATGCTTTGTTGTTCTGGTCTGTAACTCTGATATATAAGAAGGAAGCTACTTCCAAAGGTGGCTTTTTTGACATTTGAAAACGTGTTCTTCAAGGGCTTGTTCTTATTAACTGCAAATACTCCAAGAGTGATAATGATTGCTGTGCTATTTTGAAGTAGACACATTCTGTAGGTCATTTTACAAACAAGAAAGTTGAACTCCTTCTTACTTACATGATTTTATGAGATTACTCAGTCAAAATAATAAATAAAATTGGAACACATTTGTTACAACTGCTCTGTGTTTAACTGTGTTCCTCATCACGACATCTTAAGAGAATCTTCAGGAACGGAAGAGCTAGATATGAACATGTAAGCTCCGCTGTCAGAGCTAATCAAAACAGAGGTAGCTTTGGGCAAGAACCTATTCTGATATGTTTGACTAAATTAAATCCCTTCCTCTGAGAGACATTTAGACTATAGTTGACTTGTACCTTACCTGTTACTTGTGATAAGGATGCTCACTCCTTTGGCTGCATTCATATTCCATTCTTGTGTTTTCATACTCCAAGGGAGTTTTTTGAGTCCTGTGTTTTGTCCTTTGATTCTCATCACCATTTAAACCTTTTATGGAATATCTGGAAAATCAGTATTTTCTCTGAATTAGTCTTGACCTCTTCTGTGCCTAAATATCAAAGTCACTATTAAAGTTGCACCAAAAGCTGTAGGAAATATTCCTAAAGTAAAATCAGGTATTAGCACATTGATTTCTGGATTGTTCTTGTAATGTATTGTTCTTAACTTCTAAAAGGTAGTGGGCCAATTGAAATAAACAGAGAGGTAAAGTTTGTAAAGTGAGGCACAATATTTTCTATTAAATCAGCTGTTCTTAGTCATAGTACAACCACCATAGCAGTTTTTTATTTCATGTTCCCAACTCTGTAGATGCACCAGTTAAAGTGTGCGTATGAATTTCCATTTCACAACAGATCTTAAGTGATACTGCAAGCCGTGAAGAATTAAGCTTCTCAGAACTCCCAGGTGATGGTGTGCTGAGTGCTGGAAATGGAAACTAGAAGGATAATCATTACAAAAAACACAGCCGATACCTTAAAGGCACTAAACCTTACCTTGGGTTTCATGATTCCAACAACATCCTTCAGATTTAAGCATATCTTTTCTCTGTCATTAGTGTTATGTGCATCCAGTTGAAAAGTTGTTTGAATACTTACTGCACATAGTTTTGCTAGGTTTTTTTTTTAATAAAGTATAAAGCTTTGTTTTTAATTTTGTTTAAGACTTATGCAACTCAGTGAAAAAAAATGTGATGATATTTATTGGTTTGTTTTTTCAGATGCAATTTGTGGAAAAAAACAATGATGCATTGCACATGTCCCTTGAATCTCTCATATGTGAATCTAAGGACAAGTTTGTTCGACAGCTGTTTGAATCAAACACGAACAACAATAAGGATCCCAAACAAAAAGCTGGGAAACTTAGTTTCATCAGTGTGGGAAACAAATTCAAGGTAATGTTATAAAGCACAGAATCTCATCTTGTAAACTGTACCACTTTTACCTGAATTAACTGGAATCTGAGTTTGAGACTAACTAGTGGTAACCTGAGATTGATACAAAGAAAATTTTGTTAAATAGACATTTCTATTGAATTATGAGAAACCAGTATATTCAAGCTATTTGCAATGAGTTTCTGTGAAAAAGATGTTTGATAGTAGTTCTTATAGGGATTATACAATAATTTCACAAAGCCACCTGGAAGTCTTTATTCAAAGGGTTAAAGTCTTGGGATCTAAGTTTGGATTCTGTAGACTTTAAGGGGTTCTAAACATGACAAAAGGTGTTCTTCTACCCTTCCTCAATTGTACATTCTAGAAGATGTATCAGTTGGCTAAAGTTTGCCATTCTCAAAATTCAGTATCTAACCTAACCACTGTTTTTTTTTCCTCTTCTAAAATATAGATAGTCATAGCTTTCATGGAAAAATGTTCATTTTGCTGAATGTTTCCTTTCTCAATACCTGAATCTGATGTTTCTCCTCATTTTCTTCTCTTTTCTGCTTGCTGTAAAGCTGACCTTCAAACCTTGTCTTCTCCAAATGTTTTCTGCATCCTTTTCTCATTCAGCAGTTTTATTTTAGCTGGAATATTTCAGCTCAGGATGGCTAGACAGAGAACTGTAGGGGAATTAAGAGATGAAAAGCAGGCACAACCGTGAGCTGCAGGTAAAATTTTTAATCTCGTGGATTTACTCTTGGTAGAGCTGCTGCGATTTCGGCAAGGGCTCTTCTCAACGCATCTGGGCCAGATCCAATGAAGGATTTGTATGCCTTCAAGTCAAGTGATGCAACTTTTTGTTATGCTACTTTACTTAGGGCACCTAAAACTCCTTATGACATTCTTAGCTAGACTCTTTACGCGTTCCCTGGGGAAAGTGGGTATCTTAGACAATTCAAAAACCTTGTGGAATGGAGACACTGCTAATAGCCCAAGAACATTTCTGCCTTACTAATCCAAGTCGAGGTTAAGTACCAAATCAGGACTGCAAGAGAAATTCCCTCTTACATAATCTTATCTTGAGTCTAGTGTTTAGATCTGTTCTCTAAAAATGCAGGGAGTGAGGAACAGGAATGAGATGGTAGCGGCACTTGCTTTTTGTATAGCAATAATATTCTGCTTCAGGTCTGTGTGTATTCAGTGTTTTATGTCTGCTGTACTTCCCATAGTGCCAAATTGTTGATCAATCTGGCACAGCAAATTTTCCTTGTACCCTTCTGTTACATAGCCAGAAATTAAATTTTGATAGGGCCAGGAAAAGTAGGAGACAGAGCCTGACTTGTAGTGGTTTTGGTTTTAACTGGGAATTGGGCCTCTTGCTCTCTTGAGTTTTGCTGATAATTATTTCCTCCTCCTTCTTACTATGTAGTCGTTATAGAATAAAACTGTAGCAACTGGTTTAATATAATATGCATGATCAGAAGGCAGACTGAAAAGCAGGATTACATTCAGATAAGCCATCTGGTGAGCAAGCCCTAGAACCATTTGTGTTTTGTAGGTAAAGATAGGATCCATTTATTTTTATTATTAATGACTGCATTTTCAAAATGAAGACAACTCTGGGATCTTTGAGATTATTTGCACTTTCTTCCATCTGGGTTCTCAAATCTTCTTGGATTTAGCACCCCACATCCAGTTGATGGGGATGCATGAATGATACCATTGTCCAAGGAGGGCAGAGTTAAAAAGGGAGGCATTTTTTAAGTTAAGCAGTAATTGAATGGGGAACTTTCTGGTTTGCCTTTTGGACTTTGGTGTTCACCTCTGCACCTAGAATGCGACTTTAATCCTCTTTGGATCTGGCCCCTTAATCTATAATTCTTTCAGTGTTTTCAGATTTCATGGCATTTTGAATGTATGTGTTACTTCAGTAATTCATCTAGTGTGACCTTCCCAGAAACAACCATGTGCTGTTGATGAACACTAATAGCCTTGAAAATTTCACTTCAGATGACAACAAAAAAAGTTCTGTTATCTTAGTAGAAATTTAATCTCATTAAGAAAAAGAATTCTTAATGTGTCAGTACGTAAGTCAGTCTCCAATTCTTCTAATTACATGAATAATTAGATGATGTTGCAGGTACTTCTCACATCCCTTCCTTATAACTAATTAAAATTAATTCACATAAACCAGTTGAGGAAATAATAGTTCATCAGATGTACTCGAGAATCTTGGGTATAATTTTACCGTAATATGATATGATGGATTAAATCATCATAATTCAAAGAGCAGTAGTTTTAGCGATATGCTTTATTCATATGATCATTTCATTAATGAAATTTACTTGAGAATGGTTCTGGCTTATTTCTTGTTGAATCACAGAGTATATAAGGAAGGGGTATTTTTCCTTTAGTGGAAACATACTTTGTTGGTGAAAGTTAAGCTGTCCCTTTTGAAATTAAGCATTTCTAACTTAAGAAAATATAAAGATTATATTCAAGTAGATTTGAAGAGTATGTGTAAGTGAGAACTAAGCAGGTGGTTATTAGTGTTTGTCATGCCTCTTGTGACATTCCTCTCTCTTCTAACCATGTCCATGATAAATTAAAAAAACCCAAACAAACAGACAATTCAGTTCTGTCCACTAGAAGGAGGACTGGCAGTTGTAGGTGGTTGTCATGGTTTAGCCCAAGCCCAGCTGAGCACCAGGAAGCCCAAACACAGTGCTACTAGAAAGAAGATTAACATGGCCAAACCCAGGAAAGTTATGCATATTGCCCATACAAATCTGGTTTGTTGGATTCAAGGTAATTGAATGATCTGTTTAAAAAAAAAAAAAATTATCAAAAGTCAGAGCAATTTTAGTTCCTCGACAGAAAATGAAACGTTAGGACATACATAATTTTTATTTTTTACTTTCAGTACTATGTATGTAATGCTTGCTAGTAAATTTGAAAGGCTGGTGCAGCAGTAATCTATGTGGTAAAACAGACATATTTGTAAAGTAAAAGTATTACTGTTTTCCTGATGTGATTATGGACTATTTTTAAGTCCCTACCAATTACATTCAGTAGTAATTGCATCTCATTTTTCCTGATGGCCTTAAGCCTTTGCTGATCCTGTAGACTTGGTCCCAAGTACTCATATGACTGTGTTATATTCTCATCACAGTATGTTTAAATCCAGACTTGGAAAATGTGATTTTAATATTATAGTCTGTTGTCCTCGACTGAGAATAAAAATATTGGAAGCTTGGAATTAGAAATAAATGATGCAAGTTCATTCACCAAAATGTTGACTTTGCTTCAAAAACACCCAGGAAAATCCTGAGCATATATGTTTTCTTAATTATTTAAAATACACATACATATTGTAGTTTAATTTTCAGTCTATTTTTAAGAATTATTGTAGATCAGTCTGTTTTTATTTCTAATTTTATTACATAGCCATTATTTCCTTTGATTTCCCCAATTTTATTTTTAACTGCGTTGTAGTAAGTAACTAGTTGCACAATTAAACACAATTTCCTCAGAACCATTCATGCACTGTTGCATGATTTTGTCTGTTAAGAATTTGTGAATGTATGATTTCTCAATTGTGCCTGATCTACTAACAGTGAAGATGCATGCAGCAATGCTATGCTATATTCTGTGTGTGTATTTCTGTAGTTGTCACGGTAAGACTCTTGAAATACATGTTTACTTTTACAGACTCAGTTAAATTTGCTTCTGGAGAAGCTTCACAGTACTGTAAGTATATATACAAATGCAGGTTCATCATTTTCTGACATAGGCCATAACCAATTATCTCCACTGTATGGCTTAACAATAACTGTGATAAATAATTGCTTTAGATTTTACGGTTATGTGGCTTTTTTGAAATGTCTTGCCTTACAGGTGATTATTGAGTTAAAAAGCCCCACTAAAAACTTCTTCCATTAAAAACTTCTTGTAGAATGAAAGTTGCACAGTTTGAGTAAGCAATATGAACTCTGTCCAGGTTGCAATCTCCTTTTTTTTTTTTTGTCACTTCCCCCTATTCACTGTTTATTGTTGGTTGCCCAGGGAGGTGGTGGATGCCCCATTCCTGGAAACGTTCAAGGCCAGGTTGGATGAGGCCCTGATCAACCTGATCTAGTTGGGGGTGTCCCTGCTTCTTGCAGGGGGGTTGGACTAGATGACCTCTGGGAGTCCCTTCCAACTCTAGCTATTCTATGATTCTATGAATTTTCAGAAGATGTAGAGGTGTTATTTGGAAGTAAGACAGATGATAATTTATTACTAAGTCCTATTCTTACAGAAGTTCAGGTAGATGACATCTGTAGCCCTTCCCTTGTGCACTGATGTAGCCTATTACAGAAGGTCACTAAGTTCTTCAGGCCTTTGGTGAAGCCATGACAGCTGTCTCAAATAACCTCCCTGTTCTCCATCTGCCTTAGCATAAAGTCTAGGAGAATATGTTTCATGATCTTCCTAGGACAGAGATGAGGCTGATAGGTTAGCTGTTGTAGGGTCCTCCTTTTTACTGTTTGGTAAATGGTAGCATGTTCACTCATGTGAATTCTGGAGAATTGGGGCATTTAGATGATGTGACTGTAGAAGATAATAAGGTTAGTAGAATCTAGAGTACTAAGTCATAACTAGATTTTACTAATATTAAGAAAAACAGTGAGTGAAAAATCAAGAGTTGAGGATCCAACTAATAACTTGAGCATTGAGATCAGTTACATCAAGACCAAGACCAGTGTGCAAAATTGACACGATTATGTCAGCATTTTTCTTCTAGAATATTACCACTTTGTATCTTGCCCTCCACCCCCCACCCCGTATTCTTAAATGACTCTTATTTCAGAAGGTTTAAAAATGTGTAGATTGTGCTGACTACTTGTTTTGATCATAGGGCTCTAGCTTTATTCGCTGTATCAAACCAAATTTAAAGATGACAAATCACCATTTTGAAGGAGGACAGATCCTCTCTCAGCTTCAGTGTTCAGGTAAAGTATGCCTCTGATATTTTCCCCTTTATTTATTACTTTGGGCACTAAAGATTGACCTGAATTTGAAATACATCAGATGAAAGCAGTATTTCCTTGCTTGAACTGTAGTTCAAAAAGGTAGTTTATTTATGCCTTATGAACAGTTATTTAGATTCTTAGTAGCTTAGCTCTTATTTTAGTCAATAGAACCCTTGAAGTAATTGATCTGAACAGCTGTAAGCTCTCCTCTCTACAAGAAGAGCTGGTGTAATTTCCTTCAACTGGTTTTCCATTGATTACAATGAAAGTTGAGACACCAGGTGCGCATGTAAGAACCCACGTAGCCATACATTGGTATGTAAATGTAGATTTCCTGACCTGGAGCTGAATCCAATCTCTTTTTGTTTCCCATAATGTCAGTAGGGCAGCAGTTCAGCCCAGAACAATAGAATTCCCTTTAATTATAGTGGCACTTTAATCAAATTGCTAGAATGGTTTGGGTTCTGACCCCCTGTCGTGGGTAGAGACACGCTCCACTAAACCAGATTTTGAAAAAGAAAGTGTAAAAATAAAATTTTATGTGAACGTTTTAGTTTCGATACAGCAACAAAGTTAAGGTTGAGAACTAACTTCAGAACTTAGGTGCAAAATCTGTTGATAGGCTTGTGCAGAGTATCAGGCAAAAACTGACATGGCCTGTGCTGCTTGCAGTAATTTGAACCTTTTACTGTCTGTGCTTTACTAACATCCTAGTTACAGCCAAAATTTATTAATATTATTCAGGACATTAAGGACTGGTACCTGGTGTGTAATACTGCAAGTCCACTGAATGTTCTAGCACTGTGTGTGTATTTGGCAATGCACCTGTACCACATCTCACAGTTATTGACGTGATGGAAGTGAAGGACTGGATGGGTGTTGTTTGTTTGTTATTTGAGTGTTTGGTTTGAGGATTTTTTTTTCTTTTAAAAATGAGAGGTTTTTTTTTTTTTCTGGCCAGAAATCAAGTCTGCCAGGAAAAAACAAAAAATAAAATAAAAAAAAAAAAAAACAACCCAGAATAAATATTAGAAAATAAATCCTTTGCATGATTGGGTGATATTTAACTCTCAGGTAGAAAATTGTATGGGTTGTTCTTCTCCGTTCAGTATTACTTTTTTTTGAATGATCGCATGAGATCAAGAAATGTCAGAGGCTGGATCAAGTCCCAGCTGAACTTTATGCTTTAGTCTGAACAATGTCTTTGAGGCTTATGTTATAAACTACTGGTTATCATAGGAGTCAGTGCTTCATTTCCTGTTACCAATAGCAGCTGTGTGCGTGTATTTCTATAAATCTAGGAATGGTGTCCGTTTTGGATTTAATGCAAGGTGGTTTCCCTTCACGAGCTTCATTTCACGAACTGTATAATATGTACAAGAAATACTTGCCTGAAAAACTGGCTCGATTGGATCCTCGTCTCTTTTGCAAGGTGAGAAAGGAATCAATTAGTCTTATGTATTATTCAGGACAGAAAATGTATTGGGGAGAGGGCTGGTCTTGAACATTTTGTGGGTTTTTTTTGAAGGAGGCAGAATATAATTTTAGCTGTTTTCTATGTTTCAGGCACTATTTAAAGCCTTGGGACTGAATGAAAATGACTACAAATTTGGGTTAACCAAGGTGTTTTTTAGGCCTGGCAAGGTAATGTTTCTCTTGGAGTTCACCAGTGTGAATCTTAAAATAATTTCGGTTGGAAGGGACCACTGAAGGTAACATTGCTAGAAGCATGGTCAGTTCAAATAAGGTTGCCCAGGGTTTATTGTAAATATTGTTAATTTTTATGGAAAAAAATATGTATAACTACTGATATAATTGGTTTCATAGTCTTGTTGCTAATGCTGCTGTATTGCCAATGCAGTGTTTGATTACCAGATGTTCTACCAGTCACTTAAGACTTTTGTTGACTATTAAAAAGAGCAAGCAAAGGAAAAACTATTTTCTAGTAAAATCTAATTAGAGCTGAAACCTCCGTGATTCTGAGTGTTGCTGCTGCTGTGTAGAAAAGGCAGATGAAGTAGTGAGCTTTTATGTGAGCTACCGTAGTCCAGAAGAACGTTCTGTTAGTGAACATTTTGCTGTAATTACTGAAAAGTGTAAGTACAGAACTTTGAGGAAAAGTTGCCTTTCTTTGGACTGTTACACCATGGTTAAAAATGGAGAAGTGGTTTCAGGGCTTTATTTTTTCCCAGATACAGAATTAGAGATGTCCTGAAGTTCTGGAAGGCCATGCTAAGTGTTCGGGATATAAAGATAAATTAATTTTTAGAAATGTTAGTAATAAATACTGTTAATGACCAATAAATGGATTATTCATTATGCTAAGTGTTGCAGACAAGCAAATAAATAAAAAGCCACAGTAGTGAGTTTTATTAAAGAATAAAATGATGCTAGACATACCTGCTCCCTTGAATTAATTGCAAGCCAGTATATTGATGGCTTGAAGCCTACATTAAAAAATAATACTTATCTCAAAATTCTCTTAAATAATAATAATAATAATGTCTAATACACTCCTTTCTCCTACTTTATAAAACTTTAGTTTGCAGAATTTGACCAGATAATGAAGTCTGATCCGGATCACTTAGCAGAGCTAGTTAAACGAGTGAATCGCTGGCTCATCTGCAGTCGTTGGAAAAAAGTTCAGTGGTGCTCCCTCTCCGTGATTAAATGTACGTACTTCCTGTTTTATTAAATCGAAACGTTTGCTAGAAATAAAGCAAAGCAAAGCAACTATCACCTTGAAACATGGCTAAGGACATGTATAGCAGATGGTTGCATAATAACGTTTGAGTAATTGCTTTTGAGGTTGGTGAGATTTTTTTTAAGCTCTATGTTAGATACTTACAGTGGAACTTAAAGCAGAGTTTTTTTAAAAATGGTAGTTCATCTCTCAGCTGATGACATGGAGTCATTTAGCGCACAAAAGTTATCATCTCCAGACAGAAACCATGTGTTTAATTACAGGGCAGATTATTCCAGCAGTTCCTGTTAGTTAATAAATAAGTGCCTGTAGTTAGTGACAAGCAGTTCACAAGTGCTTGGCATGTCCAGTTCACTGTGCAGAGTAGGAATGAGGTGGTGTGGAATAGAGATGGGTGCTTGTAGGATGCTTCAGGAAAGACATCTCTGAGGTAGGGAAAGGTCTGATGCAGGTTGTCAGGGGTCTGTAATAACATGGAGGTTAGAAAGTATCCATTAAGATGGGGAGGAAAAGCATGAAGGCCTCATGTCTTACAGCTGTGCATTTGGACCAGCACAGTTGTGACCAACTATTTGTTGCTATTTACCCTTGGGGAAGTAGAATTTGTGAATTTTTAACACTAAAAAGGGATTTTGGCCTAGAAATTTATGCTGTTGAATCTATTTTTCAGAAAGGTAGGGCAGGAAGTCTGTCAATGTGTCCAAAAAAAATGGAAATTCAGGGAAATAATCTGGTTTGACGTGCCTTAGGTTTTTTTCAGTGTTTTGTGGGACATTAGAAGCTAATTTTGTCCCCAGAATAAATCTGAAATAGAAACACAGGAAGTAGAGTGTATCAGTAGTTAAATATCACTGTGTTCATAAACTGTCTGCTCAGCTGATGTCTAAGGGCAGCGTGGATCATTAGGCATCAGTGCTTCCTCCCATAGATGGCTGAAAACTGCATTTATTGCTGCACTTCTGCGCTGCTCAAAGCTTGTGCTTGTGCCTGTGTTGTGACATTATTCTCTGCTTAACTTGCCTCCTGGTCCAAATCATGTGAATCTTTAGATGAAGACTCTATAGAGGACAACAGCTGGAGGTTTTGTGTTGTGTTCTTTCAGTATTGCAGAGAAATGCTCAGCAAAGTTGCAGCCACATTATTCTGCCCAGCAGATGTTGGCTATTTGATTACCCTTCAGTGGAGGACTTAGACTTCCAGATGAGCATTTTCCACTCACTAAGTCCAGTGACTTTTCACTGAGGTTACTGATGTCTGTGGACCAGGAGCCAGGGGGAGTAGTGTAGTGTGCACACTCTTAATTCTTCCTGTTTGCATTGGGTGGGAGCCCCTGTGCCTGGCTGAGTATGGAGATGGTGTTGTCTGCTGTGTCTTAAGTGTTGTGGTACTGGTATATACCTAGCTCTGAAGTGTGTACTCTGCATAATTTTGAGTCATAAGTGTGTGAACAATATAGGAGTTGTGTTGGAACTGTATGAACTGTTGAGACTTAGTATCTTCTGTGTGTTTATAGTGAAAAATAAGATAAAATATCGAGCCAGTGCCTGCATTAAAATACAGAAGACTATTCGTATGTGGCTTTGCAAGAGAAAGCACAAACCACGGTAAGTGGCTATTCCTTGGTTGAAGAAAATGTTTTTTTAATAATATTTTCCATTGACTAAAGAGGAGGTTTACTTAACACTGTATATCTGAAGTCAGAGAATACTATGAAGTACAATTGAAAGAGGCTGAGGTGTAGTGTTCATTCTTTCCCAAGGATGACTAAACTTAAATCTGAACCTTTCAGAAGAGATGTTTGTTTAGTTCTTTGTTCATGAAATCCTTCAGTGATAGCCTAGTTATTAGAAATCCTTGGTTAAGTCTCTGAATGAAATTTAAGCTCATTAATTTTTATCCTTTACCCATTCATACCTTCCTTTTTAGGCCCCCTTTCATTTTTACCTTATAATTGTGTGGTCTGTTTGTCTTGTCTCCTCTTGAATTCAGGTAATTCCATTAGCTTTCCCCTGAATGGAGTGCTACATGGAAAAAACACTTCGGTCATTCAGCTCTGATGACACCTTTTGGTCCAACTCACTTGTTACATAGTGGGGTTCTTATAAAATGTTTTCTTTTACGTGCTTTGATAGTTATGTTTCATTTTGTACCTTGGGATTTCTGACCATCTCCTTATATTTTAAGCAGTTTTGTACCCATGTTTAATGATTTAGTTTCTTCTTTTTCTATGTTGTTTTCCTGAATCCCAGTTGAGTGATTTCTTTATAGGAAGACTGTATCTGCACAGTGTAAATTGTATGTGGGACCTTCAATATTGTTTCTTTAAAAAGTTTCAGGTTTCCTTGGAGTTTTGGGTTTTCCCCAGATTTTTTTTTTCTGCCCTGAGGATGTTAATGGCTGTGTGGTTAAATTTTATCTGACTCATTCCCATTATTGTTCTTTAAGTGGCACAACTCAACCTTTATCCGCTCCAGTCAAAAGCCACTAGTGGATACTAATGATTAGTTACTGAAAACCGCCCCCAACAAACCACCCCACATTAATCTCAAAGTAAAAATGCTTTTTTTTCCATTTTGAGTCCTTTTGCTAATCAGTTTTAATTATTGCTTGCAAAAGGCTCCATTGCTTATTTACTTTATGTGATAATGTTTGAATTAAAAAAAATCCCAACTTTTATTTATTATTTGATTACTTTTATCAGAAGATAAAACTTGCCTCCCTATCTATCTCTTTAATGGGACTGATTAATGATAGTTTCAAAAATCACCTTGTAAAAACATCTGAAGGTACAAATAAAGTGTCTTACCTCCATAGCATTGATGGCCTGATAAAAGTGCGCACACTGAAGAAGAGACTTGATAAATTCAATGAAGTAGTAAATGCACTGAAGGAGGGGAAGGCGGAGACAAGCAGGCAGGTCAAAGAGCTGGAGTGTTCTATTGATGCTTCGATGACCAAAATTAAGGTACGATGATAATCTGAGAAATAGGTTCTTATTACTGGAGCCTTTTAAAAAAGGCCAATATATTTTTCTTAAGAGAGGACATTTTAATATAGGAGTCTTAATTTTCAGCGGCATTGGGAAATCCTGCTTAAAGTTATTGATGAAGGTAACTGAAGTGAATCTGGAAACGGGGTGCATATGTCTAGACTTTGGTGTTACCTGTGTTTCAGAACTGGCATTGGAGAATTTATAGCAAAAATGCATGTTGATATTGTGAGACAAGTGATGTTAATAATTTGCTTGATGCTTTTATTATCAGAATAATGTGTATTAGCATTGTTTTAAATCAATCCGGGCTGAAACATACAAACATTTATCCCAGAGTGAAGAGATTACATTCCAGTTACAGTGTTTTGATGTGGTAGTGAAGAGAATTCAGCATTTTAACAATGCTTTAGGCTCTGAAGTTCTCAGTTTCTTACCAAGAAAGCTCACAGACAGAGCGAAAGCACTCTGGGATTTATTAGTGATTGAAAGAAAATCCGATGTTTTGTGTCGGTATAGCTTTCTTAGTGTTGTGTATTAAGCTTTTTCTATTTAAAATCACAGTTGTAAAGGTGATAGAGCAAACCTGTCAACTTATAGTTCTCTTTTCTAATAAAAATAAGATTGGTTGTTATCATCATGATGCAGCTTCAGAAAAGGTCAGAACCTCATATCACAGTTTTCTTAGTATATGTCAATGTGAATTGTAAAATGAAATTAAGTTGTAGCTGTCTCTGACATTTGGAAACATATGTAGCAAAGATTATTGTTTTAACTATTTTCACCCTGTTCTTTGGTACTAGTAACCTTTTTTTAAAAAGGTTAGTTAAAGCACACATAGTAAGACAAAGTATTCTGTGCTATGACATAAAAGGCAGAGCTGTAAATAACCACTATGGAAGTTAAGAAAATGACATAAAATGCACACAGGAGGCCCTGAGTTTTGGTATTAGCACAACAAGAATTAATTTCTGTCACTTAAAATGTTAAGGTTTAAAAAAACGAAGGCATGTTTTAAAGCAAAGTTGTGTTTAATTTTGTGATAAAAAGATTACTTCGTATGGTTTCATATGGGAGTAGTGAATCCCTGGAAGGATGTGCTCAAGCTCTCCCACCCCAATGTATAACATGATTTCATTACAGTACTCAATGTTGTAACTTCACTTAATATATGCATTTTTAAAAGGGAAGTACAAATGTAAAATAATATAATTTCCTCTTTGCTTTTGCAGACCACTATAATGACTAGGGAACAGATACAGAAAGAATATGATGCTCTAGTGAGAAGCTCAGAGCAGCTTCTTAGTGCAATGCAAAAGAAGAAACAACAAGAGGAGGAAGCAGAGAGGCTCCGACGCATCCAGGAAGAAATGGAAAAAGAAAGGAAGAGACGTGAAGAGGAAGAACAACGACGAAAGAAGGAAGAAGAGGAAAGACGACTGTGAGTCTTGAATTCAAGTTGCTGGTTATAAAATGAGAAGGAAATAGGAAGGCGCTTTAATGAGTTAATTTTTAATGCTCCTGTGTTTAAAGGGAGCCACTTTGATTATACTCCTCGTGTGCTCTGCAGTGTTTCTTTTCTCAGTGATATACAAGTTAAGTACAGTCAGAACAGAATATGGAAGAAATTACATTATGAAGATGGAAGTACAGATGAACTTGGATAGTTGCATCACTTTAGACGTAGTGTTTTGCCATTAGGACTGTACTCCCTTCTGGATTACCATTTGATTTTATGGAAGATGCTTTTCGATCTCTTGTTCACTTGCATTGCAATGACACATTTTCATTTTCTCCTCCTCTTTTGTAATAGGAAATCTGAGATTGAGGCAAAGAGAAAGCAGGAAGAGGAAGAAAGAAAAAAGAGGGAAGAGGAAGAAAAGCGTATTCAGGTTAATGTTTTACTTGTGTGGGGGTTTTGGAGTGTTTTATGCTATGGGTTTTTTTGTATTTTGATGTTGTTTTTCTTTTTAAAAATATTTTTCACAACTTTGGTTCTCCACTGAGTCCTAACTGCTGTATTTTATAAACATGTGTCTTGAGTCAGTCAGCAGTGTTATTTTAGTAGTAACTGTAAAGCAAGAATCATGGTTAGGGCATCCCAAGACAGATCACCTATTTCTAGTCCACGTGGAAGTTCTGGTCTTGAATAAAGATGCCTTTGTTTTCAAAGGGGTTTTAAAGTTATTTCAAAGTTAAAAATACACAACACTGGACAATCCTAGATTTGCCTCTGTGGATTTTGCAGATGTTCCACATCAGGCGAGAGTTACATCTAGACTCAGGCTGTGTCATGTACCAGCTTAACTGCAAGCAGTTTAAGAATATTGATAATAGTGAGAGGATATGGGACTGTCACCAGTACCTCCTTTGACTGCATTTGTGTAAAAGAGTACATGCAGTTCAAACCTTGCTCCTCCACCTCTCAGCTTCTTACTGATCCTCACATGAACTCTCACTTTGGCCCCTATAGCTTTGTCTTGCTCATGTTGGAGGTTGACTGGGAGTTCAGTCTCAGTAAAAGCTTCTCTGAAGGGACAGTTGTAGCACGCACATGTCTGTGGTCATGGATGCTTACAAACTCTTTGAAGTCCACGATGAATAAGAAGCAGAATTTCTCACAAAACACTAGGCACATGTGCCCACAGTTTCCAAACAATGCTGTAAAGCCTAGCCAAATAGCAGCTTGCAGAAGTAAATGAAAGAAGAGTAAGCTGGTAATGCTTATTATTGCGATGGAGGTGACAGACCCAATAACAGGAAAGATTCATTTTTCATCAAAGTTTGGCTATAATTTCTCTGTTAGTTTCAGTGATGTGTTTATCAAGAACAAGAGTGAGGTGACAGAAAAGAGTATACAGGCACAAGGAGGATGAACAGAGCTAGGTTAACTGCAGGGATAACAAGACGCAGGAGAATGTAATTGACACTTTTTACTTAGAAACACTGCCTTTGGATAAAAAGCAGTTACATAACCCAGTAGTGTATTTCTTTTTTCCACAGACAGTTAATTACTCATTCTCCTTCTCGTGGTTGTTAACTATCAGTTAACCTAAAGTGATGTTCATAGAGTAAAATATTACTTAACTGCTCTACTGGTCCAAATTCAAGATGATGAGTGGGAAGTGACTTGTCTCCTTTGACTTTTGGACACCAAGAAAGGGACAACTAAGACTTGTCATGCCTGACTTTTGGAAGTTTGAATTGGATAGATGCGTTTTACTTAATGTGTAATTACCCTTTGTGATATAATGATGGGAAGCTGGAATTACAACTTTGCTCGGCAGAGGCAGTATATCTGAATTGTTTCTGCTTCGCAGAAAGTCAGGATTTTACCGTTTGCTTCAATTCAAAGCCAGATCAGGTCCACAGAGTATTCCAGCATTTCTCTTAATCCATTTTCAAAATTAACTACAGGCCTATATGCAAATCAGTGCCTATTGCAAAGTCCTGTAAAGCCAATTGCAAAAAATCAAGGGAGTATTCTGTTAGTGCTGTGGAAGAGTAACCATGTAGCACTGTCTCATCTGGGAGTTAATGATTCTGAAAACTTTTGATGTCTAATTTTCACAATAGCTAACAAAACCCCTGCATGTGCTCGTTTGTTGTTTTGTTTTTTTAAAGGGAATAATTGATTGGCACTTTAATTTGAAAAGATAATACAAGTGATAGGCAATAATGATTTGATAAACTGTATGAAAACCAAGATGCCATCTGTATCTGGTTTATTTTTTCCTGGGCAAAACTAAATACTAATGCTGTTACTACTTCAGTTCTGTAAATTTTGCATGTTTTGAAAACTATAAATATACTTTTGGCATATGTTTTTCTAATCATTTGCTTATGTAGCTTGTTGGTTTTGACTGGGTAAGGTTAAAGCTGTGTTTTTGTAAAACAGGCTGAAATTGAGGCTCAGCTAGCTAGAGAGCGAGAAGAGGAAACTCAGCATCAGGCAGTGCTTGAACAAGAACGTCGTGATCGTGAACTTGCAATGAGAATAGCCCAGAGTGAGGCGGAACTCATCAGTGATGAGGCTCAGCTTGATGTAGGATTGCGCAGGTATGGGGTTAAGTTACGTTTCTCTCTCTTGCTCTCTTAGTCCTTCCTATCCCGATTGCTTTGAGAAGATGACACTCTTGTTTGGTTTATATATTTTGTACTAGTTAAATGGACCTTTTAAGTCACTGTATTGGAATATTTTTCAAAATCACTTGTGAAATTTGTAGGATTGCTTTTGCTTGAAGACATTCTTCATTTTTCATCTTGCTACATCAGTAATTTAATAGGTGCTTGTGGATAAGACTGCAGTTTTCTTTCTGGTTTTGAGTTCTGGCAAGGTTGGCAACCAATTTCAGTTAAGATTTTTGTGACATATTTAAAGTAGTGAATGGAATTTCGTCAGCTGTAAGTAGTAATAAAATATACACTCTCTGGAACGGTGGTTCCAGTAGTATAGTGTGAATTTGTGTGGGTTTTGTGGTTTGGTTTTGGTTTTTTTTTTGTTTGCTTTGTTTGTTTGGTTTTTTTAAAGTGCCACTCTTTGAATGCAGAAATGCCAGTAATTTCTGTATCCTGACTGGTAAGTTTTTTTAAAGTGGAACGAATATATTTGACATAGATGGACTTGAAAATTGCATGTCTTATTAAATGTTTTGTTTTGTTTTGTTTGAACTTTTCCATTTTTCACAATAACTGATCTTGGTGTGAGGACCCACACTGCCTGTAGAGCAAGAGCTCTGCATGTATAAAGGGTGATGCTTTAGAAGCAACTTTTAGAAGTTCCAGTAAAAATGGTACTGGTCAAATTGCATAAAGGGAGCTATGAACAGGATCGTACTACTGGTGAATTTATTAATGCTAGTTGTACTCAGTTTGCTGTTGAAGAAGTGTGTAAGAGAATCCCAAACGTTCCCATGAAATTTCAAGCTCCCAGATAGGTTCTCTCTCAAATTTCATCTAGGTATATCCTTTTTAAAAAAACAACTGTAGGTCTATGTGAGATAGCAAGGTAATTATTTTTATCATATACAATACTGATTCTTAGATGCTTCCAGTAACATTACACTGGCTTTGCCCCCAGTTGTACAGTAGCTGTCATATTTTCCCAAGTAAGACTTCAACATGTGCAGTTGGGTGTCTAAGTGCTTAACTGACAGTATTCTGGAGATTTTTGGTTTTTTGCTGTTTGGATTTTGGTACAGTACTCTGAAAGCAAACCCAGAGTCTGTCAAGTGTTGCAAAGTGACAACTTCCCCTTAAGTGTGAAAGAAGGCAGGCATTAGACAGGGAATTCAATAACTTTAGTGTCAGTGAAGCTCTAATCTCTACCGTGTTTCCAAGTGCTCATGGTTTGATTCTGGTGTTTGTCTTCCTTGTGTAGTCCTGGAATAGATGGTGAGTTAACCAACCTGGTACAGTGTGTAGCCAGCAGTAGGGAACGAAAGTTCTTCTCTGAATGATTGGGAAGTGCAGAATGGTCCAAACACAAGAAAGTTCCTTTACTTTCACCTTTGAAGTTATTTTGGTTTAGTTTGTTCAAAATCAAACTAAACCCTTCCTCAGATCCCAGTACCTTCTGCCAAAACAGGGATGAATTTCCACCTAACTGCAGGAATTAGCTTAAAAGTAGAAGCCATGGGAATTCTCTGAAATGAAAACTATTTGTTGGTTTAAACAAAACATGTACTTTAATAATTTAAAGATAAATTCTCAGGACGTGTTTTAACTTACATAAACTAAAATTTTACTAGACTCTTAAGGAAGCTATATTCCTCTGTCTTGTGAGACTTGTGTGTTGCCATATGATACACTGAAATCACTGTGGCTTTTATATATTCATATTTCCCTTTTCTGTTAAATTTTGCTGTAGTAAGGCAAAGGCTGTTATCCCTCCCTACTCAATTCATGCATTCCACTGGTTCTACAGTGTTTTCACATAATTTTGCAAAAAATATTTTCAGTTTTACATGTTGGCATGAGTAAAAAGGTATATTCCGGTGTGCTGTACTACCTGTGGAATAAAAATAGTAAGAACAAGGTGATTTTTATGTGCTACTTTGAAGGGAGTCTTGTCTTTTGCTCATTTTTAAGGAACGTGTGATGCTTACGTGTTGTCCTGCTTCAAAATGAGTAGCCTCTACTTCATTTCTCAGTACTGTGCAGCATTCACCATTAGTTTTCATGGATATTTAAAGGTTCATAAGTATCTGTAGTTTCTTTGAGAAGCTCTTGTCAAAGAAGAAAAGTTGTTTGTTCTAGCAGTAGATCCATAATTTTTATTTGTGCTTTTTCTGTGCTCGATATGCTCGACCTCTTCTAGCTTCATCCAATTTTGTCACTCAGCCACAATTTGAAAACATGTAATAAGGGATTTACTGCACCTAGGGGTAAGTTGACAGAAGGTGGTAGCACTTAAGCAAAAAATGACTTTAATAATAATATCTATTTTAAGCTGTGCAGTATTTTTAATTTATGTGGCTAATTGAAACATATAGAACAGCACATAGCACCAGAATAAGCTCAGTGAAGGTGTAGTATTACCTGCTCTGTGCATTGCATGTGAAAAATTCATATGAATTTTAATTTGTAGCATATTCAGTGCTACATGTCAGTGCATCTGGGTCTTCACTATTACAGTTAGACTCAGTGTCTTTTCACAGCTTCCACGTAGAAACTTCTGTCCTGTTCCTAGAGTAACTAATAATGATTTCTTGTGGTATGCATATCCTGGCGTAAAATATAGCGGTTGCGTGTCTCAAAATCTTTGATTTTGAAGGATGAAGGACAGGGGAAAGGTGGGGGAAGTTTTCATTTGAAATAATTTAACACAATTGAATGAGAAAGGTGAAGAAGAAAGGTCTATGTAATCCTCTTTCTTAGTTAAAAAAATGTTCTAAAATAATTTTATAAGATGGCAAATAGGATGTGAGAGAGCAGGAAATACCATGACCC
The DNA here is from genome assembly GCA_013399135.1 of Heliornis fulica. Taxonomy (NCBI): domain Eukaryota; kingdom Metazoa; phylum Chordata; class Aves; order Gruiformes; family Heliornithidae; genus Heliornis; species Heliornis fulica. Next base: position 85,950 of record VXBZ01012623.1, on the reverse strand, counting down.
ATCTTTTCCCCCTTCAGTTATTAGAAAGGTAACTGGGAAGTAGTCTATCTAACATAAATATCTTCTATTTGCAGAGCCAATGGAACAAAGCTGCATATGACTGCGTATGGCTTTTTTTTTCCATTTGAATGCTCTAATAGAAAGAAAGCAACACTAATTCAAAGGAAATCTTATGTACTAATGCCCCATAATAATCTTTATTAGTGAGCATCTGTAAAGATTAAATCAGTTTATAATACTTTGCTTATGTCTAATAACTTAATATAACTAATAATATTTATAGATTATTATGTAATCAGTGGAATAATTTTCACATACCATCAATTTTTCACTTTCCTGTGTGATTTATTGCTCTTCACAGAATCAGAACTGTGTATAATGCAATTTAAAATAAATAAGTAGCCATTTATTTTGTACACTTGAACTAACTTCAGTTTGGTTGTCAAGAGAGTATCACAGTTATAAAGACTGGTTTAATATTGTTTGGTTTATGCTTATTTATCAATTTTCTTATAGGGAACAAATGGCCACAGAAATGTCAGAAATATTATCTAGGTAGGTGGGAAGACAACACCAACTGAATCAATCATTTTATAAAAAGAAATCACGCGTGAAATGGGTTGCATTATTATGAGATGACAAACACAGGAATCTGTGGGCTTTTTAGTTTTGTTTATTTGTTTTTAAACACTAGGCAGATCAGCCAATTGTTTCAGCTAATCCTTGATTAACAACTTTTTTCCATCAATTATCTTTCTGATATTTTAATTGATTAAATTACAAAAAGAATAAGAATAGTTCACATACCCTGGTATTTTGTATAATTTTGGTAATGTTCCTCCTGCTTTCTTCTCTTTTCACTTTTTTATTATGATAATAGGCTCCACATCTTTCGAAGGAGGATTTCTACAGATTCAACACAGAGTTAATGAAGCTATTTAATGATACTGTTCTGTTAGTGCTTTTAATAAGAAAATACTCTTACAATTCCCTTCAAATAAAAGCAGTTTTGAAAATTACCGTGTTAAAAGCATATTAAAACCCCTCTTAAGACATTTTAACAAAAATCCATTCTGAGATTTCTTGAATGGTAACGCAAGATCTTTTGCACAGTGCAGGAAGAAAGGAGAATGCGGGTTTAGGTCTGTATACAGTTCTGCTGTAACAGTCTCATACTAGTTTGTGTTAGTGTACTAATTCTCTGTTGAGAGAAATTGCTGACCTCCAAATCAGTGAGTAATTAGAAAGTGTTCTGTGCAGCCTGAAGACAAAAATAACCTTTTGACATTGTTTTTTCTGAAGCTTCAATAAGAAGTGAAGTGGTTTTGAGTTTCTAAAAGTCAATCTGTTGTTAAGCTACTGAGGATGATAGGTCTCGCTTGATTGATGGGTTTTCTAGTTGTAGCATTGGGAACACAGCTGTTAACTAAATTTGTTTTGTTGCAGTAACATTTGAAGAACAGGAAGAAACAATGTTATGTGTGTAATTAAGCTAGTATGTGAATTAGATGTTGGATCGTCTTGCATTTATTGACATAGTTCCAATGACAGCAATCAATTCTTAATGTGCAGAAAAAATTACAAATCTGGGGCAAAATCAGGGGCTCTGTGTTTTGGTTGAATTCAAAATGCAAATGTTTATAGTCTGAAAATGCAGTTTATGATACATACCTGTTAGACTGAGGGGTGAAGACTGATTTTCAGATATGATGCTCTTACTGCCAGACTGTTATGCTTAAAGTCGTGTAGAAAACAAAAGAGTGATCTGCAGAGAAGTGCTGTAATGGAAAGGCTAAGCCATTCAATTGGATTAGCATTCTTAAAGATTACTAGTTTAACCAGAGATCTTACAGCCTAGTTCTGATGCTCTAAATTATGTAGCAAACTCAGAGTGGTGGGTAGGTTGCTAATTAAGGAAAATCCTTGGGATTTGTCAAATTAGATTCAAGAAGGTTAGACCTTAGGCAGCGGAAATTACCTTTAGCAGCAGTCCTTTAATGTCCTACAGGTATGCTGATGATAACAAAATATTTAAATATATATATATGTATATATTGAAGCAGACTGTGTAATGATTTGATTTACATTTGCGAGTAGTACTAAGGGCGAGGAAGTGTTCTTGTCCCTCAGCTGGGTACTGATTAAAACTGATCAAAGAGGTATTGCTTTTTGCCAGACTTCTTGCATACCGTAACAGGAAGCTGTGTGTTGCCTCAGACTAGTAGTATGAGTAGACATAATTAAGCTGATGCTGCAATAAACAGTAAGATTCTGTAGTTTTAATTGTATTTGAAGAGATGGTTCAGTTGCTGTGAAGAACATTTGGTTAAACAGATTGGTTTATTCTACGAAACTTAAAAATAAATTGCGTTTGTTATCTCTGCTTTCAGAACTGCTGTATCTACACAGAGCAATTTTTCACAGAAAATTTATTTATAACCTATTAAGTGAAAAGGGAAAATAAACAACATAAGACTACACAGTCCCACATGAGACCTATAAAATAAATTTTAAAATAAAATTCACTGCACTATAAATACTGTAGCAATCACACAGAGATATTTCTGTGTAGACAGACTGTAACTGAAAAGGTCTGGCTGCTTCTGGTTTTCTCTCCCTTGAATTTTTAAAGTGACATAGAACATCAAGCATTTGGCTACCATGACAGAGATACAGTTTCTTCTGAACAGATCCTCTCAGATCCTGAAAGATATTTAAGTTTGCTTCATGTTATTAGTCATGGGCATTAGCAGAGTTTGGTAAAATCACGTCTATTTCTGAATTCCTTAGTGTTTCAACTGTGTTGATTGTTACTGAATTTGGAGTGTTTTGAACTTTATTTACATACAAATAATCCATGGGAAGTTTGCAATCCCTAAGAGATAGTTCTTCCACTTCTTATCAATACCATTTTCCAGAAAGAAAAAAAATAATAATTCAGGTTTATCTTTGTATATATACATGTAATATTTGTTTGTTACATAGATAACCTTATACTTACTGTTAAAGATGAATGAGATTTTAGAAATCATTTCTCACTTGCATTTGCTGTTGACTTTATTGCATACTCCCCCCACATGAGGAGAAAGAACATTCTCTTCTGAGAATGTTCTTTCTTTTTTCCTTGGTGTTTTGTAATGTTCATTTGTTAGTTTTTCTCTCCTCTGCAGCATAAATATCACTGTTCTCAGTTACTATACAATTACAACAGCATTAATTTGATTTCTCTCAAATTAGACTTTTTTGGCATAGACATGGACTATTTTCTTGCAACAAGTTTTTTTCCCTAATTCAGTTTTAAATAGCAGAGGAAATGCCTTCTCTCACTTCTCTTTGTCTACTTCAGAAATATGTTTCCTTGTCTGTTTTTATAATGGACCTAAAAAGTCTTTGTTGTTTATTCTGCATCTTGACTAGTACTAAGCACAGCGTACATCAGTGTGGATTGAGGTACACACGAACAGAATATGCGTCTTTTCACTCAAGACCTCTGTTTATGACAATTCCTTTTAATTTCTAGGCAACCAGACAGCTACATGACTTTAAATGTAAAAGATGCTTTCACTTTTTTATTGATTATTTGAAATTCTTGAACATAATACAGTACTTTGCCTTTGTATGATTTTCATTGTAATAAGTGTGCTGCAGTGTTGATTGTTGGACCTGTTCCTTCTGTTGTAACAATTCCTGTTTCATACTTTAAAAAAATACATATATATTTTTAAAATCATTACAGGGGCCCTGCAGTTCAAGCCACGAAAGCTGCTGCTGGTACTAAGAAGCATGACCTCAGTAAGTGGAAATACGCAGAGCTTCGGGATACAATCAATACCTCCTGTGGTAAGTAGTTGTTTGGTTTCATTTTGTTTTTTCTGATTTGAAAAAGAAATCAAATTATAGTTGTATTAAAAGTGTTATTACTTCCTATAACAAAGATAAAAATGTGCCCTTGAATTTATTCAGGTTTGAATTACAATGTCAGATTAATTTTAAAAAGTCCCATTACCCCAATGAGAATAGCAAACTAAACTCTTTTCATAGTAAGGAAACAGAATTTCCTTTGTTACCTCCGTTAATGATTGTATATTTATATATAATGTTAAACTGCTTGAGCCATAAAATGCATGTTACAACTTCTTAATTAAACCACCTCAATTTTGTGTATTTCCAAAAAGGCAATAATATTAATTCTGCTTTACCTGTAATTTTCATGGTCTAAAAAAATTTTTGGCATCAATTTTTGCGGTCACCAGATCATTGAAAAACAAATACGCGATGTAAAACGCAGTGTAAAATATTTTCTTAGATGTTTAGATTAGCTTTAGCAGAGGGATTGGACTTGATGATCACCAGAGGCCCCTTCCAACCCCAACCATTCTGTGATTATTCTTTCAATTTTTAAAATGTGCAACTGTGCAACTTCATTTGGGAAGCTCACAGTTGTGACATTAATTGCTTTCCCCCAGTGTTGTGAAGACAGAAACAGACAGCAATTATTCCTCGATTAAATAATAGTTTCTTCCCGCTTCTGATTGAAAGCAGCTAGTTAATTTCTGATTTAAGATAACTCCGAATTTCTCCAAGGATGTAGAAATCAGAAACAAGCCCATTCTCTCCATTAGTATTGAAACCCCAAAGTTAGCTCCAAGTTCAGTTGTCTCTATTGGTTTTACTTCCACAAAGCTGCGTGGAGCAATGTTTCCAGCTGAATAGGTGGTGCAGTATTACATGGTGATAATGTACGTTCATCCCTAGTGAAGCCATTCTGGCTACTCTTTGGTAAATAATGAAAAAACTTTGCAATCCCTCTGTTCCTCAGTGTCATAAAGTTATAAAAAATTAAAATATATTTAATAAAGTAGAAAAAAAAACTTAGATTGGAGCAGTAAATTTTTTTTCAGTTGCATAAATAAAGTTTAGCAGTGAAATATTATCTGTTCTGTACTGCTTGGCTTGCGATAATGTCAACAGACAGATTTAGCAAAGTGAAAATTCTATTTGTACCATTTTGCTGGTCCACATCTCACAGTAGAACTGCTACTTTGGGGGCTGCCATTCCTCTAGAGGAAAGGATATATAGCACTTCAAGCAACTTTCTGGGCCATAAAATGGTGTTGTTGCAGGAAATGGGGGTTTATTATATTATAATATGGTAGTGTTATAACATGATTTAAGATAAATTATTTTCTATATTGATAGGTAAATTACCTTAAATAGGTTTTCTTATCTTTCTCACTCGTCCCTTCTCTGGTCATTTTTGAGACAGATATTGAACTGTTGGCAGCATGCAGAGAAGAGTTTCACAGAAGGCTAAAGGTGTATCATGCTTGGAAGTCTAAGAATAAGAAACGGAATGCAGAAACAGAACAGCGTGCTCCCAAATCTGTCACAGACTATGGTGAGGAGAGATAATTTTCTGTTTATAATGATTTTGGTGGCAATATTCTGAAGAAAAAATTCTAGAATGAATTTTGGTTTTGCAGGGTTGAAGGAAATTTGGTTTTGGTCCGTGTCCATCCGTCCGTCCCCCCCCCCCAGACTATTTTGAATATTTGAGCATTTCGAAAAGATTGTAAAGGGCAAATAATTTCAGAAAAAAAACAATAATTTCAGGAGACCCAAATACATATGCTGAGTAGTGCTCCCTATGAGCATTCTCTCATACTGACTCACATCTGTTAAAAGTAATTCTTGAGTTGGTGTTGTAGTTGCTACAACAACTACATTTTTGGTAAACGTTTATTGCTATGCTACTTAAAACTAAGGAAGATAATTTTCCATTTATGAAACCGTGCCTTGCATTTGAGAACTTCTCAGACTTTTTAAATTGTTCATAGTAGTTCCAACCTCTGTGATTACAAATGTTTCTTTCTGGGAGCAGGTTGTGATAGTACAGAACACAGGATTGTACCCGAGGATAGAATAGAGATTCTAAAAATGGTTCTCAAATAGTGCATCCCTCAGAACTGGAAGAATGGAAGGAATCGTGCTCTGTTGTGTAATTCACTATTACATTTGGGGTCGACACAAAACAAAAACTATTGGTGATAAAAGTGTTTTTCCTCATGCTTTTATTCATTTCTAAGATAAAGACATATAGGTATGTGTGGCTACTTTAAAAGGAGCTAATAATTTTCTCATTTAATTACGGTAAGCCTTGTATGTTTCAGGTTACATTTTTTTTTTAAATTCTGTGAGTGTTGTCATTGCAATTTTTGATTATGGGATGAAGAATTTTTCATAGTCCCTGCTTTCTTGTTAGACTCATTCTGCTGACTTCACAGATGTGAAATAATGTCAAAGGAATGTACTAATGAGAACCAGCGACTGGCTTTTTAACTCAACGTGAAGGTGTGGGAGTTACTGTGTTTAGCGCTGCCAGACCTGAAAATGAGGAGCTCGTTTTCTGGGGTGGTATTTGCAATGTAGATACTCTTCCCATCCTACCCATCAGTGGTCATAGGTTATAAAAGGAATCTAGAAAATGAACAGAACTACAGCAAAAGGATACAATAATTTACTCAGACCTTTCATGCTGTCTTCCGGTTCCATGATTCTTGTCTTCATGGCCACACAGTTAAGGGCAGAGGCAGGGAAACGGGAAGATGGACCCCATTAGCCTGACATTAGAGCGTTGTCCTGGGACATGGAGGGTACAGATCCCAGTGGATGCAGGTGCCCTACTTATCCTCAGTGCTAGTCCTTACACAGAGGTGCCTCCTTCCTCTTGGCTCGTTTACTGAGTTATGCATTGCTTGAGCATTACCTGAGAGTTTGAGCTTTTCAGGGAACTTTGCTACAGATACGTGGCAGGCAAAATCTGGACCCATGGAAAAGACGTTATCAAGGAATGGGTCCTTATGGCCATGCCTACCTAGTAGTGTGGTCTTAAGCACTAGAGAAAGCTCAGAGCTGAAACAGCAGGAAAAGACATACGAAGCGCTTCTACAGTAGCAAGTAGCTTTGAATTGGAGCACGCAAATTCTGTCTGGAGCTAAATGGGTAAAATAAATATTCATGCACAGTATTGCTGATGGGAAGTATCAAAGAACATCTCTGGATTTGTGCAAATAAAGCTAGGAATATTCATGATCTCATCTGATTTTGTTAGACATTTACAGCATTCATTTCAATGTTTTCCCATGCAATTTTTACTTTTCTTGTAATATGACTTCACATTTATGAAGAAAAGTTAGAGCATTGCAGTTCAGAAGAAAGTCACTGACCTTTAGAGACTCATTAATGTCAGAAATAATTCTTCCTATTGCAAATAATTATGCTACATGGGCCTTTCACATCTATGTATTATAATGATCTGAGAAGGTAGCAAGAAGGAATGCTGATTTCTTAGATGTTTAAACTAAACATCTTTGAAGTGTCAGCAGGTGTGTGCTTCAAACTATGTAGTTTCTTCTTTCTGTCTTTCAATAATGTCATACAATGTATCCTTTAATTGAATATAGTATAGTAATTTGGTATAGAAGCTAAACACTGGTTTGTGTGTTATTATTGGAATATGCAGATTTGGTATTGGAGACCTGGAACTTTTTTCCTAGCAGAAATATAAAAAATTAAAAGTACTACATTAATTAACCAGCAGATTTCTTGCAGCAGTCTGTGCTCAGCCTGTATACAACTGAAGTTTTGTGATAGGCATCACAAATCATTGAAGTAATCAAATTTCAGAATTAAATCCTGTTGAAAATAGAAGTAGTTGGAAACATAAGGAAAGGAGACACTATAAATCTCAGTGAACAGAATGTTAATGGAAATACTTAGCTCAACATATGTGTTTATTTTGTAACTAGAAATGCCATTTGTTCATTGTCAGCACTGGTAATGCAACTATAACTTATACAGGATCTTATACAACACCTCTGCGTTTTGCTCAACATGTAATATTTGTTCACAGATTTTGCACCATTTTTGAGCAGCTCACGTAAGTGGGAGATGGTTATTTAAGCTAACCTCAAAGAGTAGGATCACTTGAGAGCTCTATACTAACGTGAAATAACCCAGTGTTTTGCTACATGTCTACATAGAATTTGTTAAAAAAATTCTATTTTATAATCTGGGAATGTTGTTGAACTGATGACAATTATATATTACTCTGGTAATTTATAAATGTACTTTGCCACTTATCTCTATGAAATCTTACCCATTTCAGCAGTCATGAGAAGGGAGAAAGAAATAACCTTTTTATTTAGGTTATTTAAAGGTATAATTTCCTTTTTTTCTTCCCCTCCCAAGAAATACCGTGCTTGTTCAAACATGTTTTTACTGTTCGCACATAGCTTTTGGTTGTAGCAAAACTCTGGAATCAACTAATCTAACAGCTGTTTTCGTAGCACACAAGCTAACGTTCAGGTGACGGTTTCCTTTAGTAAGAAACTACGATTTTATAGCACTGAATAGTAGAGGCTGTGTTGGCTGCGTAGCATTCCTGTCCTCTAGATTTCCTCTTGGATTTAGATACGCACAGGGGTAGAAATAAGCCTTAGCAATTACCATTGCAGTGCAAAAAGCGATTGACAATATTGAAGCACTGATCTGCTGTGATAAATACTCAGTTTGCAGAAAATAGAATTAAACTATATCCGCTTGTAAAACACCGGCTTCATCAGTGTTGATGTATAAAAACGGCATTCACTTAGTAAAATCTGATCTGTTTCTCTTTTTATTTAAGTAGACATGGAAAAAAAATGGGGAGGGAGGTTTGTGTGATTGCATCCTACTTTTGTTTGTTTGTTTTTTGAAGACTCTTCGCATTTAGATTGCAAGGTGCAGTCTGCTATTCTAGTAGTCTTCACAATTCATAACTGTAAAAATATATTCTTAGAAGCTATTTTAATTTTTTATTTTATTAAATTTGAGTGCAAAAATTAGCTCTGCTGCTTAGTAGACAACGGACAAGTAAGTCATTCCTTTTAATAATTCCCTTTATGCTGAAACACGGGATGGTTAATACCGATTTTTCTCTTGTGGAGATGGCATAGATTCACTTTCAGAACTTTCTAAGAGTATTTGTAACCACTGACACAAGTTCAGTAATAAACTTTTGCAAGAGGCAGCTATTAAAGGAATGGATCATATTTACTGTATAAAACTGATGATGATAGTGAATTGATGGTGGATCAGTTGCTGATATTTGCTTTTTGGGACTCTGAGGGAGTCCAAAAATGCAGATTGGAAGTGTTTCCCAAAATAAGTATGTGAAGTTTTAAATTATTTCATACAACTCTGTCTCCCCTAGAAGTTTGGTCTCAGCAGTCTGGAAAAAAGCAGTTTCTTTAAAGAAGAAAGCAGCCAAAGAGTAGTTCTAAAGCAGGACTTTGGTACAGAGAAATCTAAGTAGAAATTTATGTTTGGTGGAAGCTTTTTAATAAGCAGTATTTGTTGCCAACATTTCTGTTAACAAATTTGTCATTTCTAACAGTATCATACACTCTTCTGTGTTCACCATTAAAAATATTAAGTGGTGCTTTTTGGGTTTTATTACTGAAAATGCTTCTTTACACTGTGACCTTGTGTTACAAAGAGATGGTCTGAGCTAAAGCAGTCACTGATTGATATTTTTGGTTGGTTAGAAATTTTGTATGGGAAGTCTTACCTTTAAATACCGATTTAAAGCAGAATGTGTTATTTTACCCACTTTTTTTCTGAAGTCATTGTGCAACCTAGTGTTACATGTAGATAAAACAGTTACCATGAGCCTTTCCTCCCTACTGATGTAGCTGTAGTGATTAAAAATATGTGCATTATATGAGACAGGAATACCTTTTTAGGTTTCATGAGACCTCAGATGACCTCGTATTTAGAGAGAATCTCCCAATTTTTTTTTGTTTTGTTTGGTTTAGGTTTTTTTTTTTCTTTGCGGATTAATGAAGCAAATCCCAATACAGCTTTCTTGTTTTCTGGTTTTTTGTTTGCTTGGTTTTTTTGTACAATAGCTCAACAGAACCCAACGACCCAGCTACCAGTCAGACAGCAAGATATTGAAATAAACAGGCAACAGCGTTACTTCCGCATTCCCTTCATCCGTCCCGCAGACCAATACAAAGACCCCCAGAACAAGAAGAAGGGTTGGTGGTATGCACATTTCGATGGGCCGTGGATTGCTCGACAAATGGAACTTCACCCTGACAAGGCACCCATTCTCCTTGTAGCGGGTTGGTATTGAAAGCAAAATTGAAATGTGGAAAAGGTTCAGATTTCATACAAGTTTCCCTAATTGTATCCTGTTTTCTACATCAGCAGTTCTTGTCTAGATAGAATTTGAAGATTTGGGACTGCTGGTATTGGTGTCCAAATGTTAGGGCTTGTTGTTTGGAGGTGGAATTGGTCACATTTTTTCCTTGTATGTGTACTTCAATCCAGGAAAACAATAGAGTATGAATCCAAATGTAAAAGCTTTTATTACAGATCTGGTCTTCACATTATTCACTGAACAGGAGATACTGTGAAGATAAACCACCACATTTTATCTGTGAAAGTTCTACTCTCCTACTTGTTACTGAATTGCTTTTTAGTTATCTTTGAAAACAGCGGTTTGTATCAAAACAATCTGTACATACTGTACAGTGTCTTTTCCATAGTATAATGCTTTTACTGTATTTATGCTGCAGAGTACGGGAGAAAACTTTTAAATCTTAAACATTTAAAATAAGAAATAAATGTGGTGATGGATAAATAAAGATTTACCTGGTAACAAAATGTATCCTCCTTTTCGGGAGATTAGTGAAAGGAGGAGAAAGTGCTGGAGGAATGCTGTTTACAGTTGAGCATTTTTTGGTTTTGTTTTTAACTTGGGGACTGAGGAAAACTCTATAACCAATTTTTTTTAGCTTCAGAGCAGTGTTTTACTACCAACGAAAGTTCCTTGGTTTTCTGCTAATTATATTGAATAAAATTCCTTATACCAAATGGTGCCTTTCCAGTGCCATAGCCTATAGCTGCAAGTAGCATTGCTGTCATGAATACCACATACAATGGATCTCCTATTGAAAATAAGATTAAAGTACAGTGAGTGAGCTGCAGTCATCGTTTCATTGGATTCCCTGTCAGTCCCACTCAGTAAACAGTTAATGTGAGAGTCTAACGGGTGAAGAGTACTGTACTGCCTGCTTCATCAAAAGCCTTGCTTCTTAATAACCTTGCTACATTGAAACACCTTCAATAACAGCAGCAGTTCACTATAAAAAACTATAAAACTGGAAGTATGTGTAGAACAAATGCAGGTGTCATCTGGTAGTGGATTTCAGGAGAACATAGCAAGATGCTGATCTTTTTGGCTTCTTTCCTTTATTCCTTTTTGCTCGCTTTTTAAGTACAGTTTTGTCAGTTGCAGCACCTGATACCAGTGTATTCTGATACTGCTCTTCTGCTTTGTGTGTACAACAACAGAGTGCCTCTGAAGACAGATTTCCTCATTAGCTCTGAAGACTACTAACAAACCAGACAGGGCTTGAGAGAGGCAATCTAATTAACAAAGATCTAATTTTTGTTAATGGGACTTTAGAATGATGTAAAAGCCTCATAAGGATTTTTATTGTTCCCTTTACCGTTTCAGGTAAGGATGATATGGATATGTGTGAGCTGAATCTTGAAGAGACTGGCTTAACCCGCAAGCGAGGTGCTGAAATTTTGCCGAGGCAGTTTGAAGAAATCTGGGAGCGCTGCGGAGGTATCCAGTATCTCCAGAACGCGATTGAAAGCAGACAGGCCCGTCCGACATACGCTACAGCTATGCTGCAGAACCTCTTGAAATAAAGGGTCGCTTTGCACAGCAGCGCTCGAGATGAGAACCCCTGCCCGCGACACAAAGGGAAGAGTTCCTCTGTACGGCAGAGGATGTAAACATTCTATAATCATATTAGAGATGTTTAATATAAAGTGAACAGATTTTATTAATCATGTGGTTTGTTAATTTGTACTTGACGATGTTTAATTTGTGTAGTGAACTTTACTAGGTTATGAGGACCTCGAAGAAATTTCAGTCAGTGTAGTTTGTTGCATTTTGTTTATATGTTGCATTTCCTCTAACAGTTTCTGTTATGACTCTTAATGCTTTTAAGCAGTCTGTCTGTACTTGGGTACATATGACAAAGAATTGCATTGCAACCACCTTTTTATAAAATCCTCTCTTTACAACAGCGAATAGTTGGCTTCAAGTGGTGGCCTAGTAAAGAGGATATGCTCTTTCTAATAACTGGAATCGTGAGGCCTTAGCTTTGACTTCTGTTCCGGAGAAGTTGGAGTATTCTTTTATATAATCTGAGACATTTTATGTCCTGATTTGAAAACTGGTTAGCGTCTGTATTTACTGTTGTCTTAAGAAACCGACGGGAAATCTTCCTGCGCTCGAGACCCATACATTCCTGTTTCATGCATTCTCTGTCGTCAGGGTCTATACCACTTTGCTCTTAGTTTCTTTTTCCTTTTTTTAAAATACAGATTTCCTTTAGACTTTTTTTTTGTTGTTGTTCTGACCAAATTTCCATTAGGAATTCTTGGACAGTTTGTTTATCCAGGGTAGCGTAATTTCACTATATTATACAAAAGTGTCCAGGACCTATATCTGGAGGCATATAAGATTACGGATAGCATAAGGGAAATACGTTCAGCTTTTTGGTGGCAGTATAACTTAACTTGGTATTGAGGCCCAAGCCTCAGACATACTATTTAATTTAATTGTAATGAGATGCACAAGGTCTGTACCTTTTGTTAGACTGTATAAAAATTCGGTCCAATAACATAATGCGCCATCTTAGTCTGTGTGCTGATGGAGTAGCTACGGGGTTTTCGTGTATCAAAACATCGTAGTGATTTGGGCACTGAGCTTTTCCTTAATCTCCTCTGTCAGGCTTTGTAGCTTGTAACGGTTCCTTTACTAGGCAGTTTGTTTGGGGAGGTTTTGTGGATGGGAATTACTAATTTCTTACAGTTTTAAGATGCATCTTGTTCTTTTGTCTGAACATTGTTTCACTATGCTGGCCATTATTTCAACAAATTAAACTTGATTATTTATCATCACTCCAATAGGAATTTGAATTATAAGTAGCTTGATGTCCAGCTACTCACTCAAGCTAATTTAAAAATGAATCTATTAATTGATAAAGTTTGCTTACTCTCTAAAATAATTTTCTTGCTGTGCACTCAGTTGGAAAAACCTCTTGGAAGAATTAGTTATTAGTAAATGCATAACAGTACTGAATTAATAAATTTCAAGAGGTACAGCTGCATAGCACAGAGAAAGCTCACGGTGCCCACGTCCTTGCTGACCTTAGGTTGTGCTAGCATTCCACAGTCCGTTATAAATGCACTCCTTACCGTACTAAGTACGGTGTCTCCTTACTCTGTGGAGATACTTCCATAGTACCTTAATTCTGTATGAATCCACTGCATCAGGGAATTGTAGAATCATAGGATATGCTGAGTTGGAAGGGACCCATAAGGATCATCGAGCCTGTTTCTTAGCATCACTCAAACAAGAAAATGTTTCCATTCGACATGAAAGTGCATCAGGCTGCCAGCTAGGAAGTTGTGTACAGACCTGCATGGTGCCACATCGGTTTAAAGGTGCTGCTTATGAAATTGAGATTACTGGTTTAATGTGCTACTGAATTTGAACCAATGTCTCAGAATTTCCAGGAACACCACTGCAAGACACTCTGGTCATTCATGGGAAGCAAAGGAGAAAAATCACTGAACCAGAAGGGCTGAGGAGGTGCCCTACCCTGTATTTATTACTCTCCAGATTTAACTTCTTAACTCAGTGTCAGTTTGTGTGAGACTGCTATACACACGCACATATGAAATGGGTATTTTGAGACTGAACACGATAAGCAAAGAGCCTCAGTACTGAAGTATCTGTATGTGTATACACCTATATATGCTTAAGTATTTTAGTATATATATGTGTAAACTTGTTTGTGGGGAACTTAAAATTAATAAAATTGAGTTTTTCCAGTCTGTTCCTTTAATTTATGCCAGGATATCTCTGACTGGCATCAGAAAGAAAATGGATTTTTCAGAATTGGGTGTATGGTTGTTTACTAAATGGGAAACAAAGATGAGCTCCCAGGAAAATAAAATCGACTTTGAAGTAGTGGAAGAGGAACTAGTGGCTGGATGTTCCCATTTGAGGTGTTCCCGTGTCTCTGCATCGCCCCAGCACTATGCCTGAGGCATGCAGAAGATGCATTCCAAAATCAGGGCGGTTTTGTTTGCGCAGAAGCGTGCTGCTTTTGCTTTCCTTACTTTATTTTCTTTTTCTTCTATTTTTAGTTTCTCCTGAACCAAAAGCAGCATCTGCTTTTAGCTTTAGTGATCTTTTTGTGCAAGTAAGCTAACTTTCAGTTAATTTCAGGTTTTTGGTTTTGTTTTTTAATGTCATGCGATATTCAGCGGCTTACCGATCATTTCCATTATCCCATCTGCTGTGTCAGATAATTATAATGTTGGTTCATTTGGAGAGGAAATAAAAAGGGGGGGGAGGGAAGCTGGTCTGTAGGATTGTAGAATTACCTAATGCTCTTCTGATCTATGGTTATAGAGGACAATACCGTTTGGTTTTTAAAGCAAAGCAATGAGGTAAATGTTGGTGTGGGTCTGCGTGCTCGATCAAATAAATAAATAAAATCTTCCTGTCTCTATGTGAAGTTGCCCATTACAATTGAGATCTTTGTGTGAAACACTCCAGAAAATGAATCACCATGCCAGTCTGTGTCCCTGACTGGGTGACCCAGGAATAGGAAGTCTCTAGAGAAGGCTACTTCCAGCATCACAAGGTCATTAAATCCTAGTCTTTCATCCACTGATGAGATAGTTTTCTCTTTGCCTAGTTGAATCCTTTGGGTTTTTCTCCAACATCTTTATTTAAGGTATTTAAATGACTTAATACTGTACTGAAAATTAAAAAAAAAATAAATACATTCCATGTGAAATCTCAGCTGTGTCTCTCGAACTGTTTGTTGTTAAGGATGGAAAGTGCAGGAGGTAAGGGCAGCCAAGTTATGAGATGGGTGGAAGGATTTCCGTGCTAGGACTGCCTGATGGTTTTCTACCAGATGTTTATGTAGCTTAAAGTGACTAGTACAGATTTTGATTCTAATTTTTGAAGTTCCTCTCAAATAATGCCCCGATATTACAAAGTGCTGATATTATTATCATTGGTTCTCCTACTTCCGTTCTTATTACAAAATGAGGATCTTTTTCTTCCTTTACTATATTTTAACATTCATTGCTCTTGCTTCCGGCATACTTCTCATTTGCTGTGCTGTGTTCTGTTTACTTCTTTTTCATCAGTGACCGGTGAAACTGCTTTATTGACTTCGAGTTGGTGTGCTGATTTTTACAAAAAACTGTCATCCAACTTTCCTGTCTGAAGGGCCAAACCACAGCTGTTCATTTTTTTAAATTTGAGAAGATCGAAGTCATTCAGACTTGGATATCCGAGAGAGAGGAGTTTGTTGCCCTTCCCTCATGCCTTTCATTTCCAACTGTGCGTTAACGTCAGTTTTAAGCTAACGTGATGTGTCTTGGTGTGAGATTAAATATGGAAATTTGTGAAATTTTCAAGTAAATAGTTTTATTATGTTTTATTGAAATACAAAAGGCTTACATCCAGCAAATATATTTGGTAATTAATAGTTGAGAGTGATAAATACAGTCATGAATAGTCGTTATTAAAATACACATTTTAAAATTAATTATTCTGTAATCTGACTAGTGAGAACTAGCATGAACTGAGATACTCTAAACACATACAAAAATACTTTTGCAATGGAAAAAAAATTGAATGCTTTGAGCGTTCTTCATGCATTCTTAACTTAGGTGAGCAGTAGTGGAAAGCTAACATCCCTACTTGCAGGGATGACTTCCAGCTCCCTGCAAGAAGTGTTCTTAAAGTAGAGCTTTATTCTGAAGTGTTACTGTGTAAAACCACATCTTAGGTGTCTTTTTAATTTATTTTTCTTTTCCTAGTTGCATACAGTAAGTAGAAACACTATTTCAGCTGTAGAAACTCAAACCTTGTGTTCTTGGTGCATTGCCTTCGTTGGTACACGGTCACCGGGTTTGGTGCTTTTGGAGGCAAAGCTGTTTGTGCTGTGCAGATTATTGTTTGGGATTCGTAAACAGTTCTTCTGAGCACATGTAATAAGGTAAACTGAAGTTCAGCCTTTGCTGTGTGTGGGGCAAAGGGAGTTGCAACTAAAACCAGCTGCCACCTTGAACACGTGGAATTTTCATACCCGAATGTGGAGCTGTTGGCCAGTGCAGTGCTGAGCTCTACAGGAGCTCAGTTTGAGCTGTAAGTAAAACATCTGGTATGCACCAAGCAGCAGAACAGCGCCTGGACATGGTACAGCACTGGTGTAGCACATAAACACACACACACATATATAACTCAGGATGTTCAAGGTAAAAAGTAATGCTCACACGTGAACCAGGACTGTGGAACCACAGAGCACAGATGACTAAGCCTATAAACTACTTAATGGCCACCCGTTGTCCGCTTGTATTTCTTCTGCAGAAACTAATAGTAACCTCCCAGAATTGTTGCTGTCTGTACTGACTTTAAACTGCCCTTGCTTAAGTGCAACTCTGCCTCTACTTGCTACTGAGAGGGTGCTTGTGAGTACAGATCTCGTGTTCTGAAAGCCTGAAGCGGCAGGGATTGTGCCTCAGCAAAATGTGTGATGTCTTGGGTGAAGACAGTTTAACTGTCTCTGGAGGTGAAGTGTGTACATACCTATACATAATGTCTTTAGTAACAAAGAAATGGGAATCTGATGTTCGTAGAAACCATCAGAAATATCAGCGTTGTAGGGAGACAATGAGGACGTTCCCAACCGCTTTTAATGTGGCCTTTGGTCAACGACAGCTCTGGTGTTTGCCACTTACACTGGTGAGCGGAAGGAGGGTTCCTAGAAGGGTGTGGGTATGCAGTAGCTTCCTCAACGGTTGTACTAGGATGGCTGTGACATACAGTATCAGCAAAAGTCACTTCTCAGCAGTCTGTTGCCGCAGATAAAGATACAGTTAGATGTGTAAGCAGTGCTTAACACAGTCACCTTAACGTTGGTGACTTCCTCCTGGGTAAATTTAGACATGGTAAATAAGTGGTGCTGTTTGCCTTTAATAAAACCATTTGTTTCATGCGTGCTGATTTCAGAGCTTTAGGGATCCTTGAAATTTTTTTCATATGGGTTATCAACCTGAAGTCCAGTCTTGAATGATGCTAACATTCTTTTCTGAATACCTGTAAGAAAAAGCTTCATAAGATATTTGAAAAGCATTTCTGTAGTTGGAAACATAGCATTTATCTACTGCTAATAACCAAGACCCAGGCTCTTCTCAGTGTTGGCCAGCGATAGGACAAGGGGAAATGGGTCCAAGCTGTAACATAGGAAGTTCCATCTTAATATAAGGAGGAACTTTTTCACTGTGAGGGTGACAGAGCACTGGAACAGGCTGCCCAGAGAGGTTGTGGAGTCTCCTTCTCTGGAGACATTCAGGGCCAATCTGGATGCATTCCTGTGTGATCTAATCTAGGTGATCCTGCTGGTGCAGGGTGGTTGGACTAGATGATCTTTCAAGGTCCATTCCAACTCCTGACATTCTGTGATTCTGTGATGTCACTAAACTCAGTTTAGATAATCTCCCGCTCACTGTAAGGAGAATTGAGTTAATCCTGGAGTTATTTTTTATGTGCTGTGTCATTGAGCTTGGAGTAAAATTATTTATCCTTCCTGGTATAAGAACATTGTGGATGAAATAGCAGACATCTGAAGAGCATAATTTTTACTCTAAAATAATAAGTATGCAGCATGCTGCAAAGGAACCCGCATCTAGAGTATGGATAAGATTCACAGCTGCAACGGACCTGGGATAAAAAAGTCTTCAGGATGTTCAATTTCTGTCTGTGGTTTTCAATTGTAAGAGTGGCAGATACACCACTGTGAAACTGGATACTTGTTACACTGTAAGAGCACAGCCCTTCCATCCCTCTATGGAGCTTTGGGTCATCTTTCCAGTAATGAACCGATCTCTGATAGTGGTGGGGAAGCTCTAACAGGCAAACTTGTGTTGTTGCTGTTGTGTTCCTGTAATACCAAGTACCATGTGCTTGAAGATCCCAGTGATGCCACAGGGATGACACAAATTACAGCCTTATTTTTTGCCTCCAGTTTAATTTCAGTTGTTTTTATTGGTGGCTGAGAGTCAATTTCTCAGAGAATGATGCTATGTGTCAGTTACAGGTTTTTCTGAGCAGAGTGAGATATTTTATGTATTAAGGGAAATGGACAATGACTTCTAGCTTTCCTCTGAATTACATCACATGAAGTGGTCCTTGTTCTTGCTAATTAGATTTGGCATTATGAGACACATTATTCTACCATCCTTTTTTCTGGTGCTTTGTTTCCAAAGCTACTGGGTTATTCTGTCTCAGATGTTTCTGGATTCTCTCAGGTTTTATCTGAGTTTAAGTCTGATTTTCTGTGGTATCTGTGGCAGCGCAGTTCTTCTGTGAGCTTTTTAATTTTCACTTCTGGTGCATTTTATCCTTATTTTCACATACTCCTTTATAAATACAGACCTGTACTTACTGCAGATAATATGTCCTAAAAAGCTGTTGCTGTTCCCACTATACACCGCAAAACAGACTTTATAGACTGGAATTTTCAACTTGGCCTGAGAGTGTTATTATCTGCCTCCTCCTGGAACTTCAAGTGCCATATTCTGCTTTAAAAACCCTACCCCCAGAAGGGTTTTACAGATTGTGACAGGGAAGCAACACTGTTTCAGCTTGCAAAAGCTGCGTTCTGCATATGGGTTTTTCCTCCTCCATCATAACTTTTCAAATCACTAAAAACACATTCAACATGAGGGCTCTGATGTAAACACTCATTTCAAACTTAAGTAAGGGCAAAAAACCCAGCCCAAGCCACCTAATTTCTCTCCCTCAGTATCTCTCTCCTCCTCTATTTTGTGGTTGCTTCACTTCTGACTGACTGAATTTCCTTTGCTAGATCTTGAGTTTTGTCAATATACTTTGCACAGTTCAGAGTCCAGGTGACACGGGCCTGATTTTCTCCTACAGATGAGCCATTTTATGCCTTCCATAAAATATTTAATGCTTTTGTAGTTTTAAATAGTTCAGCTGCTTTGAAAACTTACTGGTCTGCAATTGCCCGAACACATTTCTTTGAGGATGGGTGTAAAATACCAGCTGCAGATGCCCAAGCTCTTGTTTTTATCATCAGCAGCAAAGCCAGTTAATTCTCAAGTTTTTTCAAATTTGCTCCATCCTGACTTGTCCATCTCTGTCTCTTCCTTCCAGCCCCCTTCTTGTCAGCAAGGTCTATCATTGCTACCTGGAGTAGGAATCCTCTTGTTTGATGAAGATAAGTGAAAATAAGTCTTTGTGGTATCATTACTTGTTATTTAGGTAACAAGCAACACGCTGGCTCAACCCAAAGATTTGCTGCCTTTCAAGAGAGCATAGTCAGATACACCAGAATTAAGAGGTGGTCCGGCAATTTTAGAGGGTTTTTTTGACTCTCCTTTTCTGTGTTTTTTTTTTTTTTTTAAGTTTTCCCCCAAAGGTTTCAAATCTTGAAACTTGAAATAATGTTTGAGACATGGGCAGTGTTCTGCTCTAATTAGAATTCCTACTTGTTTATAATGTTTAAAAGAGCACAATTGGTTTTAAAATGATCTGTGTTGCTTTTTCATTTTGGATCTTCCTTCTTCACATGTGTTTTGGGGACTGCTGCGTTAGCAGGTGGGTACAACAGAACGGAACTCTGTTGCATAAAAGCACTTTTGAAGGGATTGCTGTTGTCATATCAACCATCCAAAGAAAAACAAACTTTTCTTTGTATGGAATGAGTATGAAGAGGCTTCTTGGGAACACTGGCAAACAGGAAACTAAGTAGAATTGCAAAGCTCTTGAAAATAGTTACAGACCTTGGTTCCGTCTGGCTGATGCTGGAAATGAAGAATTTCAGACTAACTTGTCAGTCTTGGCTTTGTAGACTCGTCTGGTGACCTGTAGCAGTTTAAAAAGGGTGGGGGGAAAGAAACCAAACCATTAGATTAATTATTTCACCAAATCACAAAAGGCACTCGAGGTAGGATGGCCCACCAAAGCCATGCAAGGCTGCAGTTCTACTGTCCTGGTATCAAACCTACACAGCAAGAAATGTGGAAAGACAAGAAACTGATTAGTCCTGTTAGTTCTGAAGTTGCCAAGCAAGAGATTAGAATCAAACTTGATTTAGTTGTAGAGTTAATATGTGAAGATGGACCTGTTATTTGAGGTGGGGCTGTTTGTTGAGGGGTAAGAAAAGGATTCCCATGCATTTTACCTCCGTGCTGAATTGTGTTTTCAAGTTCGTGTAATGCTTCGTGATCAACGATCTCTGAGGAACCAACACAAGCACTTACACTACAGGCCGGGTGACAAAAGCTACTTAGGGGTTCATCGTGTTCAAAAGCGGGATTAATCCTTACAGCGTTGTCTGAATTGCAGCTGTTGAGGGTAGAACTTCTACAATGCAGAACATTTTTTGTTTAGGTAAGATTTTAAATTGTGAAGGGAAAAAAAAGAAAAAGTATTTTGAAATGTGAAGAAAAAGATCATGAGCAGCTTACAGCAAATTAGAGTTTCTTTGGCTTTTTCTTCTTAACTTAATAATTAAAATGACGAAAAGAAAAATGAGGCTTAGCAAGCCAATAATGAGAGGTTTAAAAATGAAGGGTTGTGTGGGTTCTGGAGCAAATTTTGCACAGCGTTGTCCTTGGTAAAGCTTGTGTCTACGAACAGGGCATCTGAATAGGGAGAGGAAGAGAAAAATACACAGAACTTGAAGGCAGAAAATGCAGAGTATCTCAAACAAGGGAAAATTGGCAATTGATTATCACCACAGTATTCCAATACAATTAATCGTTATGTGCCTGTATGAAATACTGTGAATTGATAATGGAGGAAATAAAATTTTCTCACCTTCACAGGAGAGTGTTAAGAAGACCTGATAAGTTCTTTGTGAATCTATAAATTTTAAGGACAAGATGTATTTGGAACACCTCTAGCTCTAATCCCCTGCCATGGGCAGGGACACCCTCCGCTAGCCCAGGCTGCCCAAAGCCCCATCCAACCTGGGCTTGAACACTGCCAGGGAGGGGGCAGACACAGCTTCTCTGGGCAGGCTGTGCCAGGGCCTCACCACCCTCACAGGGAAGAATCTCTTCCTACTATCTCATCAAAATCTACTCTCCTTCAGCTTAAGGCTGTTACCTTTTGTAAAGAGGAATAATTAGTGTGGTTCTGAGTAATTTCACAAGCAAAACACGTACTTGACTAAGGTAAACAGGTCGTACCAAGCTGTTGGTCTGAGACCAGTGGTAAGTTTGTATCTTGTTAAATTCACGTAAATTTATTATTTCTAATGCTTTTACCACCCCAGCTGATGGTTCTGTTATTACCATACACTAAGCCAGGACTGCTCTGAAACGGAAAGGAATTCTTTCCCTGGCGTGTTGGTCTTGGAGGAGTAGGCTCTACCCGCTGCTGCTTCGGTACAGTTTTGAAGAGGAGACCTCTGTGGCTCACGGCCTGATTTAGCACAAAATGCTGCAGCTGCGCTAGCGGGACTCCGCAGTTCAGGAATTTATCAGGAGCTGTGTCCATTCCATATAATGCCCTACTCTTATTTCTGTGACACCCGCTGTAGAAAATCAGTTCTGGCAGTTGTGTCGTTACAGTGACATTATCATCAGAATAATTTTCTCAGTAGTTATGTTTTGACATTAATCCTAAATATCTTATAAGATGTACCACTAGCCTAGTGAAGTAAATGTTAAGAGAGAATAAACAAGTGCAAGAATCGTAACTTGTCTCTTGCTTGTGCCCATGGCTGGTCAACTACCGTGTGCCTGTCTGGTACCCAGCGTTTCACGTGGTGCTCTGGATAGTCTAGTCTTACAGTGAGATGACACTTTAAAAGGAGAATTGATATGTTCACAGGTACTGTGGGCGTTCTCAGTATGGGTTTAGCAGCATTTCATGTACAAAATCCTTATGGGATGTGTTTGCAGTTGCGGGGAGCTGCTAATCTTAAGTCTTTCCTTGAAAGTGAAAGCAGCCTCAGCCTCCACATGCTTTATTCACTCGTCTGGAATCCGAGTAGTGTTCATAGGTGTGCTGATGAGAATATAAATTTCCTTTTTAATGCATCTTAGAAAAATGTAATTTCTTAAAACACTGCTATGTAATCAAATAGCAAAACCATGGATGTGTAATTTCATTTTCCCAAGGCAGGTCTGGAAATCTGCAAGGAATGCATGGTTGCGCGCATCAGGGCTGCTGCTGCTGCTGAATGTCAAACACAGTTCTAAAGCCCCTCTCAAAAACAACTAGGCCATGGTGTTCGTGGGTACTCACCGGCAGAACTGGACTCATCTGTGGCGAGACTCTTCATACATTGCAACATAGCTTAAAGCGTCTGGATGTTTGTGCTGTTGAAAAGTGTAATGCTCTTGTGTCCTGACTAAAGTATCTACCCTTGCTTGGGAAGTATGTACCCTGCTTGTTCCTACAGTAGGTGTGTCAGGGGTCTGCCATCAGAATTCACCTTAAGCACCATTTATTTACCTGCAGACAGCTCCTCTTCCGGGAACTAACTCACACTTCCCACCATTGACGCAGAGATGGGGTTCCAGCTCACAGAGGCTCCGGCAGGGTAATCCGTCTTGGCTTGCGTAACCAGGTTTGCAGAGGCAGTCGGCTTCCTTTGTCCCCTCGTTCGTTATGCATTCAGAAAACTCATCGCAGGCCATGAACTTGCACGGGTCTGCCTGATCAGCTGGGAAGGATGGGTAAAGCGTTAACTGACACATTACCCCAAAGTAACTTGGTGGGATATGTGGCAGCTAGGGGGAGAAAAAAAGTCACATTTACTGGCCACCACTTCTACCTGGTGGACTTGATAATGATGTACGGTCAGACTTGAAGATCTAAACAGTCTTTCCCAACCTTGTGATTCTGTGTGGTTTGGTGATAATAGGAGGAAGTAGCTTAACACAAAAGGACATGTGTCCTCCTTTATGTACATGATGCAGCACGCAGACGAGCTCATATCACTTGTACACTTGTTTACACCGTCCCTGCGAAGCTGCGATTGCATTTTCATCTCACCAATGAGGGTTTTCATGTTTGGATTTTTTTAATGCTTTTAATGGCAAGTGCTTGTTTTATACTCATGGATACTCTGCTGTGGACTTGTGTGTGAGGAGTAGTTTTGACTACAGTCAATTTAAGGACATAATTTAGGACAATGCTTGTGAAGGAATTAGATTACCGAATATTGCATAACTCCATGGGGACTGCAGCCTAGGAATACCAGTGCTGTCCAGAGAAAATAGGCCCTTACAGAGCTTTTTTGGAAGTGATGTGTTAATATAATCCTGCTCTGTCAGGGGGCTTGGACTACATGATCTTTCGAGGTCCCTTCCAACTCTTAATGCATGTGATTCTGTGATTGGGAAAAGTCACTTCTTTTTTCCCTTAAAAACATTAGTAAGGGATGCTCCTGTGGGATTAAGGGGAGTATGCTGATGTTCACAGGAAGGCTCACATCAGAGACATCTTAGCGACATAACTTCATCTGTCACACAAGCCATCTTCTCCCCCCAAAACTCCAAACAGAAGGAGCAGTTTTGATGCCCAGCTCAGCTGTGTGCTGAAGGCATGATGATGATGTTTCATGGAGGCAGTTTCCTGTGTACTGTGGGGTAAAGCCCTTGGACAGAAAGAAAAAGATGAGAAGCCGACCAGAAGATATAAATTCTGTTGTTCTTGCCAGCAAACAGATTCAGTAAGATCTGTGAATCCAGAAAGGACAAAAAAAAAAAAAAGAAGAAAATCCCACAAAATGTGCAAAGGCAAGAAAGGAAAGCACAGGGGGATGTGAGAACAGATGTCCAGGTCTAAGCTGGGCCAAGCAGGACAGCAGATCCTGAGTGACTGGACCGGTTCAAAAGACAGTTGCATGTGTAGTCTAAGCTGTAAGAGAGGAACTTGGTCTCAGGTCTGGTCTACAGAAATCAAAATCACCTAATACATCAGAGTGGTAGAAAACTGGCCTTTTTTAGTTATGTGGGCTTAAAATTTCTTACAGAGAAAACTCTGTAGTTTAAAAAAAGATTCGTACTTGATATTGCATCTAGTAACTGTAAGTGCTACCTAGGCTGAGAGTGTTCTTCCAGAATGACTTCCTGGCCCTAGTTGTTTCATAATACTGATTTCAGTTAAAATGAGGATTGCGTTTTTTAATGA
The DNA here is from genome assembly GCA_013399135.1 of Heliornis fulica. Taxonomy (NCBI): domain Eukaryota; kingdom Metazoa; phylum Chordata; class Aves; order Gruiformes; family Heliornithidae; genus Heliornis; species Heliornis fulica. Next base: position 61,607 of record VXBZ01012623.1, on the reverse strand, counting down.
GCATTTTTTCAAATGAGCATTGCATATAAAGTACCACTTTATAGTAGTACTGAAAATCACAGAATCACAGAGTGGTTTGGGTTGGAAGCGGCCTCAAAGCTCATCTAGTTCCAGCCCCCTGCCATGGGCAGGGACACCCTCCACTAGCCCAGGTTGCCCAAAAGGCCGCTCTAACCTGGCCTTGAACACTGCCAGGGAGGTGGCAGCCACAGCTTCTCTGGGCAGGCTGTGCCAGGGCCTCACCACCCTCACAGGGAAGGATTTTTGTTTAGATTTAAAACAAAAAAAACAAAACCCAAACCAAAACCCACAAAAAAGCTTGCATATATTTAAAAAATCCAGCTGTGTTATTCTTTATGGTGTTATTTATGACCAGTGCAGTCAGCCCTTTGCAGCTGCTGAGCCTTGATACTTCGGGGTTGTCGGTTCCCATCAGCATTTCAATGTGGTATGACGTTATTACCACTAGATGGCTCTTACTTTCACAATAAATAGGAAGTTGCTTAATTTACTAATTTTTGGTGTGGTTTTTTTTTTTTTTTTCTGAAGTGAAAAGACAGGGCAGCTTTGAAATATGGGAATATACTGTATTTTTAGGCAGCAATCCTTCTGTTTTGACAGGTTACTGCTGCTCAGAGGCCTTGAAAAGACAGCTCTCATAGCAAACTCGTTGGGATGTAGTTTTCTTGAGTCAGTGTTGAAATACCACGTCAAGACACAGCTGACATGGATGAAGATGAAAGGTATTAAAATTTTTGTGTATTAGCATTCTTTCAACTTTTCCATTTTGTTTTTTATTTAATGAGATTGAAATTTTACTACTGAAGCACAGAGAACATGTAGTAGCCTGAACTTCACTCTTCCTAATGAACTCTTCCTTATTACTTTATTCAGCAAAATATCACTTTACAATGGCAGTATTTGAAAATTTAATACAGTGATTTCTTGCTAACTTTCTTTCCCATACCCTACTCATTCTTTTAGCAGCCACAAATAAAATGAAAACAGATTAGAAAACTGCCTCTATGAATCATAAATTATTTTTTTTTGCTTTGTTTTTGTTTTGTTCTGGAGTTGTCAGGGATCTGTATGAAAATATACAGCTTAACCAGAACTGCTAAAGCACCTGCATGTTAAGGTGTCGCTGTCATTTCCATGCCGAAGAAATTAAATTCAGCCACGAAACCAGAGTGTGAAAATAGATTCAGGATTCAGTTTTATAAGACAATACAGGTTTTGAAAACTTTTCAGCTTCCAATGTTACAGCAGCATCCAGATATGTTGTTTCTGACTTCCTACTGTTTGTCACAGACTACTAACTTATTTGAAAGGTATTAAGTGAGGAGAGACTTGCCAATTTATTTATTTTTATTCTTATTATAATTTGCTATTATATTTATTATCATAGATTTTTGTTATTATGATTATTTATTATTTAATTTATTATTATTAGAATTACCAGTGCATGAAGTGCTACATATAGTAACACTTTGGTCAGTGAGTATCTATAGAATCCAGAGATTCTTAGAAATTATCTCCTGTCTTTAACTCTGTAGCCATTTAAAAATAGATTTAACGATGCTCTAAAGTAGGGTTGGCTTAATACCATGGAAAAAATTATCAGAAAATATGTAGGTGCAAGATTTGCATAAGTAACTCCTGCAAACTGCATGCGAGTGCTCTTTGTGCCTGTCTTCACCCAGCCCTTATTCTGGAGAGTTTTTAGTTCCCTGTACTTGGCTCTGAAAAGCAGCTGGTGCATGTGTACACACCATCACCTCCACCCAGCAATCCATTACCGTATGAAAATGTCACTGCAGGTATTTTTAAATGTTTTGGGTTTTCTCATCACTCTTGATCACCAGGAGGCTACTGCTAATATTGTTGTTTCCAAAGTAGCAATGCTTCTGAAGCAAGATTATCTGCTCTGTTTGGATTTTGCACATCCATTATTAATTCAGTCTTACCTGGCTCAATATCCAGGGAATAGCTGTCAATCTCCAAATTGAGGTGTTGAGCTGCAGCATCGCAGAAATCTTCCAAAACGCAGTGTACTGCCTCTGTGATATTGTATGGCACTGTCCTGGCAAATTTCATTTTGCTGTTCACAATCACGCTTCCGTTCCTGAAGTTCAGTATTTCCAGGTGCTTAAAACCTGTCAGGTTGGACTGAAGGTATGGAAGCAGCTGCAAGACAGAAAATTTGCCTTTATTTTGATGTAATGTCTACCTGCTATTCATTTTTCTTCTATTCACTTTTCATTATCAAGTACACACATCCCACACTTATTTATCTGAATTTAATGCAATCGTTAAACTCCTCCATCGAAATCACCTTTCTGTTTAGCTCTATCTTCTTCTGGACCTTTGCATCATTCTCAATAATATACTGAGACAGATGGGCAGCAATTTCCCCTGTGTCGAAATGCCCAGCAGTTGGGGAGTTTATTCATCTTGGAGAAGAAAAAAAACCCCAACAACCCACCTCTCAAAAGCCAACTTTAATTATTTTCAAGCGCTCGATGGAGGCAGGTTAGGGCATAGCATAATAGGCATGTTGCTGAGCTGACCTGCTGGCCTGCTGTACCCATAGAGAAAATCCATATCTAATCACATTTCCCCTGCTAAGCTATGATATATTTTAAAAGGCCTATTTTTAAATCCAGCATGTAGACACAAGCCTCAGATGTAATCAGCACTGCTGTACTGTTGACAGGAAGCTAAGAAAAAGCCAAATAAATGACATGCCAGGCCTGTGTCTGGAGTCTCTTGAACAACTAAAAACTTTCATCACTGATTTCATAAACTCTTCCTTCATCCCTGGTCCTTGCAAAATACAGCTTATCAGACCAAATTGTAGCCGAGCCTGATATTGTTAAGTAATAATAACTAATGTGCTCTTCAGTGTGTATCTTTAGACTGTGCCCAACTACCACGTATGTCCTTCAAGTTGATTTCACCCACCAATTGCATGAACTGTTGTTCTAGTGCTTTGTATTCCAGCGAGCTCCTGTTGAAGAGGTCATCAGAAAAGTGCATGTTGGTGACCCTCAGGCTGAAGAAAACCACTAGTTCTTTGCCCTTGGCTGCGGTTGTCATGGAGCTGGTGGTTACATACTTCAACGTAGGAGCTGGGGTGGCTTCTGCAGGCTCAGTTGTCAGCACTGAGATATAACCACTGCCATGCTCCACTTCATCCAGTGCTGCTGTGCTCATCACACTGACGTGATCTAGCTCAGCAGCAATATCCTGCACTCCTGTCCCTGTGTCATCGGGAGGAACGCTCTCCGCTGCGGGCACCGAGGAATCTGGTACTTCAAGAGACTGTTCGATGATCTGAGAGGGGCTGTAGGACGGGCTGGTTGCTGCGGGCAGTGGCGCCGTTTGGTCAGACGGCGGCATGTCTGTAGTGACTTCTTCAGGCTGCATGGTAGAGAGATCACTCGAACCAATAAAGAAAGGCAGTGTTTTGTAAATGCTGACTGTCACTGACGTGTCATCGCCCGATGATTCTGGTTCATCCATGATCTTCACTGCTGCAAAAAAACAAGGGCAAAACAAATAGCTATTTTGAAAAACAAGCATATAAACACCAAGCATGGAGACAACATCTATGCTGTATGTCCACTGAAGCATTTCTGAAACTAAGCTTTAACACTATTTAAACATGAAAATGTTATTTCCAGCGCCAAGGAAGGACTACTGCAATCAAACTTCTCATCCACAAGTGATGAGATTTCCATGGGTGCTGTGTTTAAATAATAATTGCACTTGGTAAATATTTCCTGAGCTATTCCAAAGCGCATTCTTGTTTTGAAGGCGACATAATCACATTGTCGATTTGTATTGACTGGAAGACTAGATCCTAGCTTTGAGCTCTCTGCTCGGAGCAGTTGCATGTCGGAGTTACTCTGGTCCCCTCTGTAAGAGGTTACAGCTATTATTTGCCAGTAATCATAAAATGTGGTTAAGAAAAACAGTGCAACCTGTTCAGGTGCAAACGGTGCTGATTAACCTAAACAACAACAGTGGTGGTGAAAACAAATTAAAACCTTAAGAAATCATCTGCTGCACCTGGAGAAGCCATTTGATCCAGATGCCAAACTTTTATGAAGTCCCCACCAGAGGCTTGGCGTGGATCCAGGATGTGTGGTAGCTATAGCTGAAATCCAAATCTAAAGCATGATGAATGAGACTCTTTGAATTTGGCTTGCAGCTACCTGGCCTCAATGACTTCATGGAATATGGTGGCCTCCAAGCAGCAGACGTCTACCCCAGCCAACAGCTTTGTCCTTTTTCCAGTGATATATTTATGTGGGCTCTTCACATGGGACTTTTAGCAGCCCCTTACAGGCAAAATCAATCCTCAGCTGATAGGGAAGAAGCATTTCTCCAGTTGATGAAATCTTCCATTCCCCACACACTAATTTCCTCTCAGTGGCCAATGAAATTATTAAGGAAGAGCAAAGTTTTGCATTAAGAATAACACCTGCTGAAGGAGGTGGCAACTATAATGTCCATGGCAAATGAGTTGAACATCCATGGGTGTTCTTTGAGTCCCCTTCCATTTCTCCCCTTCTACAAAATAGTTTTAGGAACAAATGTACATTTTCAACAAAGAAAAGTGTAGTATGAAGCAGCAGTCTATTGTCTATGAGTAGTACTAAAATAAAGAAAACACATAATAGACCGACCAGTGGTTAAACTACCGGAGTAGGTTGTGAGAGATTTACTTTTTGGTTCATCTTCTAACTCCTTAAGTGTCTTGAGAACATACTTTCTGTGGTATTAATATAACTCCTAGATGACAATTGAAAGCGAGATGTATCCTTTAAGTCAGTAGTGTTTGTTCTCTTTTTAGTCAATAGACAATTATCTTGCATGGAGAAAACCATCCAAACATGCTGGATTTTTTGAAGTGCCTGTATCTTTTTGTTGACTTCAGAACCTATACAAGGAATTTATGTAAGATGCTTCATTTTCCCCTTACGCATTTTTTGTTATCTAAACCAACCTCCTCAGCTCCTTGTAACATTACTGAGGTTTGCTGCTTTTGGTAGTGTCCCAGAATTCCTCAGGGAAAAGCAGCCTGGAAGGATTATTAATACATTTGCTTCTATTGATGCAGTCCCTATAGCATTAGCTAGTGCAAAAGTTATTTCATTTTTTGATAAACCCATATGAAAGTGCAATGTGTTTTAAGACTAATTTTAGCAGATACTGAGTAACAGGTGCTAATATTGTATTTCAGTGAGGTGCTGAGGACCATGAGACAAATACTTGCTGGAGCACAGTTTAGCACAGCAGCAGCGCATGTTCTCAGAGTTGCACAAGAAAAAGCATTCTAGAAATAAGATGTGGGCTGCTCTGTCTGGAGTAATCAGGGAAAGGACATCTTCCACATCTGCTGCTTTCTGAATGCACAAAATATTGCAAGTTTGTAAAGAAACTGCCTGAGATATGCTTCCTTTATTTTTCCCCTAAAAAAATCCAGTTAGTAGCTGCTGTTACCATGCTTGTGTAGAGTCTCCCTACTATCTTGCAACTGAAAACAGAGCAGTCACCAAAGACCCTTCTTCCAAATAGTTCCCATACTGGCCTGAACAGCTGATGTTGATAGACAAACATTTTGTTATCCTTTGGCACATGGAACAAATTAGTAGGAGCCAGCTGCTGACAAGGTTTCCCAGAAACCAGGTTTTAGGGGAGGCAACAGCCAAGGGATGGCATTCCACTCAGGGTGCCCATTTTGCTCTTAGCACTAGCTGGCTGATGGTAAACTATTGAAGGTCACTCATCTCTCTCCATTTTTAGTATCCCTTTCTCATATCAGACAAGGCAAATTTTTATAGTTAATTGTGTTACCTTATCTGTATGCATAAAGAACTTCCTTTCAAGTGCCTCAATTTATCTGTCAGAGTATTTGGAAATCAGGGTGATTAAGATGGCAAAAATTCCCACTTGATAGGAAACTGCATTTCACTGATTTGGTATTTGATATTTAGGGTCGAGTTAGGATGTTAGATGTTGGAAGGGACCTCAAAAGATCACCTAGTCCAACTCTCCTGCTAGAACAGGATCACCAAGATTAAATCACACGGTTACACATCCAGGTGAATTTTGAATGTCTCCGGAGAAAGAGGCTTCACAATCTGTCACCCTTACAGTGATACAGTTTTTCCTTATGTAATATATTTATCAGCAGTGATCTCACTGAAATCAATTAAACTGGTAGCATAAAACCTGAGCAAGTAAGATCAGAATATTTAGATTTGCCCTGAGAATCAGGAGTGCCCAGTCCTATGGCCTATAGGGAAAAACACTATGCCTGACTATAGAATACTTCCTTATCTTTCCCATCATGAGCTCCTCCCTCCCCACTCCCTAGTGGCTGTTTGTGAGTCGAGTCTACATAAGTGACTTTAGAATACTGGTGATCCTGGAGAAGACTCTGAAGTACACTGCTAAAATGAAACATCTGTGTTGGATTTTTGTTGGATTTTTTTTTTTTTTGTGGGATGCAGAAAAGTCCAAGTGCTGCAACCTCCATTACTACACGTGCACCAATTACTGTGGTGGTCTGGAAGTGCAACAGAACCACAGAGTGCAGCAAAATCCCCATTTAAACTACCCCAGTTATGCCATCTTTTATTTGAGGAGCCTTGATAGGCAATTTGCACTGCTGACAGTACAAGGGCTACAGTCCTAGTCCCTCCAGCCCTACAGAGTGGCTGACAAAGAACAGCAAAGCGCTGTATGGAACCTGGGGTTGTGCATGCAACACCGAACGCTGCACCACAGCTCAATGCCCTAATCATTCATTGAGAACTTGAGATGCTTTCCGCTCATCATGTCCTCGTGTTTCTTGTGTAATCAAGGATACGCACAGATTAGAAAACCAAAGCCTAGTGATGTTCTCTGTTTACAAAGCTCTTGCTGCTGCTTGTTGCCCTGATAAGGAGTGAGAGTCACTTATTAGTCAAGGGAACTCAGAACAGATTTCTTAGCATTAGTGTTCGAGGCATTAATGCAGGATGATCTACTGATGGGATGAACCTGCAGCTCCACAGAGCAACCTTCTCTCAGCATGACAAGATACACTTGAGCATATGACCGTGATGGTATTTGTTAGGCAGATTATATTTTAGAAAGGGGTAACTACAGGACAAGGAAGTACTGATATGGCATTGAAATCACAGCAGATTGGAAGCAGAATAACTATATATATATCATATTTGGTAGATATAGCTGTCTATACATTTGTGTGTGTGTGTATGTGTGTGTGTGTGTGTGTAAAAATATGTATTCTACACATAGAATATTAAGGTCTTTTTGCATCCTCTTATTACAAGGAAAGTAACTTACCAGCTCTTGAGGACACACCAAAATGACCTCTGTGCACTCATTGCCTCTTTCCATAAGCAGCCAGTTCCTATCAGTCGCTGGCTGTCCAGCTGAGACAGGCTGTGACTGACCACAGTGGTGGTGGTAGTCAACGGGCTCACCGAAAAGGCTGATGAGTCCTTCCTGAAGCAAACTGCCACTCCTGAACACAGCGGCTACCAAATCCCTTCGGTTGGTTCCACATGTCACGTTACTGATGCAAGACTTGTCTACACAAGTCACATGTTGGACTCAGTGGTAAGGTGATTTGCAACTGGGTTTGCCAAGCTTTCCCACTGCCTCTTTGAGACAATTCTAAGGAGTTTAAAAATATGCATGAAGCAAAGGAGATCTAGAAGTTTTTGAATAATAATTTTTAAAAGCCAAAACCCCCACAAATAAACCCCCAAACCCTTTGCATTTTAAATATTTGTTTTATATGTAAATATTAGATGTGAGTAAATTTGTTATGATGAGGGTGGTGTAACACTGGAACTGATTGCCCAGAGAGGTGGTAGATGCTCCATCCCGGGAAAGAGTCAATGTCAGGCTGAATGGGGGCTCTGAATAACCTGGTCTAGTGGAAGATGTCCCTGCTCATTGCAAGGACTTGGACTAGATGGCCTTTAAAAGTCCCTTCCACTATTAAATATTCAATGATCGACGCACGCACGCACACACACACATATACAGTTTTGAAATGGAACACAAAATACACTTAAACTAGTTCATCATAAAGTAGAATTTGTAAATCTTCACCCAGGTAGACTCGTGGATGCGATTTTAACATCAGAAGACTAGAAAACCACAAGCAATTATTTAATGAAACCTCTAACAGTAGAGAGAAGATGTAAACATTCTTAGTCTCAGGATATTTAATTTCAGCGCACAGTTTCATCTACAATACTATCATTCAGATATATCATACTATACCCCCAGAGTAACCATACTGAGGATTAAACAATGGCCTGGAATTAAAAACTGCTTCCAGCAATAAAAAAACTCAACTCCAACTCAGCCACTACGTGCCCACTACGTGCCCACCCACAAAGATGTACACTGGACTCTCCAGATGTTGGGTTTTGTTTAGTTTTTGTTTGGTTTTTTTTATTACCTGGACAAGGCAGGACAATATTGCACTGAGTAATGTTTTATCTCTGAAATTAAACTGCTGTTAGCAAAGATGTATAAACACTAAATTAAGAGGCAATTTCCTGTGTGTATTGCTATATTAAATCTCTGTAAAAAGTTTGCTGCATGCACGCATGTATTCACAATTGAGAGAATAAAATAAATAGATTTGACCTATCAGAAAAAAAATCAACTGCCATTTTAACAAATTTTTGTTTAGGTATCTAATTATTTGGTCTTTTTTAAAGTTTGGAAAACCCTCCAATGAATAAGGAATTAGTGTTTGGGAAAGGTCAAATTGTCACGAGAAACTTTTTTTAGTGGATTTACACTAATAAGTAAGCCCAGAAGGTTATACATTAAGAGGTCCTGGCATTTAATTTAATTTAATTTATGAACTTAAGAAGCATTGAAATTTCTTATAGTCTACAGCAAAGTTTTTGGAGTCCACTGACAGATATAGTTCTGTGTATGAAAGTTATGGTATTACAATGTGTACGTAACATTTGTGTGTTTGTATATATGTTTGTATATATGGCTGAAGAAAACAGCTAATGAAGGAAGTGTGCAGTTAAGAGACTGGTCCACAATGCAGGGTAAGAATCTCCTTGTGGGCACCTCTGCTGATATAAATGCCAGATGGTCATGTACAGCAAGTAGCTGCATTCAAATTTACATATTTTATTGGTGCCTGAAATGCCACAAAGTCCCTGGATGCAGAACTGTTGCGTACAAAGTGCTGAATTTGTCTTTGAGGTCTTTCATTTTCCACTAGGCCATAAGTAAGATAAGGATTAAGAGAATTAAGAGAAGAGGATCATTAACCTAACATGTCACAACATATGCCTTGCAGCACATAATTACTGATTAAGTTTGTCTTTTAACTGTAAGGCCAAGCCAGAAGAGCCAGAACGATCTCTGTCTGTCATTCTGCCTGTCTAAATGAACTCTCCAGAAGCCACGTTCAGAGGTCAGTGAAACCAACAGAGCACCTTCTCCACTGACTCCAGTGCATTTCAGTTCACTGGGAGTGAACCCCATCTCCTCTCTATCTCTAGTCCTAAAAGTTAATGTCTTGGGCCTTTTTCCTTAGCATCCTCACTGAAACTTTCGAATAGTCCAGTTCTTCACAGAACAGCCTACTGGCTGCAGCTCTAACTCCAGTATTATGTGGTTCTCTGTGTACCTTGTATGAAACAACTTCAGTTTATTCTGAATATTTTCATACCTTGCAGCTGTGCTTCAGCATGTTCTAACCACCAAAGATACAAATAAATGTCTTTCTGACATGAAGTCACAAAAGGAGTATTTTCTATCTTAATAAAATACTACTTCATAATCAAATGCTTCTCTCATCACTTTCAGAAAAATTCAGATCTACCTAACACTTTGAAAACCAGGAAGATTACATAAAATTTTCAAAATTAAGACATGAAAAGCTAAACCACTGCAGAACTCTGAGCAACTGCAGCTTAGTAATGTTGCCTATGTTCATTATGAAAGAATCTTCCAAGGGTATTTCTTCAGCTGGACACCAAAATCCACCTCCTATTTGGTGCCAACTGGCCAAGCCTGTTTTAGTGACTTGCAGGATTAGCTGAGTAATTTGATCTGGGCAACAAACTGGGGGTTTGATTTGAGATGCTTGCTCCCAGAGAGGTCCCTCTTCTCACTTTGGGATCTTTACTATGATTCCTTTTTTTTTGGAGGTTAGCCGTATTATATACTTATGCAATGACTGAAGAAATAAACAGCAAATAATTCTTGATTTGTTCCTTGAAGACGCATAAAGAATAAGAGTGAATCATTAAGAATAAAGCCAAGTCCTGACTACTTTTACTTACCTGCAACTTTTCCCTCACTGCAGTTAATTCTGCCAGAGAAAAGCAAAATGAGGCAGCTCACAACAGTCTGATGGCTTATAAAGTTCTCACTGATGTAAATTAGCTGGTCTTACTCAAGTCACACAAAGTCTCCAGCAGAGAGAAAGCATTCCCTTTATGGAATGTCTGAGGGTCAATATTTTTTTTTTTATTTCCCCATGACTTCTGTCTTTCAGTTGGACTAGATGATCTTTTGAGGTTCCTTCCAACTCCAGACAGTCTGTGGTTCTGTGATTATGCGAACACTGTACAGACAGGTGTACAATTAGATACCTTGTATGGACAGTAGGTCACTGGTTGGCTATTTCCATAAGATGACAAGTCACTTATACCATTTACGGGACCTTTACCTCATTTGCTACTGAGATTGCCAAATAAAATGGTATTCTAGTGCTCCAATGCTTTAAAAGTCGATTTTTTGCTTGAAGTCCCCACTAAAGAAATGATTGAACTGAGATTAGATTCAAGTCTAGTGAGGCAGGGGAATTAGTAAGTACATTTACAACGAAAACACGTTAAAAATGCCAGAAGCTGCTGTGACTATTGTAAGCTATTTTGTATTGAAGTTCTGCACTATTTGCTACCGTAGTAAAATCATATTAAAATACATCTTAAAGAAGTAAGATACCATGCTCAGCTGAGAAGTCTGGGCTTAATTAGTATTCATATCAGCGAATTAAAGAGAGAAGCAAAACTGAGAAGCACTGAATTTGCAAATATGAATACACTTCTAGAAAGCAATGGAATCAAAGCTGAATAAGAAACATCTAAAGTAAAAACCATAGCTTCAAGAGGATTCTCATAACCTTATGCCCGTTGTTGACTGGGCTACAATTGAATTTGAAAAATTAATTTAATGAGATTAAAATTATGTCTGTGTGAAAATAACCTGAAGATTTACAAACACCAGGAATCATAAAGAAGTATCCATCCAATTATTGCAAATACTCCTGTAAGCCACTGTAACGATTTTGGAGCTCCCCAGGTGAGGAGCTCCCTTGAACCTGGAATATGATTTTTGGTTTATATCACTTTAGAAGGATTAGAAACAAAATCTCATGGGGTGCAATACTTATCCTTCAGAATCAAAAGTACCCTCCAAATACCTGCCCACTTTCTCTATTTTTCTCAAGTCACAAAAAAAAACAAAGGGAAATTTTGGTAGGTGATGGGACACTCTGTCAGTTTTGTAGTATGGAAGTTTAATAATTTTCAAAATGGAAAAAACAAAATAGAATTTGCATGATATAAATTCAAGTAATGTCCTGACCCAGGGACCTAAAAACAGAAAAGAGAAACATGAAATTAGAAAGTTAAAACACACGACTCTCTTAAAATATTGTCATCAGATGAGCACTTTAAGATTTGCCGAGAAAAATGAAAACACTGAATAAACTTTTTTTTTTCAGTTTGAAGAACATGCAGCTTAAATTGGCATTATCATCAGAGCTGTCTATGTGAGACATCTCAGGTATGGCTGAGAGAATCTAAGTTAGGAGGCCAAGGCCTCTCTGCAGCCAGTAGACAAATATAAAACTCTATCCAGAGACGTGATTCAGAGCACGCAAGTTACAACTTTCCGATAAAAGTCTAGTTCAGGCAGCACAAGTTATCATCCCAACAAGGATTTCGCTATCAAAAATGCCAGGCTGAGATCAAATGGGCTTTCTTACACTGGGAGGATAAGGTAATAATTTTAGAAAATCAAAACAAATCACCACAGTTGTTTTTTTTTCCTCAAAGCCAACATTTTTAGCGTGAACAAGGAGTTTTAATGAGTGAAGGAAATGCATTATTTAGGGTATATTAGGCTCAGCAGTGACAATTAACCTGGTATTTCTTCCAACTGGACTATATGACATGTAAACTTAATTAGCTTTATTCATTTAGAACCTGGCAAAGGGTAATCTTACACCCTCAGCCTAAAAATATGTATTATATGTTTGAAAATATTTTTCTTATTTTACTACTGCACTGGTCACAGGTTTTAAAATAATTTTACTGGGGACATAAACATATTATTTTTCAGCTTTACACCAGCACAGAAATGTGATCACAGAGAGGTTTTAACACAAGATGGGATCTGAGACTGGAATGTCCCAAATCCTATATTATATATGTTACGTCTCACTTGCAGCGGAGGCTTCCTTGCAAGCACTGAACAACTTGAATATTTTTTTGACTAGCTAGATGATCGTAAGTCAGCAGTGTTGTGATGAATTTGGAGGGAGGGAGATGATTAGTTTATAGTGAAATAGGACTGAACATGGGAGGGGACAATCATCGGGGGAATGCTAATTATCGGAGAAATTATAGCATTTGGAAAAACGGAGCTACTGGAGAATGGTTAGCTCTGAAAGCCTAAAAGGGGCCATGTGAAGTACATGAAAATTAGCTGCAGGAGCAATGGAGTTCACTAGCAACAGTGATGACTGCACAAGAGAGAAACCTCAAGCAATGTGTGCAGGATACGTGGGTTGGGTGCAGGTATGCACCAGTAGGGACAATAAGATAGCAGTGTGTGCCTGTGTCTGGGGCACAGGGGCTTAAGGGTAAATAAGAGTGAAAAGGTATCAGGACACTGCTATCTGTATTGGTGGAGAAGGAGGTGTTATATCTTTTTCATTATATATGTAGCTCAAAAGATTTGCCTGTGGATAAGGAAATTCTCTTAGCAGAAATAGAAATTGCTTTCTGTACTTCACGCAGTAATTTCAGTGAGTCATTGGAAATGCCAACTGCATATAAAATAAAGTTTCAGTTGTTTTGGTTAATGTGCGCTTACACTGTGTATTTGATTTGGGCAGGGAGGGGGATGTCATGAATAAGAAATCATATTTGAAGGAAACAAAGCTTAACCTTAAAGAAAAAATGAAGTGATTGGGGAGCCTAATAATGTAAACAAGTGAAGTGTTAAATTGGGAAAACAGCACTCTGTTCCTCTCATACATTTTCCTTGGAATAGTCATTTAAATTTAGCATTTTTAAGTATGTTTTGAACATATGTTGCAGCTTTTGTTCTGCTCAGGTTGTTCCTGCTGTTCCCAGCATGGAGATAGCTGAGCAGCAGACTGTCATTAAATTTTGACCATATGCTAATCACATACTCTAATATATTTAGGACTCTTCAGAATGCCTGTAGGACTCTGAGTATGTTATTTTAACTTTATCACAACAGTAAATGTACAGTGAACTTTTTCTTAACTCTGACATATCCTAATATGGACCTGCCAAAACTTTTGCCCTCAGCTTCATCTTCAATTCACAGATAACTTCTAGGCTGACTGTACATAATGCTTTAGAAAATGACAGAGCTAGACCTACTTTTTCACTTCTCCAAGCATCAGACTGAAGCAGCACCTTCATGAAAAGCATTATTTGCATGTCTGAAGTGGCAAGTGACAAATGAAAGGGCTCAGAGAGGGTGCTGATGGGAAAGAATAGAGAAAACCTGTCAGTTTGTGGACAACAAAGACATAGGAAAAACAGAAAAACATGCAAGGAAACAGAGTTCTTACCCTGCATAGCCATCGATGTTAAAAAAACTTCCTGGCACGAACAGTGGGTGAATTCCAATCCTGGGAACATCCAGAGCAGTTCTTGCAAGAAGTAGTGGGGTTTTCTTTTCCATGACAATGCTGGTTATGTCAAATAGAAAGCTATGCTAAACACCAATGGTACATAGGCAGCTGGAGATGATCAGTGGCAGAAAGAACCCCTGAACATCCATAAAACCATTTTTCTAGAGATTGTGCAGCAGTAGTAGTGAGTGAGGAGTGCACAACCAGATTAACTGTTGGGCAGGAGGAAGGTATCAAAGAGGACTGCTTACAACAAGGCTATGTGAACATGAGAGCAGTTATGGAGGTTCTTATTAGTGACACATATGGAAATGTGCATACCTCATCAGTAATCTTTTCTCACAGAAACGAGTCGTCTTCTCTCAGAGTCTTTCTTGAGAGCTTGCAGATAATCCCAGCTGGTGAGACTGAGATGTAGTACAATGAAATAGCTGAAGTATTTTACTGCTAGCTTTATTTTGTCCTGTGCTTCTGGAATAACTTCTCCAGAAATACTTATTTCTCCATGACAGTCAGAATTTTGAGATAAACATTTACCTGAACTGTATAATTTGTTAGGAGTTACAATTAGAAAAAAATACAGTAATTTAAATTCTTCTTACTGTTGAGGAATAAAAAGTATATCGTTCAGGTTGTTACAGTCTTCGTGAACATTTTATGTTTATTCATCTGTTTGCCCAAGCCCAACAAACCCCATCCGGCATGGCTTCAAAGGAGCCGTCTTGTTAGCTTGAGTCCTCATCCCTCACCTCTTTTTTACTCCCTTTCCCTATCTATAGTAGGCAGAACTTGCCACATAACTGTGTGAAATTGTATCAGTTCCTATGCAATACACAGTATCTAGTGAAATAAAAAAATATAGGGAATGCTTCCAGAATTAAAAAGCTGTAAAAAGAGAAAAAGTTTTAAAGCATGTACACTATTTTCGCTTTTAAGAACTCAGTAAAGAGATTTTCAACATCTCTGTTCTCTTAAGCCTGCAGTATGTTTTGTGTCCTGTAAGATTTTAATAGCTTCAGCTTGTGACATTGCTAACACTGCACCCCTCCTTTTTAGGCAGTGGACGATCATTTTTCTCCTATTCAGTTGCAGAGTAATGATGGAGTTCTTATAGGCAGTGAACTTTCTGTTTGTATTATCCTTCCTAAAATTTCCCTTGGTCCTGGTATTTGCCTGATGACCCTGAAACTCATTAAACTATGCAATGTCTTATGTCGGAGGATCATTTCCAAGCACGTATCTAATTCCCAATTAATTTGAGGTATCGAACCCTGTGCTCCAGAGTCAATTGAACTGTGGTCCCACGCTGTCACCGGAGAACAATCAAAGAATCTTGAACCTTGGGACCAGAGAGAGGTCCATCTCTGGTGTCCCTCCTCCCATCCAGTGAAAAACAGGCAATAAATTGCAATAGACAAATTATTTACAGTTTTTGATCTGAAGAAAGGGAATGGGACTACCATCTTCAGCATATGTCGCTCTGCATTTCTGGTAAATCAGATACTCTCTGCTTCCTCTCTCCAGTCATTTGCAGCTGTAAGGCTACAAGGTTTTTCAGCTATTTAGCAAATTGCAAAATAGATATGTGGTTTTATGATACCAAAGCCCTAACCCAATGAGTGAATGGGATGAAAAATGCATATGACCTTTTTTCCCCTGCAAATGTAACACTTTTCCACAGCTATAGTGAATGTTATTTGAAGGTATGTTGCACTGTTAACTGAAGGTATGCTGTGCTTTTTATCAGTAGCACTACTAGACTTCTCAGCATGCATTTGAAAATAGTTGTATTTAACACTTTGCATCATAAACTTTATTTTCAGAAACATTTAACTATTGATTCTTATAAAAAGTGATTTTCTGATCTTCAAGTCCCTCTGCTAATCATAAAGAATTTGCTTTTCACTTCAGAACTCTGTGTAGCAAGACTACAGAACAGTATGTTCTTACTCGGTACATAAACTGCGGTGCAGCAACACGTCCATGGAATATGCTATGTTCCCTAGCTGGAGCTGATTAGCATACAATCGATCCCAAGTGGCACCTTTTACATTCTTTATTACTAAAAACGCAAATCTTATTTACTGCACCCACCCAGAAAGAAAAATACTATAGACAGTACATCACTGGGCACCACCCCCTCCTCCCATTTCTGCCCTGTGGGCCCATCGTGAAGGATGTTATCCCCATGCAGAGGGGTATTTCCGATCAGCCGAGCAAACGTCGCCTGTTTGCCTTAAAGGATGTGGCCTGGCAGCAGGGAGGAAGGTGCCTTCTCACTGTTTCTGCACATGATGGGTCAAGAGGAACATCTTGAAATAGGGAGGAAGGTTCATTATGCTCACTCCAGAGGCTTCGGGAGTGCAGGGCAGGACATGAAAGGCCAAGGACCGAGCAAGGAGGGAGCTGGCAGAACAGGGACAGACAGAGCCTTCTGTGGGAGCAGGGGATTTCCTTGAAGCAGAGAGCTAACTTAAAAGCTTTGTGGAAAGACATTCTCGGGCATCCAGAAGCGCTGAGTGTGGTTGTGCAAGCTAATGTGGGAATTTTTCCACTGAATTTGTTTTTTGTTTGTTCTTCTTTGCAGATTTTTTTTTTTTTTTTTAGCATTGCTTAGAGGCTATGTGGGAACTTCAGAGAATCACGCTGATTCCTATGAAGTTCTTACCTGACCTCTGCTTTTCTGTTGAAAGGGCTTGTCAAAAATCTGAGACAAAGCACATCTGAATATTCATCAAAGAACTCATTCCTCCCCTGTGTTTATAGCAGCCTCTTGCATCTCACACAGCTAGGAGAGGCTTCTAGGTAGTGTAAGTAAAAGGAAAGTTCACTGGCCTCATGCCAGGTTGGTGAGGTCAGCTTGGGGAGCAGGAGAGGGAGCAGACAAGAGCTGGGATAGACAGAGGGCAACAGCAGGAACTGTTGCTGCTTTGCCAGTGGCCCCACACAACCCAGTTACCCCCACACCCCGGCTCTCCAGTCTGTGGCATGGCTTTCCAAGCTGGTGGTGGCAGTGACAGAGACAACAGCCTTATTGACGTGCTGCTGTTCCAAGGGAAAGCCCAATTTGCCTGTGCCCTAAAGATGTCCCCATTGTCTTTGTCCAAACGCTTTTCATCTGCAGCATCAACACTTTTCTGATAGCGGTGGGAAATGTCTACCGTGTATTTTTCATTTCAAACGTTCAATTATAAAGACTTATCTCCAATATGTATGTGTTTACTCTTTTGCTTTATATTGTGTTATTTTCTCATATATCTGGGTGATTTAAAAAACCCAACAAATTACTGTGTAGACAAAACTGAATAAATTAACATCAAAACTAGAATTTTAAAAAAGATTTTCACATTCATCAGACCTGTAGACATGCAATCTTTTCTGATGCATAGAATAAATTATTTCATGATCATCTAGATCTGGGTGCACAATACAAGCTAATATACTTTTCATGTTTTAAATACCAGATTTTTTTGTGTTAGCCTGCAATTTCCTTTTTTTTTTTCTTCTTTTTGAATTTTTACCATAATACAACATAGAAAGTGTGCTAACCTTAGGCATTTGTTATTGCTTTGGGTTTTTTTTTTTTGTTTGGTTTGTTTTTTTTCCAACCTTAAAGTCAGATACATTATTATTTTTTCCTGAAATGGCCATCAGACATGTAAACATTTCACCTTTGATGGTCCAGAAGAATTTCTATCATAACTGAAAGGCATGCTCGCTGTATTACATGTGGCAGTATGTGTAACAACAATCGATCTCTCCTACTCTACCATACGAGAAAATTCTTTTGTGTCTTACCTTGTACAGACAGACCATCTTGGTCAGCTTCCTTGGAAGGTGGCTCTGTTACATCAGTCAGTTCTTTCTTCTCCTCAGCTTCACCGATCTCATCTTCCAGGGGTGGGGTAAAGCTACCTGTGGTAGCTGTCAGTGTGGTTGCCTGCTCCATTTGGGACCCATAGTCATCGGTGATTAAGTCATTGCTAGCAGAATCGTCTGCTGGAGGAGACAAATAGGTATCCTCTTGTTTTGGAGGACTGCTAGTGCTACCCAAAGCATAGAAAGGCACTGTGAAACTTTGGAGGTCAGTAGTGATATCTTCTGTGTGTGGAGGAAATTTGTCCTGAAATGGTTCTCTGGAAGGTTTGGTAGGGAACACAGGTTCAGATGAAATAAAGTTATTAAAGTCTTCAGGGGTACTGATCTCTCTTCTTAGCACCGGGATTCCAGTTGTAAATTCATTGAACAAGGTGTCTCCTGTTTGGTCCTCTGTTGCTGGGCTGGGGTAACCTAGTGGGAGTTCCACACTCATGGAGTCTTCCTGAAAAAAATTTTTTAAAAGCAGCTTTCATTAGTATGTTGCTAAAAAGGTCAATAATCTTTAGCCACTGGAGCTTGCAAACATCTAACTCAGCATGAAGTCATGGGACGTCCATTGCTCTCCTCCTCTCATTAAGCTGTGCTGCTGAACAGGTGAGACATTGCTTGCATTGTAATTAAAACTGGAAAAGGTAATGAAGCATTGATATTCACCTGTAAATGCTCTAAAGAGTATTTCTGTTGGGGTGTAATACCACAACATTCATTCTTACAGCATTTCTAAATGACCAATATGTATTTTAGCAAAACAGCCTATATCTGTATATTTATATACATCTTAACACTGTTTAATTTATCATGGAAAAATAAAAATATCAACCAGTATTAACTTACCAAATCAGGGTCTGCCAGAGGAATAGTGACCATGGGTTGGATATCATTATCAAAATCACTAGGTGGTATAATAGATTCTGGAGGGAAACAAAAAGAAAAAATATTCCCTAAACAATATCTCAGCAGTGGCACACTGAAAATTTATCAAAACACATCAATTCAGTAAAAACAGTATTAAAACTATTTTCCATAAAAAATAACCCCTAATTTAAAAAATACATGTTAAGAAGAGGGGCATATATTGCCATTTAAACCAGCAATTATGAGGAAAGCAGGCATTTTATATGCAGCTTTCTTTGTGCTATTTATCTAGCATAAATGAGATAGGTCTGCAGAGAGCTGAACCAACGGTGAATGCTTAAAATCATCTGAAGTACAAACTGCTTGGTTAAATCCACATGGGCTACAATGAGTAGCTATACTGTGTTGTTCATTAAGCTTAAATTCTTTCCAGTTTTACTCAGAGTCTGTTTTCTAAAACTGGTTAAAAACTTTTACCCAGTAGTTATTTCTAATAAGACAGTTATTATTAAAGTGTTCTATATCCATGGTTTTTTTTTCTTGGGATATTTAATCTGCCTTAAAATAAAACATTTTATTCTTAAAGAAAATATTAGTTCTTTTAGGTTTTTTTTCTTTAAAATTGTCATTGTTTGTAAATAAAACAACTACAGCTAAAATTTGGTATATGTTTTAAGGTTCTTTTAGTAAATATACATGTGAAGAAATATTTTAAATTATTTTCTCCATTTTTAACTCACTTCCTCAAAACTAGGGTTATGCTAACTCTGAAAAAAGTTATGGAAGGACACTAAGGGGATATTTATTAGCTGGACAGGATGCAACCCGTCAACCTCTGTTGGAGGTCTTCACATTCAGCTTGTCATATACACTCCCTCAGAGAGCAAAATACACCTTTATAGCGTGATTCACACCACTGATCGTTGCTTGGGATCAAATGCTCTTTAAGGTGACTTCACTAGGAGGTTAGATGGCTTGTTTGCACTTGAGACTTATTTCTGTTAGAGGAAGCCCTCACTTTTGTTTTTATTAAAGGAAGAAGACTGTCTATGCTGAAAAAATAAAATTATATACTGAATATTTCTTCTTTTTTTCTCTTCTCTTTTTTGTCTTAGTGTCATATATACCTCCTCTTATTTGTCTCAACTGTCTAATCCAGTTTTTATAACCAACAAACCAAGAAAGAGACCATCCAATGTGGTGGGAAGTTTGGCTATATAATCATAAAGGCAACCCTTGACTATGAAATTTAACTTGGATTTGTGCCTCATCTGGATACACCGCAACGCTTGGGAGAATTCGATGCTCCAAAGGAAAACAATCTGATAGAGAAGCAAGGGGCAATTTACTGGAATTGCATGTTTGACAGGGCAAGGTTCAGACTTGTGCCTGGCACCTTCCTGCTGACTGACCATCGGTAAACTGGAGTGTCCCAAGGTCCAATGGCAGGGATTGGTCTTCATGCAGTGCAATAGCCACCAGTTGCTGAAGATCTGTTACTGTGAGTTTAGCTGCTGATATTTCCCTCTCTTCATTTGGAGAAAGTGGAATTTTTTCATTTTCAACCTTATTAGATCCAATAGTTGACATGTCATCTGCTGTGCTTTTGATTTCTGAGCCATCTCTCTCAAAGTTTACCACGTATCGTGCTATAGTGCTGCTTGATCTGCAAAAAGGCACAGTGAAGCAAAATGAGTTACTGGTTGAGGACTAGTTGCACAACCAACCATCAAACAAAAAAAAAAGCAAACATAACATATTATCTTCTGTAAAAATAACATAAATACTTATTTTCCAAGGAGACTGTCATCTCAGTTTACTTTTGTTATATCTAAACCATTTTTTTCTTCTGTGCATTACTTTTAATAAAAATTCCAATATTGAAGAAGATTACAAAAATAGTCTAACATAATCCAGTTTAATCTGGCTATTCAGAGATCTCTAGAACTGGTAATATAGTCATTAATTATTGGTTCAAATGGTAATAAGTGCATACTTGTGTTATTAGAAGCCATAATCACCTATTAATTATATAGGAACCTATGAAAAGGGATTTGACAGTTCCTAAAGCTACAGATAAGAAGAGATTTTATCATACCTGGGGCATTTTTTTAATGCATTTTTGAATAACAGCAAGCAAGTTAGCTAAAGTGGCAAGCAAGTCACTTTTCCCAATAGAAGTTAGCTTTTCCAAGTCCAAGTGAAAGTTTACAGCTTCTCCTGAAATGTGCTTGTTTAATAGAAGTCTCAAATTTTCACAATTTTTAATATTCATAAATATTAAATGCATCAAATTGAAATGAAAAATAGTGAGCACATCATGTAACATGTACTCCACTGTGTTGCTTTTTATATTATCAAATAACTGTAGGGAGAGGAATTTCACTTTATCTAGCACATGCTCTGTATTTACATTTATATAAGACAATTCTTCCTTGTAAACTATGAGTAAAAGAGAAGTTTTTGGAAATGCTAGACAAATTATTGTCCAACAGCACTTTTAAACAACCAAAGACTGTAGCTGCTTGTACTACCAGTCAAAATCTCCCTGCATTTTATCAAACTGCTAACTGATCTCTTTGCCATTCTATGTGACCTGATAATGGTGGCTACAAATCAAATTCTACATAATTATTGTAGAGAATGTGTATAGGGTGATACAGCTAGCATACAGCAGGTCAAAAAAGAAAATTTAAATATGATTTCCCCAATTTTTCACTTTCAGTCTGTGACTGATAGAGACCTTAATTCATCTGAACATGACTTTTCTTAGATCATAGAATTGTCTTTCCTTCAGAGAAGTCCTGACAAAACTACTACATGAACCTTTCGGATTCAGGTAAAATCTGTTCCTGCTGCTTTTTATCACAGTTTTGTACTTAGGCAGAACACAAATCAATTCACTTTGTCACATGAAGATAAAAACATGTATTGATGTATCTATCTACATCTAATAGTCTATACAATGATTAATATTATAATGAAGTACAGAAAAATTACCCATCTTTCTCCTTCTTCTGTCTTCATTTCATCACGAAGAAAGGGTTTGATAAAGGATTGCAAAAGAAAGGGAAACAAATATTCATGTATAGCAGTAAATCAATCAGTCATGCATTAAAAACATCTCTGACAATTTATCTTCTATGTGTCATCTATAATTTTTATCTCTGTGAAAATCACAGCCTATTCTCTGCTTTATCTGTTCCAAGAAATGGGATTCTCTATATTTTGATTGAGGAAACAGGAATTTTACTTTACCTTTATAGTTTGAAATGTCTGTTTTCCTATTTCCCTCTACAAATGGTGCAATTTGAGCACTGTCATTGCTAACCTAGATCTTTATGGTGGCAACAAACACCTGTGACAGTAGTAACAACTGTTACCACACAAGATGCCTACTCAGATCCTAGCCACAGGGGTAACTTGACCTGTTAATTACCTCTCGAATACATGCCTACATTCACCTTCTGTAATAAAATATCTTGTTATTTCCCCTGATATATTCTCAATTATATCTAATGTAATCCTTCATTAATGCTTTATGAGAAATGTTGCTAATATAGATACTGATATAGCCAAGGGAGAATGGAGAGCAACACCTGTCTTGGATGGTCTATAACTCTCACGCACTAATTAAATTATTAGATGATGGGAAGTAATCCTGGTCTTCCACATTGGTGAATGTACTTTCATATTAGCTCCTAAGATCAAGCTACTAGACAGAAGTGGGTCCCAGATCTCCTGGAGTCACAACTGAAAGAGATTAGCTATTGCAAGTTGCAACTGTGTGATGCTACAGATTTTCTCCACTTGTTCTGTGGTAGACAGGTTTTTTTCATAATTTTATCATAAATATATAAGCAACTAATTTTCACTCTCTTCTGCTCTTGTCTCTCCTTTTCCACAGTAATTTTGCAGAGAGAAAATAAGCTAGGAAGAAGTATCTGGTTTTCTAAAATTGCACTGTGAGATGAATATTATTTAGCATGTATTAAATTTTGCTAGGACTGAATGTTCCTGTGCCATAAGCCCATAATAATTTAAGTCTCTTTTTTCCCTGCTTTTTATTTCCCTGCAATTTTATATTATTTCTTATTATCAGTAATTCTCCCCTTGATTCTTTACATAACATGTTCTTATCTGTTGGTGTGTTACTCTATCAAATACTCAGTTTTTGATCCCTGCTCTCCTGTAGATTCTCAATTTAAAAAATAGTAGCTTGTATTAACAGTAAACATACAAGGAAGCTAAATCTAAAAGAAACAGCAAGACAGAATACAAATTCATTTCAAAAAGTGAAACATTTTAAATGCTTTGAAACACCTGGGAAACTTCTATTGGAAAAGTTTTATATGCGTGAATACATCTCCTCCTGCAGCCTACTCTTGCCAAGGCACCTTCACTGTGATCTATAAAGGGCACAGGATTCACACACAAAAAAGTAGCCACTTAAAGAGAAATAGAAATAAGATTATTTATCTGGTCACTTCAGAAATTCCTCAATGCAGTTTACTAGCAAATAATTTCAAAGAATTTATTGACTACTTCACCCCTTAGAGAATCAAAGCTCCTTCTATTTAGTATTTCAAAACCTCATAGTCTAAATCAGGATGTGTTTGTCCTCCTCTATGGATTGTCTTTGTGTTGTTCACACAAAAATATTTTCCGTTTACCACAACACACGCCTCACTACTACAGAGATCTCTTCATGTTGGAGGGAAAGAAGAAAGAGGAGAATCCTAGTAGCCAAAATAAGGAATCCTATTTTCTTACTTACTTAAATCCCAACACGTGGATTTCTTTGAATCCTGGAAGTTTCTCAAATATTTTTTGCATCTGTAGAAAGACATAAACTCATTAATTCAGCGTGAGATCTACCACTCAAAAGCAAACACAGGTTGATTACCTAGACAGTGTTTTTCATATTTCAGAGAGTTCAACTTAAACATGGTATTTGCTTTGTATGTGCTGCCTGTATTATCTGTTCATAGGCAAAATGAAGTACAAAGTGCAACCTTTTAAACTAATGTAAATCAGTGCTAATCTAGTTCATAATAGAGCAAGTCAAACAACAGGAATCAAATGCTTTTCTCATTTTCAGCAGTTTTGGTTCATGAATAATTTTGTGATTCAAGTAATCTTAATTGTAAATTGTTATTGTTTAGAAATACTAACCAAATGCAGATGGATTTAGATTATTTAACAAATCATTTCTAAATTATATAGTTTTAACTGCCTTGTAAAAATAAATTAGCTAAGTATATTTTAAATTCTAATGTAAGCAATTGTACAATTACATAGTTTTGAATAGAAGAGACAATACAAAGAATAAACAGTGAGGAAAAAAGGTCAATTCTGTATAAATTTTTCATACTGCAGCATAATAAGTTTTTTCATCAGCACCTCAAGAATTAACAGTGTTTTGAGATCCAGCTCATTGATCTTTTGAGCTTTTCCAATTGTAGCAACATTTAAACAGCTAAGTGAAATTAAATACATCTACTATGTCAGAGGAGACAGATTTCTTTCTTTAAACATACAGTTCCCTTCTGAGTCACTTCTTGGCCATGTTAAATACCAGGCAACACATTGTCCAAGCCTTTCATCTGTGAGCAAAGTCCGTGGAATTGAGGCAATTTGGTCCTTGAGTAGAAGTGAAAAAGCTTTTTGAGAAATGGAGTCCTTTTAATTCATCATTATCACTTCAAATCTGCATGAAGTAATGTGGAAATCTTTTCTTCTCCCTAGGTATATGATTCTGTACAAACCCAGCAAACATTTATAATTCATTTGTCCATGTGTAAGAGTCTTTCGGAACTGGTAAAGAATGGGCGGGCAGACCCTCAGCTTTCTCTGCATCTCCAGTGTAGGTTAAATGAGGAAGTAGCAGAAGATGGGTGTGTTATTACAACACAAGGCGTCAGCCACATGGTATCGGTAGGATGCTGCATTTATACACTGTGGGAAGGTTTTAAATATTATTCATGTGACTAAAGCTCCCTGAACAGAGATTAAGGGTCTAAATCACTAGTATGCAAGTAATTTTCCTAAACTTAGCCAAGCACTATAATTTTAGATGCCTTAAGGTTGTCTGCTGCTCAGTTGCTGACTCAAAAGAGTACACCACTCTCATATTTGAGAGGCCCTTGGAGATGTGCTGGATAACCTGGTGCACTGAAAATGGCACCAGATGTCCCAGTTTAGGCAACTGAATCTGATTTTAGTTGTGCTCTGCCAGCTGCCTCAGCACAGGCTCTGTTCAGTCTCTTCTTGGTTTCCTTTATATCACAACGATGTTGCTGCTTTATTTTAACTGTATGCACATGTGCAGCTTCTTATGTCCTACTTTTGCCAAATGAATTTCTGTTCATTGAGTAGCATAAGCATCAGAACCTGCGTTTCATTCTCCTTGTGACTTTAAATGCCTGTTGTGGTATACAGATGTACTCCCAAAAGCTTGCACGGCAGTGTCTGCTCTGACTCTTCCCTCTTTCTGTGTCCTGGGGTGAATTAGAAACTGAGCTTGGAATTCAACATCCCCAGCCTTTGCCCCTCTTGAAATGTGTTCAGGAGCTCATGCAGCTGGGCGAGGTTTTAATTCTGAATAAATCTCCTCACCCTCAGCCTTTGAGTGCACTTGTAAATCTGTCTTGTGTCAAGACTGCCCTCTGCCTCATCCTTGACTTAGCTTTGGATAAAAATATGCCAGGTGTATTTCATGGTATTAGGCTGCAAGTCATTTTCTATTAAAAATGCATATCAAGAACAACTTTGGACTCTTTAAGGTGGTCCAATGAAATTTCATGACAATGGAAAAAAAATTAACAATCAAGAAGCTGCTTTTCTGACCCTCTTATTAATGAAACTAATTAACTTAACAGTTTGTTGATTTACATGATTATATGTGTACTAAACAAAGTCTATTATTAAAGATAATACTGGAAATCTCCAGAGAAGCCACTATTTTATCAGCTCTGCCATTGCATCCTTCACCATTTTTCTATGCATATCTGAAACTGAACAAGGGTAGTGAAATAGCTTGCACTAAGGAACGCTCATGAAACTGATGAGAAGGTTTAGTTAGTTTTACAAAGAAAACCTTTGGGTAACCTCAAGTCATTAACCACTATCAATTAAATTGATAGTTGAACATTCAGTTAATATTATTAATTACATGAGAACAGCACAGATGTCCCAGTTCTTACAGAAACTGTAGTTATGTATAACAAAATGATTGAAAGTCCTGTGAAGAATAGTTCAGACAACAGTAGCTAAGTACTTTTAACATTTATATTACATTTCTCATTAGGTTTCTTGCAAAAAATTAAATTATGACAAAATACTGCCCATGAATTCCTGATTGAGTCCAAATGGTATTCCTAAAGTAATTCAGTTTGTCAGTTATCTGAGGCTCTACTGACCCAGATACTACTCTAGTAAAGATGGGAAAGCTGACAATACATGAAGGAAAAGAGAAGGCCTTGAGGCAACAGGAATTACCTGTTTCAAATGAGGGAAGTAGATTCTAATGCTGCTTCATGGTGAAGGTAGTTTCATAACATGAATCTCAGCCCAGACACAAAGTCAACATTTTGGCATTCATTCAGCCTCCTTACCTGGAGCTGGAATTTGGCAGCTAGCTGTCGATACTGTGGGGAGTTGGGATCACTCAGTTCGGGTGTATACTCCTGGTCAGTGAGAGTCACACTGAATTCTACCATTTGCTCCACAGGCTGTTCTGGGACTGTATTTGTTCCCAGCTCCTGGAAGAGAGAAAAAAACCTCCAGAATTACAATTAAGTTATTTTTCCCCCCACATTTCAGTATTTAGTAGGTAGACTAATAAGCCTGACCCCCAAAAACCCATCTGAACCATGTCCTACAAAAGGTTCCTAGCCACATCTGTTGGCTTAATTCTTCTGCCTTTTCAAACAAGCTTCTACTACTGTGACTTGAGAGTTGCCTTTGATAAGCATAAATGAATGTGATAAAGATAATCAAACCATTTTTTGCACAAAGAGTGTTACCAAGTCTTCTTATTTCCATTGTTACAGCTTTACTTGCTGCTTAGGGGGTAAGTGTGTGACATCAAGGACAGTGAAAAGCAAATACTAAAAGCTGATTGGTATGCTACCCCCAGAAATCTGATGGCCAACCAGAGCAGACTGACAGAGTCTCTGTTACTGTTTCTCGTTTGGACACTTCTATTTGTTTTTTTCCTAATAATAGAGTTAGCCCTACCAGTGTTACACCTTTCCTTGGCAGTTGAGTTTACTGTTATTAAATGTTCTCTTATTTTTGTTTTGCTATCAACCAATGCTATTTGCAGAGAGAATGTTTTCTGCACCCATTGATTCTGTGTAACAACTTTGCTAAGACATTCTTTAGGATACCTCAGTTTTAGAGGAATATGTTGCATATAAAATGTGGCTTATCAGTTAGACAAAACATTCTGTAATGTTCTATCACATAAACAGATTAAGGAATATGCACTTACTGAACAGCTGCCCTATGACTTTTGACAAACCAGTCTTAGGCAACTGGTCACAAATGACTGGGCTGATAAAGAATGAGGAGACCTATAACACAGAGGAACTGGTTGATGCCAATCTCCTGGTACATCTCTAACACCACAAATAAGAGATTTTAAACCACTTCTATTTTTCCTCATACTCTATCTGTTCTTTCACTTCAACAGCTATGATACAGGTAGGTAACACATATCTGGAAATATTAAGATTAGTTTGCTTTATTACATCCCAAGGATATAATACTTTTGGACAGTAAAAACAGCATTTATGAAGGATCATTCTAGTGCAGTTCTTGTGTTGGAACTGAGAAGCTTTCAGAGGTGGGATGGGGAAAGGTGGCGAATTGTCAGGGTTGTGGTGGGTGAAGCTTCAGCCAGCATTTCTGGCTAAAAGCTGGTTGCTATATTTTTACATTTTCTACCATGTATGCAAGAAAAATCTTTATTATTCCAGTAGAGAACAGATGCTAATAAAACCTTTCAGTCCTTCTAACACCCATGGTTTAAAAGCACTAATTGTTTATAAGGCTTCCCTCTTTTTATTCTAGATGAGCTCAAAAAGAAGAGGTGAAAAAAGAAAGGTAAAATAGTAGGACAGGAAAATAGACTGCCCTCACCTTCACAGGAGTCTTCGTGTCATTAACAATTTCATTGAGCAGTGTGCCATTAGGTACTGTTGCATATGGAGAGAGGGATGTACCAGGGGAGCCTGGGGGATATTTAAAATAAAATCAGTCAAGAACAGGTTTGAACATCAAAAATCTTCCCTTTCATCAGATGTCAGCTCACTGGAGAAACTTTCCTTATGGAAGATATATGGGGTGCAAGCCTGCACCAGTGAAAGGTGGTCATGACTTACACTATGAGCAAAGCTGCTACGTTTTAGACAATAGACAACGTTTTTACAGGTCACAATACCAGTAGCATTGCATGTGTGTGACTGAAGGCAAAAGTGGCACTGACTGTGCATCAATTACATTCAGTGAATTACATAGTATTTGATCATTTTCTGTGATACTGCATAAAATATCAACAAATGTATAAGCTATTATTTTGCCATTGGAGATCTGTGTCTATGCAGCCACCTTTCTTTAGTACTCAATTTAAAGTAACAAAGAGGCTTTGACAGTTCTCCAGCTAGAGACAAAATTATCATGCTGGAAGTTCCTATCAATAAGATTCTGTCATATTTAGCCCACAAAAAACTGTGTGCAGGAAGTTACTTCCTTGAATCAAAATGCTCATATTTACAGATTTTTTATAACTGCATAAATTTCTAAGATTATTTTGAAGAACTTTTATACACAACATTGTTGGTAGGTCTAATTGGAATAATCTGCTGAAATTAATGTATTGGTGTCAGTGTGATTTTCTGGCTAAATAAATTCATTATTTTCATCTGTTCACTTATTTTGACTAACAAAATACTGCAGCTGACACTATAAATGTTATTTCATAACTGATAGAAAATCATCTCTCTACTCCCCAGAAACTAGGAAAACATACTCATGTAAAGACAGTGAAACAAACCTGGACTGCTACATTTGAGTAGCATTCATGCTGTAAGAAATAAAAAAAGACTTCTTACAGATCATTTTGCTGAAGCATTTTCCTTGTACTTCACTGAACTTGTCATGTTTCTCTTGCATTCATTAAATTACAGTCCTCTAAGATCTATGAATTGCTGGTTTTAGCAATTCTATTTAATAGCAGATACACAGCAAATGAATTTGATTTTACCTGTAGAAATGGAAGGAATGTCTTCCAGCTTTTTGACACCTGTTTTCTCTGTGGATATTTCATCTTTCCTATCAATCAAATAGAAACAAGTGATTAAATGATTAGCATGCTGTACTGGTGTTATGCTTTTGTGGGGCAAGGTTCTGGTGTAGAGAGAGGAAAGCTGCAGACTGCAAAAAAAAAAAATCCAAAACAAACCCCAAAACAGCTGGAAGCTTTTCTTTGGCCTAAAAGAGTAAATACCAGCTGGGTTTTCAAGGCCTGATTCTTCCACTGACAAGGCCAGGCCAATCAGTGATGGACATAACACCTCTGGGAATCACATTTAAGAGAGAAAAAACAGCTGCTTTTTGTCACCAGAGAAGGAAGTGAGAAGATTTGTAGACACCAAGGTCAGTGAAGAAGGAGGGGAGGAGGTGGTGGTGAGCGAAAATTCCCCGCAGCATGTTAAGAATTTCATGGTGGGGTTGGTGTCCCTCTGTAGCCCATGGAGGATGAAGAGACATCGCTCGCAACCCATCGGGAGACAGAGACCCACAACAGAGCAGGTTTACTTGAGGGGGTGTGGCTTGTGACTCTGTGGGGGACCAGGCTGGAACCAGCAGTCTGCAACTGAGAAACTGAGACACATTCTATAAATTTAGGACCCTACCTATGCTGGGGTGGTTGGTGAAGGTTTGAAGCCCTGTGGGAAAGGACTCACACTGAAGAAGTTTGTGGAGAACTGCTTTCTGTGTGTGGGACTCCACACAGGCACAGGGGAAAGAGTGTGAGAAATGCTCCCCCCCCGTCCCACCCACTGAGAAGGAAAACAATTCTAGAGGAGCTGACTGGAGACCAAAGCCTTTATTCCCTGTTGCCTCCCCCTTTCCACTGTGCTATCTTGGGGATGAGAAAATCATGAATCAAGTTAAGCCTGCAAAAGGAGGGGTGGGGAGTAGTGTTTTAAGAGCTGTTTGTACTTCTCATTATTTATCCCTGGTTCTCTGTGTGTGTAGTGTAGTGTAAAAAATTAGAGAGTTTTCTTGCCTTTCTTCTGTGTTGAGTCCGTTTTGCTCATGATGCTAATTGTGGAATGATCTCTCCCAGTCCTTATCTCGACTCATAAGCCTCTCAACACGTATTTTCTCCCCGTTCAACTAAGAGGGGAGTGATAGAGTGACTTTGGTGAGCATCTAACCTCCAGAGAGGGTCAAACTACCACAACTAGCAGTGGCAACAGTGTAAAAAATAGTGTAGAGTTGACCCCCTGTATTTAGTGTACTTTAAACGAGATAAGTTATTTCTATATATTGGATAAGCTGATTAAACAGGCAATGGAACAGGAATTCATATTTTATATTCAACAGTTTATATATTTCTTTTCCTCTCATCTCCTTCAATATGGTATTTGCTCTTACAATGGACAAAGTACTGATCTGATATATTCTTCCACCTGCCAGGAGTCTACTCATGAGTTTCGATGACTGATCGCTGAGCAATCAGAGGGTTAGGGTCACAGAGGTTGAAACCATGCACAGTTTCTGCTTTTTCTCTCTTTGAAGACTATATGTGGGTTTAAGAAAACTTGATATTAGTTGTGTTAAAGATACCTGCAGTTAAGGTTATAGAATAATTTATGCTCTAAACACAATTTTTTTATTCATTTGTAGCTTTTGGAAACATTTAGACTCTTAGATAAGAATCTTCTAAGTGATATTTTGAGATTTTTCTTTCATAAAATTGGGGAGTCAAGAATTTCAGTTGTTTTGGGTTCTCAAAATTTATGTAGAAACAGCTGTTATAAAGGCAGTGCACACAAGTGGAGTATTTGTGAAAACTGAAAGAACTAAGAGCACCTCAATAGTGTAGAATGTTGTAAACAGAGACAAGATGAAGCTCATATAATAGGCAGAAAAGACATCTGGGCTGCATTTCTATGCAGGACCAACCGAGATGCTTAGTAACATGAAGTGTATGGGCAACCACATCCTCTGTATGTCTTGTGTGTTGAGAACTAAAGTATTATTTGTAATGTTTTCACAATATCTTTAAATGTACACTGATGTCTCTACATGATGTTTAAAGAAGATACAAAATGTCCTTCAAACCACAAGGTAGTAGAGAAGTCCAACAATGAATAATCATGGCCACCCATATTTCCAGCTAAAAGACAAATAGTTTCATAGAATTTACTTCACCTAGCTCAGGGAAAACACAAAGATCTCTGAGATGAGTCACTTTGGTTATTGTCTTGCCGCTGCTGTTAGCGCTAGACTGAGTGAAAAGACCTCCCTTTGGACTTCTGGGGGAGTTTAATTAGGCCTTACATTATTAAAAATACATTTCTGAGAAAGGAGATTTGAGTGCTCTTCTATGTCATAATGAATAAAGGTACCTAAGACCTCTGTGACCATGAGACAATATAACTTATGAATGGAAATGACTGTTTGCTACACCTGAATATCTAAGAAAATTAAAAAAAAAACAAACCACCAAAACAAAAACCCAAACACCACCATCAGAAAATGTGGGCAATGATTTGTCTGTCTGTACTATAGTATTTCTATACAGAGAGGCAGAGTTC
Organism: Heliornis fulica; assembly: GCA_013399135.1. Classification (NCBI taxonomy): domain Eukaryota; kingdom Metazoa; phylum Chordata; class Aves; order Gruiformes; family Heliornithidae; genus Heliornis; species Heliornis fulica. The sequence continues at coordinate 30,059 of VXBZ01012623.1, read as the reverse complement.
CTTGTTGTAACTTCTCAGACTTCTGATAAATGCCAGGACCATAGTTATTTTCCAAGCTTATGGAATAATACATCAGATTACTTAACACAGATATGTAAAAATACTGGGGAAAGGTAAAGTGAAGGCACTGAGTTTTCACATTATCGCTTAAAGTAGACTACCAGATAAACTTTTATTCAGCTCTGTGACTTTCCTTCTGAAAATCACAGCAATGGTGGGTTATCTTTTGTCGCACTCCCAATCAACCTAAATCTAACACAAAGCCATGACTCTGTCTGGGTCTCACATTCACATTAATCCAAGATGACATTCTGTGATGTCTCAAAGAAAACATGCTGCTCAGGCATTTGGTCACCTTAAATATTCGTGATTCAATTATTGTGTACTATGATACATACAGTATACACATCTCTCACAGCACACACTAAATACACCACAGTGCTACTACCTGTGTAACTGTTCACATCCATGCACATCTACACATATCTTTTTGTTTAAAAAGGCAGTAACATCAAGTGGTAAGGTTCTACTTGTCCTACTTACCTTTCCTGGAAGGTTCTATGTTTTACTCGCTGCAAAAAGATTAAGAAAAACAGCATTTTACTAGTGGCTGTATCCAACCATTGAGCAGAAACCCGTTATCTCTTTTGTTTACTGTATTATTATATTTTCCTCCTGACACGTGCCCCCTCCTTGTCCTGAGTAATACTTTACCCTTATCTAAGCAGATGGTTAGACACTTAGAAGTGTCCCCCACTTTCTAAATAAATTTCAGTAATATTTACCCGTTGGATTATTTCCAGGTGCTCTTGGGAATTGCTGAAGTTTTTGCCAATGTCGAATATGCAGAAGGTTTCCCTCTGGCAGGCAGTAACCCAGTTCTGATATTCAGAAGTATCAGGAATCCGATCCAGAAAAATACGGAAGGCTTCCCACACAGCTTCCTGGCAGACTAAGTAAGAAGAAAGGGGCTGGGGATAGATGCTTTCTACCAGAAAGTAAACTTGAAAGTCTTTAAAATTATTTGGGATTTTTATATTTTATTGTACTTAGTAAACAAATCCAGCTTCTAGGTATTTTTAGATATTCAGATCGTTTAGGTATCTTTGTGCTGACAGTAATTTGCCTTTATTCTGAAGAATTAACTGTTTTTGAGATAAGGATTGCTGATTTCCTTCATTTAAAATGACAGATTAATTTGGCCGGACATCATCATCATGAAGAGGGAGCAAACATAAAGCACACTTCCTTCACCTCAAAGGTACATGCATACAAAGATGGATGTTTCTAGTGAGAGCAAACAGGGAGGGAGAAAAAAAATAACCTGGCAGTCATACTTGAATAATCACAATTTTAGCTGTATACAAAAGTTTTGTACACATTTAAGGTTTTGATATTCTACATACATGTTAATAAATATTTTAATGGACAAATATATGTATTAAATGCACCAAGCTAAAATTGTTTAATTATATTGAAAGTTTGGAATATAATCAGCCTTTTCAAGATCTTGAGGACATTGTGCAGCAGGTACGTGGTTTGTTTCTTTAAATATCTCTGGAAAAAATGAATGACTTAGTGTAGGTACAATTCCTTTGGGAAGAACATGCTTTCCTTCCTCTCTACACCACTGTACACACTCATTTGTTCAATGTTAAATATCTTCTCCATGGTGATGAATCATCCACTTAAATGCTAGGCTACATCAGACAAGATTAACAGGTACTGTGGCTGGAGAGAGCAGTGTTGGAATTATTTCCGGATATAGAATGAACATTAGGAGAGTAAGATTGTGAGGGTAGATTTCAAAAAGGTGGTAGTCAGGAATGGCTCTATGGGGACTTAATTTACTGGATGCAAACTGTCTTAATTTCATGAGAATATGCAAAAATGTGTAATATAATAACAGTGACTAATATTTTACATATTCTGTTGGACCCCTCCTTATGAAAGCAAGCTGTGGAGTTTGGCTATAGTGTGTTATGAAATACATTAGAATGCATATTTCAGTTGGTGTACAGTTTTTTGATATTTCAGGGAAAATTTGTAGTTACAAGATGAATGTTTGGAAATATAGAGTTTACTTTCCCTTGATGATTCTGGTAGCACCGGTCTTGGATATGTCTGCAGAAATGAATTGTTGAGAGTTGCAGAGGTCTAAGTGGGGCTACACTTCTGAGTGTGCTTTTGCCCACAGCTTGCTCAAGTCTCCTCTTTTATGTAAATTGACATAATTCCTAAAAGGTTCTTGAGGATAAACTGTTCCCTCCTCCAGACAGAGTTACTGCCTACCTGACTTACTATACCTCTATTTCTTTGGATTTGTGTTCATATCCCAGTCTCTCCCCACACCCAAAATATTTGTGTTTCAGTTAACTTAAATTGCACAGCCTCAAACTAAAGATGGGCTGGACACTGGCTGCACTTTAGTCATGTTTAAAATCACTGCATGGTCCAAAGAGATTTTTGAGAACTAGAAGGGAGCCAGCAAGGAAGTGCTGCTTCACGTGGACTTTCCTGCTTAACTGCAGAAATATCCACTTAGGCAAGTTGTTCTCTGCAGGGGCTGTGAATTCAGGTGTGGAGGGCAACCAGAGTGGCTCCGTGTTTCAAAACACAACCAGTTCGATTCCTTTTAGCTGTCACTACACCTTCCCATTCACAGGTGAGACGCCTCTGTCACTGCTCATTGATGACTCTGGTACTGTTAGTGTCAACAAAGCCAGATGTAATTTTGGCTTTGTGAAAATATAATGGACATGCAGTCAAGATGGAGCAATACACTTTTTCAAAATTTTGTTTAAAGTTAGATGCTTTTTAGAGAAGAGGATTTTTCAAGCATATTAGAAAAGACCACTTTAAAACTTGCTGGCACTCTAAAAGCTGTTGCAAAGTAAAGTGCTAAAGGCAAGGTTCATTACTGAGAGATGGGACATTTCAGTTCTTGATATCTGCTTTGACTTAGGGTGAGATAATTATCTGCATTATCTAAAATATCAGTGTCTATGAAAGTACTGCTATCACTCTACCTAGTTTCTCTAAACTTGCCGTAGGGAAGTCCTCTCCTAGCTGTGAAAAAACACCTCAGGATTGACATGCCCTCCCAGTAGAGCAGCTGCATGCAGAGCAGATGTAGTCAGACTATTAAAAAGGAGCAGGCTGTAATTTAAAGTTATTTACTCTTTATAAGCTACTTTCTATCATCTTTTTCTTGTAAATCACTTGCATCTGTTTTCTGAGCAGTAGCAGTTGAATAAAGATATGCTATCTGTTGAAAAGTAATCCAGTTACCAGGGTTTAGATAAATGTGACACATGGCCCCCTGCAAGTGTCATAGCTGATTCCAGGCCTGCTCCCAATTTGTCTCACCTGGGGGGACTGTCTTCATGGTGACTCAACCTATGTGTTATTTCAGGATTGGTAAAGGGTCACAGTAGGCCAAGGTTAAGCAACAGGAACTGATCTCCTATATCTGAGATGCTTTGTTTTGGGTACTCATTCCTGAAAGTATACTATATATACATATATATAGATATCTATAAATGCACACACACATATATATATAATTATTTTTTTTCTTAAGAAGCAATAAAATTATCTAGAGGACAGATACAATCCACAGTGCTGTTAAAGTCATGGGACTCAAAGGGGTGGAAGTGGTCTCCCAGACTTTAGTTAAAGATAAGAGCAGACCTAACTGGATATGTACAAAACAAAGTGAAGATAAGAGTTGCCAACAGATAGGCACAAGAATCCAGCATAGCTACCAGATCATCCTTTTGTGAAGACTTGTACTGTGGTTACAGGTTCAAGGATAGTATTTGCATCACCTCCTTTTCACTTCTACTTTTTTATTTATCACTTTTTTCAGGTCCATTATCATGCTCAGCTGGGAGGACAGAAGCCTTGGGTTCTGATCTCTCCTTGAAGGAAAGATTTTTAAAAAGTTTTTACCAAGGACATGGTAATGGAAAGTGCGCAACTATTCAGGGAAGCAGAAACACCTTTTTCTGAACGAGGGCACAAATTTTCAGCTACAGTCATCTGTTCTTTTGGTTGTTTTTGAGGAAGTACTCCAGTTGAAGAACCGGATGACACTTACTCAGAGAACTCTGTGAGTGTAGGACACTGCTGGGAAAGAAAAACTGTAAGTTTAAGCCTGCTTCTGCTACAAGACATACAGAGCCCAATATCCCACTCCAAACTGATGTTCTGTTCTCTGGAAGAGCAGTAGTATTGTCATCATCTCTTTTTAAATGAAAATGTCATAGTTCTTTGAGTTCAGGTCCTGTCCCAGGATGACTTGTTTTCAGCCCAATCAGGGTTGGGATTAATGAGTTTTAGGATTAATTTTGCACTTAAGAAAGGCTTTTGTGATCAGCCTCTTTAAGTCATGTTTCAGAATTCTGTCTAATGCACATTGGGCTGCAACTCAGTCCCAGAGTGAGTAATATGGTATCTAAAGGAACGGCTACAGATATTGGTGGTGTCTGCTGAAGTAAAAAGTGGCTGATAAAGTAAAATTTCTGCAGCACTACATCTAGCTTTCATTTCACAGAGATCTATCTGGTTCCCCGAAAAAGAGCTGAGGAGCAGCAAAGTTACATACATGTGTGTGAGTGGTTGGTGGTCAATACAGAGGACAGATAAAGAAGCAAAATTGATTTAGAGAGTAGATGTTGCCTTAGATACCAGCATCCCAGAAGTGCTGACTAGGTTTTAGAATTAACTTCGGACTGTCTGGCTGCAGCACAAAAATATGAAATTTTAAAAAATACAAATAGGACCAACCATGGAGTGAAAATCTGTGGGGGGTGGGGAGGGGGAAGGGAAGAAATATATATAAAAAAAAAAAGTGCTATTTGCTCTGCACACTTGGAGACCTAAAATTGGAGTGATAACTCTAAAGGCTCTCTATGGTCAAGGGAGGAGCAGAAAGAGCTGAGGAGGGAATGAATTCATTAGGAAAGGGCAGGAAAGCCATTCCAGAATTTTAAAAAATAAGACTAAGGTCTTTTCATGAACTACTGGGAGTTATCTCAGTGTTTGTAACATGTCAACACTGCCACAGACTTAATATAAATAACTACAGACACATGAAAGCATTTGTGCCATGACCGTTGACTAGTTTCATTACTTATCTTGAGCTGGTGGGATTAATTCTGATTAGCTATGATGGTACCTGCTGCACTTTTGAGAGAGGCAGTACATCTATACCCTGAAATGCAAGCATAATTTGGACTTCATGTTCTACCATGCTAGAACACTATGCAATTGCACTGAGACACAAACTGTCTTTTGATTGCATTGTTTTATTCTATTCTGGAAACTGTCTTGAACCATGCTATTGCACATGTCACATTTCATTATCTATTTAAAAATTAAAGCATAAGTGAAATATCACATACCCTACCAAGAGTTAAAGAGCAAGGGTTCTGAAAATCTGTTGTGTTTCCTCCATGAAAAAAAATACTTTTAGAGAGAAAGTATGTGTTGCAATCATCATCTTACCTCTTAATCTATAGTAAGCTTGATGACTGGCTAAAATCTGCTTTACTGATTCTTGTGGACAAACTTTCACACCAGTTGAGAAAAAAGATGACCTTTTTGTTCGATGTTTTGCCATGTCAAATATCCGCCTTATGGTTGATACTCTGGACCTCTTTGTTGTTCTTTCTGTTTTCTCTGACCCTGAGGCATCTGCAAGATGTTTGGCTTCACCACGGTTGATTTTATTAGGAATTTCTGGAAAAGATAGAAAGTAAGCATGTACATAAACATACATTACATAGGTATCACATGCAAGGTCAGGTCTGGAAAATAGACATGAACCAGAGAGTTCTTCTTGTAACAATATATTGGTGTCAATGCTCTGACTGAACTAATGTGCTGAGGAGAAGCATCCTGTGATCATAGAATCATAGAATCATAGAATTTTTAAGGCTGGAAATGACCCCTAAGATCATCCGGTCCAACCATTAACCTACCGCCACCAAGTCTACCCTTAGACCATGTCCTCAAGCACTGCATCTACCTGTCTTTTAAACACCTCAAGAGATGGGGACTCAACCACCTCCCTGAGTAGACTGTTCCAATGCTTGATGACTCTTTCAGTAAAGAAGTTCTTCCTAATATCTAACCTAAATTTTCCCTGGTGCAACTTGAGGCCATTACCTCTAGTTCTGTCACCTGTTACTGGGGAGAAGAGACCAACCCCCACCTCACTGCAACCTCCTTTCAGGTAGTTTTAGAGAGCAATAAGGTCTCCCCTCAGTCTCCTCTTTTCCAAACTAAACAACCCCAGCTCCCTCAGCCCCTCCTCGTAGGGCCTGTTCTCCAGACCCTTCACCATCCTCGTTGCCCTTCTCTGGACACGCTCCAGAACCTCAACATCCTTCTTGAAGTGAGGGGCCCAAAACTGAACACAGTACTCGAGGTGAGGCCTCACCAGTGCAGAATACAGGGGGATTATCACCTCCCTGGTCCTGCTGGCCACACCGTTCCTGATACAAGCCAGGATGCCATTGGCCCTCTTGGCCACCTGGGCACACTGCTGGCTCATGTTTAGGCGGCTGTCAACCAACACCCCCAGGTCCCTTTCCGCCAGGCTGCTCTCCAGCCACTCCTGCCCAAGCCTGTAACGTTGCCTGGGGTTGTTGCGACCAAAGTGCAGGACCCGGCATTTGGCCTTGTTGAACGTCATATTGTTGGCCCCAGCCCAACAATCCAGCCTGTCCAGATCCCTCTGCAGGGCCTTCCTACCCTCCAGCAGATCGACACTCCCACCCAATTTGGTGTCATCTGCAAACTTACTGAGGGTGCATTCAATCCCCTCGTCCAGATCATCTATGAAGATGTTGAACAGAACTGGTCCCAACACCGAGCCCTGGGGAAGACCACTGGTGACTGGTCGCCAGCTGGATTTGGCTCCATTCACCACCACTCTCTGGGCTCGGCCATCCAGCCAGTTTTTAACCCAGCGCAGAGTGCACTTGTCCAAGCCGTGAGCAGCCAGCTTCTGCAGGAGAATGCTGTGGGAGACGGTGTCAAAGGCCTTGCTGAAGTCCAAGTAGACAACTTCCACAGACTTCTCCTCATTCACTAAACGGGTCACCTTGTCATAAAAGGAGACCAGGTTAGTGAAGCAGGACCTGCCCTTCATGAACCCGTGCTGGCTGAGCCTGATCCCCTGGTTGTCCTGCACCTGCCACATGATGGCACTCAGGATGATCTGTTCCATGATCTTCACTCGGCCTCCGTGACAAATCACACGGAGCAACTAGGACTCAAGAAACTAATTTCCTTTTAGCTCAACATGTGACCTCCAGGTCACACAGGGTAAAAGTTTCAGAAGCTCTAAATCTTGTTTTCAAAAGTATCTTTGAGTTAGATCCACCAAGAACTCTTAAGTACTTCAGCCTCGTGCTATGGTATCTAATTTCTGAGCATATCACCCTGTGGGGAAATTTACCGTACAGTAATCAGTAATGGTCTGGAGCTTGGGGAAAGTGAAGCATATCTGCAGCAGCTTACAGTGTAAAAAGGTGTCTATGTTAGCAGATAAGTAATATGCGAGATAGTTGTGCTTTAAAGCTAAACCTTTTCAGGATATTATTATCTTTCCTTTGGGCTTCAAGGAACATCTTCCTTTGCATCTGGTTCACAGACTTGAACCCATCCCCAAAACTGGTTCCTGAAACACTTTCAAAAAGCTAAACAGGAGTTTGATTGTTGATTTCCTTGGGCAAAGGAAGAGCTGTTTCCTGTCTCCCTGTTTTACAGTGCACTCCTCTATTCTTCCCTCACATAAACAGAAGTATTAATCAGAACAGGCTGCAGTTATGTTGCTTTGCCACTGGATGATATGTGCGGTGAATGCTCTGGCATTATATCTCAGTTTGTGATGCAATTTTATGTGACATAGCAGCTAAATTTAACATAAAATATTAATGATAAAAATATAATACATAGTACAGATTTAAATGGGCTAAAATACAGCATTTTCCAGGACCACATGACAGGAGTAATTACTGATGTTTAGATTGACTTCCAAAATTTTTGTGTACATATGTACAAGCTGTTCGTTTGGAAATACCCTCTTTTGGCTTCATTTTCATACATTTGATACAGTCATTATGGGTGCAAAATATATATGTAAATAGAATAAAAAGTGTTTTGAAAGAAAAGTACAATTTGTAGATAACTGGAAAACTTTAAGGGAAAAAAATTAAGGACATAGTGTATATGGACCTGAATGCTGACAAACCAACTGAAAAAATTGCCTCGAAAAATGGTTTAAACCTTGTAAAAGAATAATAAGAAGAATTAATAGGGTTTAAAAGAACAAGTTTAGTGAAAGTAATATTATACAAAAAAGTAGGAGCAAGTAATTATCAGTTTACTGAAGAAGAAATGTCATATTTCATATAAAAAATGATCATGTTATTAGGCAAATCAAGAGAAAATAAAGTAGGTAAAAAATGTTATCCCGAAAATTTGGAATGGTGCTAATTAAATACTTAAATATATGCAGATAATTGGTAAGAGAAAAAATAATGAGAAGAATATTGTTAGAAAATGAAGAGCACTTGAAATAAAGAATGGGAAAAGTTCTACCATTTATATCAGCATACATAAATATATATGTGTGTGTGTTTGTGTATATGCTTCAGTTCTTATCTAAATTCAGATTGAAAATCCAATGCTTACTGTGTGGAATTCTTAATAATGACATACATATTATGGGGTAGGTGGTGCTCTGTTATAGAAGTGTCCAAACACTGGATTATAGAATTAGAGATTTTTTCCAGCCTTAAAGATCTATAACACCATCTGAAACTGAATTATTTGAATGATAGGTGCAGTAACAGCAATAGATCCAAAGCCACTGAAATCTCAAAGCAGCCCCTGAAATGCTCAGAAAACCTAGGTGGAAAGTAGCTAGTTGTGAGTCTGTTACCCTTTGTAAGATATATTAACCACAATAGCCTATCTGCCCGGGCAATCTGACCAATGTGGGCAGAGGATTTTGTCACTAAGCTCTTTGATAGCTTTTGTATGGAGCAGAGGTCTTTGTTGAAGGATGTGCTTCTTCCCCAGGATTTACCCCTAAGTCATTAATTTGAGTTAAGAATCATGTTATTCATAAAATTATAAAGGAGATTCTTGTTAAATGATTGTTGTAATGATTTGAAATTCTCTGTGTTAGTGGCATTATTTGGGCTTTTCATCTCAAGAAAGTGACTGTGCATTACCTGCTTCTGGTAATCACTGTTCTTCTAGCTTATTCAGGGTAGGTTTAAACTTTTCTCATTCTTTTCCTTTAATTTCCTTTTTTATTTTGTGGAGGGATCTCCTGCTTACATATGCTTACTGTAATAGGCTTGATTCCATTTATATCTTGTGGTTAGTAAATTTCACTTAGTAGAGTAACTTTTGTTTACATCAGTTCTTGAAATCACTTCTTTTACTAAATTTTAGCAAAATCTGAATTGAAGGGAGCATCATCATCTGTCTCCAGGTGATTGTGAAATACTTATTTCTTAATATTTACTGACCACAAAAGATAGAAAACCTGTCTTTTGGAAGAAACATTATTTGTTTATGATTCTTTAGACTTGTGCTTTACCTTGTGTCTATGGAAGTTCTGAACAGAGAGATTTTAACCTAAGACTCACAGGTGGTTTGAACATGTAGTTTACTATGATTTACAGGGGTTTAGATGCTTGGCTTTTTTTTCCTGGATTGAAAAAATTCTAAAGAGACCTGTGCTATTAGGAAATTGAACCCATAGGTGATACCTTTTCTTTTTAACATGCAACATAGTAACCAAGTGAATTGGTTACAATACTAGGTTGATTTACTATTCTTAAAAGTACTTTTTTTTGGGTGTTAGTTTTTCTGTTTGTTTCATTCTCTTTAAACAGACATTTGTAGTTAATATATTCAGTGTTTACCCTGCTCAATTTGACTTTTTTTTACTTTGTTGTTTCACAAAAATGACATTCTCAGTTTTACCTTCAAAGAGTATGCCTGAGATTTTTAGTTTTCTTTGGTGGTTCTAGGACAGAAGGGCAGAAAACTGTTAAAGTCTGTTATCTTTTTATTGTCCTGCAGCTTATTCTCCAGGGTGCCTTAAACAAAGCTGTAACTCTCCTTCCTGATTTTGATATGAGCCTTCATCACTGTCCCCATTTTGAAGGTGGCGTGTTTGAGGACAGAAGTTGAGGTAGTTTAGCCAACATGATCTATGGAGACACTGTTGGCCTTTATTAAAATCTGCAGTTCCTGATCTCAAGTCATGAATTTAGACAAATATAATATTTTCAAATTATAATAAAATATTTTTCCAAGTATGATATAGCAGTCTTACTCATATGGGAGATAACCAAAAGTGCTTTGACAACCATACAGGTCTCTCAAATGCATCATACTGTTCTTGAGTTTTTATTTTCAGGCAGATAACCAGTATTGTATTCTTTTCTAAAATTAAAAACCTGAAATCCTTGGAATTCAGACCTCTACCTTATGTCCTGAGACCTGCATTATCAAATTTGTAGTCTCTAAAAAAGTACAATAAGACACAGGAAATACCTTTCAAAGGTGAGTGTTTCTCTGTGTTTTTAGTAATCTGCATAATGAAAAAGGAAAAGCACATTGCTATTTAACTGGATTATAGAAAAAAATAAAGAGTTCAAAGACATACAGATAGTAAATCAGTGGGATTTTCTTTTATTTGTTTTTATAAACATGGGAGCAAGATGCTTATTTTCTTACCTCTTTTGTGTAACTGTAGTGCGTGTTTTTCTGTACAGTTTGATATGTGTCTTGCTGTTAATAATATAAATTTTGGGAAGTTTTGGAGTGGGTTTGGGTTTTTTTCAGCAATGTAGATAATCTCTGTTTAGGAACATATACCTAGGGCATTAATTTTTGAGTAAACTTTTAGAAAATTAAGATGTCATTGCATGAACAGAAAAGAAATTAAAATATGACAACCATAAAGGTTTTAGCAGCAAAATTCAAGGTGACATCAGGACAAAACTGCTAAAGACTGAATAATTCATCATTAAATCATCACAAGGTTTGACACATATGGAAGAGCAAATTAGTCTGAAAAAATAAGTGGATGCTTTTAGGACAGAAAGGAATGCTTGATTGATAAATGAGACGTATTTCCTTCACAATAAAGTAAGTATTAATAATTAATTAAAAGACAAGGTTTATTTAAGAAGAACTGCTTAAATAGGACAAGCAGAAAGCTTATTCAAGAAGGATAATTCATTAATTAATATTAATTTTTAACCTGCTCAGGTCTTGTCTCTGTGAGCTCTGTGCCCTTAAATACAAGATTATATGGCTTCCTTGTAATTATCTTTGGTCCAATATATTTTTTGGCTACTTTTAGTGCACGCAGTGAAAGCACATTGAGAGGGATTGCTGGGGATTGACCCCTAAAGAGGTTGCATCCTGGTGGGTAGTGGATCTTATCTGGGAGCTAACCGGGATAGTCAAGGGACAGGAGAGAACCCAGTTTGGGTCTCAATTCTTCAAGCTTAGTGCACTTAGCCAGTGATCTACTGGGTAAGAGGGCAGTATCCATTACTGTGGGGACGTTTTGCTGAAAGATAAGGAGCTGACATAAGTGCATAGCTTCAGAAGATGATGAACACTGGCCAGAGAAGAATGCCAGTGTTTGTATAAGAGAGGAAGAAGGCTAAAGCATTGATTACAAAAGGAATTTCTTTTCATTCCTCAAAATTTATATTGACAATGATAAGCTTGGTAATTCCTTTGTATGTTGGCTTGTGTGAATGCCATTCTTAAATGTCAGTGAATAATAACATTAACTGTGGAATGAGGCCTGGGTATCTAACTGTAGCAAAAAGCTATGGGGTCCAGGTCCAGGCTTCCAGCTTGAAAGACTCTGTGTTCAGCTCTCTGATGTTCACTAGCAAAATTCCCACACAGATACCACCACAAAACTGGTGGGTCTGATGCTTAGGGACAAGATTTAGTGCTTGGGCTCAGCTGTACTAGGTTAACAATTGGATTTGATCATCTTAAAGCTATTTTCCAACCAAAAGGATTTTATGATTCTGTGAGTCTACACACCCAGCACTACAGATCCTTTCATATACCTACTAATATTCTGTGTTATGCAAGACTCAGCATGACCTTACACATCAGGGAGTTGCTAGGCCATGACTGTGCAGTGAGAACTTGCTACTAAAGAGAAAATACATCTGATCCCTATATCTCTTGCTTGAAATCAGCATTAAAAGATGTCATCTGGACATGTTCACAAGCTGTGCTTATCTTCTCTATGATACAGAAGAGCTCCAGGCACTGCCTTGAAAGGCAAGCTCTGTATTTTTCAACCTTTTAAAGTCAAGTTTTCAGTTAGATCTATACCAAGGGATTTTCCTTCTTGAGAATTCAGTAAAGAGGTGTGTTTTCATAAATCCTGCTTATGTATGATGATGTTCCTTCAAACATTTATGGAAGATTTATGTTACGTTCAAAGCTAGGAGCTGGCATCAGATACTTTTGCAGAATCCTTTTAATTAAACTGTTTTTTTTTTCATTTTGGTACCAAAGATCACTGTTGTTATCAAACAATGTGCTTTGGAATTTCAGTAAGTATGAAAAATTTCATTTCTGCAAGTTGGTAACACCAAAAACTAAACTAGATATAATCCCTCAGCTGGTCCCCTCCTCCAGATGCTGACACAAATCCATGTGGCTTTCTATGCCTAGTGGAGAACACAATTGTTAAATGAACCAAATTCAGAAAGAAAACTAAGAAGATAATTTGAAAAAAATTTATGCTGAGACCTTGTCTCTTTCTAATCAGACAAATTGGTAACATCTTTGAATTATGCTAATTACACAATTCATGGCAAAATAACGCTGGTGAATTAGTTGCCTATTATAGATGAATAGAAAACATAATATGCCACTGGTAAGAGTATCCTGCTTTTGTGAGTATATTGACTAAAAATGTATCCAGATTCCCAAAAACTGTTTTCTGTACCAACCTCAAATATGGTGAAAGCTTTGAGACATGTGATTTTGACACATTTCCTTCCTACTTGAGAGATCACCATAAGAAACTTATGTTTTCCTTCACATCATATATAGATGTGCAAATTCTAGTGAGGAATCCTCCTTGATATTCATCAACTTTACTAACCACTGCTGGTGGAATTCACAGAAAGTATCAAAGGCCACCTATGTTTTCATTGCCAAAATTTGAACCCTGTAACAGTCAGCTTATATCCAGGACCCAAACTAAAAACAGCATTGAGGTATGATTGGTTTTAATATTGACATATAAACATATATCTATTTGTATTTCCTTGGCAATCTTAGAAGTATTTGACCTGAAATGTTGTTCTATTATCTGATATGATTTATATCAAAGGATGCAAGAAAAAAAGTGTAAATATTTGAATAGTTCTTGGAGGGATGCATCCAATCTGCAGTGATAAAACACTCACAGAATCACAGAATGTTAGGAGTTGGAAGGGACCTTGAAAAATTATCTAGTCCACCCCCCACGCTCAAACAGTATCACCTAGGAACTAAAACCTAGAACAAGGGGCAATGGTTCCAAACTGGAACATAGAAAGTTCCTTCTTAATATAAGGAGGAACTTTTTCACTGTGAGGGTGACAGAGCACTGGAACAGGCTGCCCAGAGAGGTTGTGGAGTTTCCTTCTCTGGAGACATTCAAGACCAACCTGGACACGTTCCTATGTGATCTACTCTAGATGATCCTGAATTTTTGCTCTGAAGTAGGGTATTTAAAAGTCAGTAGAACCACACCGCTGAAAAGACAAACATGGTGGCCTAAGTAAAATTAGTTACGGAGCCATGAGTCTGGGTCTTACTGATTTGCAGACATCTATATGACTAGGGAGTTGCTGTAAGAATCAGCCTGCTAAACTGCTGTTTTCCTGAGTTATGACTGCAATGTTTCTTACAGGTCAGGGCTCCAGTTTCTATGTTACATCTCAGGTCCTCATGGTTTTGTGAAATGAGGATGATAGTGTTACTCTGTCAGACAGGTATAGAGTGAGGTTAAAACTGGTGGTATTCTTGCAGACAATAAGGCATACTACAATTATGTAAGGGTATGTAAGCACACCTACACTGTAGCAGGCATCGGGATACTCCCAGATGATTGTTAGCCATTACGTTTTCTGGCTCTGCCACTATTCTGAAGTGTCTGTCCAGTAAATAGCATCTGATAGTGACTAAATGCCAGTATGTATTGCTATTCGAGCTGATAGATAGGCAGATAGATACGTATTTATTTTTGGGAAGTGTGCTCATCAATATCACATATTTCTAATGAGAAACAAACCCCAACATTTTAAATGCAACTGGGCTTGCAAAGTGCATGGAATGTGCAGGATAGAGCACCTTATTCCTGATAAAAGTAGAAGAATTGTGTGGCAGAATATGAACAGAAGACTAATTTTCACCCCAGAGGGACTGGTAATAGGAGCAAATGCAACAAATGTAACAAAAACGATGGGAAAAACATATAGTTAAAGTATTTTAAAGCCTCTAAATGCAGTAGAATGCATACACGGTTTTCCTTCAGGCAGGAGAGTATGTTTGCTACGTCTGATGAATGTTGGCTATGTCACTACCTGCACTGCAGAAGCCACTAGGACACCATGAGTAGCTGAGAAAAGAATAGCTTTAAACAGTGCTCTGGCTAACTAGCAGGTTAAGACTCCAAGTGCAGTTACTTTATTTTAGACTGTAAATTACTATCCTGTAAAGGGAGAAAATGCGTTGTGAGTAGTAGCAGTCATCTTGTCCGCAGCTCATTGCAGAAAAAAAAATGAAAAAAAAAGCCCACACATCTAACTCTTCATTAACATGTAGTTCACTAATCACTGTGGTGAAGGTGTAATTTTATCTAGAATTATTCTATAAGATTCAACAACAGTATTCCAGTAATCTTTATTTCAGTTTAGCTCTTAGCCAGGAAATAGAGAAAATTAAAACCTTCACATAATCCAGTGTTACATTTATTTGGGGGAAAAATAAATTTACTTTTCATTTGTTTATAAGCATAACCAGGAAACCTAACTTTAACTATGTAATCCTTATTTTATGGGTGAAAATATGAAATAAACATTAGGCAAAAAAACACATATTTTTTTTCCCTTCTTTCTTTGGAGTTTTATGTTGTTTGACTTCCCTTTCCCTTTGACACAAATTTGCTTAACCCTTTTTTCAAGGGCAATTATAGTAATGAAGATCTGCAACACTTACTGCTGAATTGAAATGGCCAAGTGGGAAGGGCTAAGTCAGAATGAATTAAAATTATTTCATAGAGCACAGACAAAGCCTTTGTGTCCTAAAGAATGACTGAGTAAATAGAGGATATGTGCTTGCTGGATAATAAAAAAAATAGTTCTTAACAGCCTTGAACAGTCTCTGGCTCCCTTATATTCTCAGTATGCAGGGTTAGGATGTACCTAGCAATGGGGTTTTGTAGCTCAAAGCTCCTCTGTATTTTGCTAGTTGGTCTGAGTTGTCAGTGTTTTACTACTCAATAGTTAAAAATTGCTCTATTTTGTGTGTGTACATGCTTTTACAATCACAAAGATTTTTATCCAACTCACTTTCCCTTCCCATTACTAGTGACAGTCTGTGTCAGGGCGGTGGCAAAGACCTGAGTTCATGTCCTGAGGTCATTTCCTGGATTTGGGCACTAGTCATGGCCAAAGAAAAACACTCTGTCTCTAAAGTCTTATGTTGCTCCCTAGAGTTTCCTGCTTGTTTACTGTAGAATTGGAAGTACTCCTGGAAAGCTTCCTAAGTGGACTTTTTGGTCCTAAAATAAGGAGAAAGGTCCAAGAGACATTATTGAGCAAGCCTAATTTTTGTTAACCCTGAAAATACAGATGTGAGTAAGCCAGGACTTTAAGATAGCTTGGGGTGGGGGTGGGGAGGAAGGGTGAAACAACAGATTAACTCAATACAATTTAGAAATTATTATTTTTATGGTGGAGGGTTTTTTTGTTTTTTTTTTAATGAGAGCATTTTATACCTTTCCATCTTATTTCCTAGTCTGTCACAGTTGTCATTTACTGCGAACTTGAATAGCCCTAAAAACTTCAAATCATCTAGGTTGGAATCACTCACGGGTGATTAATGTAACTATTCAAATTACTGGGAGAGCATGTGCACTTTTAAAATATTATCTGTAAGTATCTGACCCTAATGCTAAGTGGAAGCATTCCAATTCTGATAAAGAAGTTTCTTAACACAAACATTAAGTCCTTTGAGATTTGTGTGCATATATTTGAGATAACATAGTTCTAAAATATTATATAAAGCATGACTACATGGCAGTCAAAAGTAATTATTATGCATTTTTTGCATATCACGTGTACTTTGCAAAACTGGTGGGAAGGAATCTTTCCAATTATCAGTCACATGCATGTATAGAAAAAGTATTTTTTCCACTGAAAGCAATCAAAAATGAGAAAATTCCAAGACTGCCGCCCAAGCAAGATGCTATGTGAAGTTTATTATTCATGATTGCTTCCTGCGTGTTGATAAACATTCCATTCACCAAGTGTTCTGCTACGTCTCTTAAGGTGATATCATACATTTCTGCATCCCTCTCTGTCAACACTTCCTCTCAGATTTTTGCTGAAGCCCTTCATGATAGCATACAATCACAATTTGCAGTGGTTGAAACTATGTGACTCCAGCTTTTAGATTATCACTTTCTCAGTTCATAATTATAAACACCGATGTTAACATTACCATTAAGAATGCAAGACTTACCTGGAATGCATTCTATCCCATTACAGAACATGAAACTTCAGTGCAAAAGCAGTGCATTTTGATACACTTTTTCTCCTTCTTGTAGATGAACTATCAGTAATTCCCATTCTTTCCACATTTCCAAAATAGCATTCATGATAAAATGACTACACATGGAATTAAAAAGTAAAACCAAAGAGCAACAGAATATAAATCTAGTGTTAACTAACACACTACTTTTTCCCAGTGATTTTTCAATACTCTAATTGTCCACTAGTAAAGATTTATACCGTTTCAGTGAGATACAAGAACCGTGTTCTTTTTTATCTGCATTTAATGTGTGCAAAGAAAAGCAAGTCCATCTCCACCTCCCCTCACTCTGCCAAAAGGCGATTTGTCAATAAAACTTCCCAAGTAGTATTGACAATAGACTATTTCACACTGTCTCTTTGACAAATATTTAAGTACCTTCTTCTCTTTTATCATTTTACATTCTCTGTTTAATTAACATGCCTGAGATTGACATAAAATAGGAGGTCATTCACTTGGACATAAAGCAGTTTAAATGTTGACTTTTAATTCAATTAGATAAATATCAAAGCATAGATTAAAAAGTCAGTAAGCAACCTTCCTGAAAATGAAACATATTCTCCAAAGTTCTAAATCTATTGAATATGGAACTGCACAGGGAAAAAAATCAGATCTCAAGCTTTTGGTTTTTATTTTTTAGTAACTTTCAAAATAACTTTCAAAAAATAAAATTTTTTAAATGTTTTTAAAAGGAACAATAAGTAGCTGTTTTTCTATTGTAAATATTTTTTTCAATTATTATCACAGTAATTCTTACTAGCATTGCTATTTTGTGTATATGTGCTAGTATGGTTTATTCCTCTAGAAATGTGTCCATCTTAAAGTTTTTCAAGCCTTTTCTGACAATAGCTAGTAAATACAAACATGTTTTACTACATTCTCTTCATTGCAAGGATGCATCTTTCACAATGTCAGCACTTAGATGTTCTTTCAGCTGGTTTTACCCCTTCCATTTAATTTTTTTAGAAACTATATTTTTTCAAAACAGAACATATGCAGGTAAATCAAAAATAAATGGCATCTCTTACGGAGATTGCAAAACATGGGAAACACACCTAAGAAATTGTGCCAACATTTCTTTTTCCAACTCTATTGCAGTGTCAGTAACTATACTACCTCAAGCTGAATTGCCAAACACCAATTCCAAACAAAAATTTCTGTAATTTGAAAATAACTTGATCTTTCTTTATTATTTTTTACATAGGCAACGTAAATCATGACAACCTTTTATATATGAACTTACCTCTGCTTCCCTGAACTTGGAGAGCAAGGCAAATGATCAAAAATATTAATCCAGTTTTCAAATGCATGCTGTCTATTGATCATTCACAGTTTTCAAGAACAATCATTCATGAAATAAGAAAATTCAGGTCAAGTAGAAGAATATTTTTTTCTTAAAGAACCAAAATGCCCAAACGTCTTCCCTGTTTGTTTTGTTGTTGTTGTTGTTGTTGTTGTTGTTGTTGTTGTTGTTGTTACTATTTTTCAGGTGTCCCCAGCCTTGGATTGCATTGAATTGCAACTAAGCGAAGAGTGCAACAGGTGCCAGAAGGCAAGAGCTGGACAAACCCCTTGAACACACACACTTCTAGCCTGGGGGACTGGAGCGGTAAGACAAGAGTGACGAAGTTTTAAAAAAAAGCAGTGTCTGTTTCTGGAATAATCTGTTTATCTGCTGCTCAGACATAATCCCTCTTACGGTCCAGCTGGAAGAGCTTTCTTCATCTTATTAACCTTCTGGAGTAGCATCTGTCAATCCCAGAAGACTTCAGTAGCACCATGATAAACAACGGAATTCTCTTCTAGTGCCCATGGGCGTTGTGGAGGTATGGCATGTGAGCAGAGGAGAAATCATGGGGAGAGTTAATTGTGGTATTTCCAAACCAGTGATCATAAACCCCAGGGAACTCCCTTTGAAGAGGAAACCAGCTTTTTCTGAAAGAGCATACTATACTCAGCTTTCCCACTGCCTATGTCTTGGAAGCCCCTCTCCTTTCTCATACCAGAACTTGCTCTTGTAATATTCCTATCAGAGCAGTGACGATGATGTCCTGTGACAGCAGTGGAATGGTGTGAGTCAGCAGTAAATTGCAGCAGTGTTCAGGGTTGGCACAATCTGATGCCAAACTGGAAGTGGGGGAGGGAAGGTGCTGCATGGAGGGAGATGGAGAAACAGTTGGTGGGAAATGCTGTTTCAAGCACATAGTTATAACCAGGCCAAGAACTGGCAGCGAGTGAATAGACTGTTCAAACAGCTCTGTTCCAGTTTCCCAAATGTCTATTCTGGTAATATATTTGTCATGTGTAAGTGTTTCATATTTACTTTTTGTTTTCCAGAATGTTGGGATTTTTGTTGGTGGTGCTTTACACCAGGTGGGCATTTGTGATAGTCTGGCCTCTCAGAGATTTTTGAGTGACTGTACTTTAACATAGGAAGTATCAAGACATGCAGTAAGAATCTGTTTTCTAGCACTGTAAGTACAAGTTACTTTAAGAACAACCTTTATTTGAACCCAATCAGTATTCTATTTTTACTCAGGATTTAAAGAACGGTAACTCCCCTCCCTTCCCAAGATTGCCTAATTTTAACTCTTCAGAGCAGCTAGTACAGAGCGTGGGCTGGGACAAAATAAGATTTTATTTTTTTAAATTATTTTCACAATCTTTTTCTGATTTTTGAATGTGTTATGCATTTTGTTTCTTACACATCATTTTATTGTTCTAACAACACAAATTCAGAAGACCATGCCAGCAGCTTGCTTCAAGGGATCAGAATTTCCACTGGAGAAAATTTGAGTATTACATAAGGATTCTTCTTTAGCGATACCAATATTTGTCTTTACATATTTTATATAGCATAATTGTATGGTATATAGTGTAGTCATATAAATACAATCTCTGTAAAGCACATAAGCTTTACCAAGCACTGATAACCACGTTGTGTTTGAAATATTAAGTTCCCCCAGTATATGATCAGTTGCTTCAACTCTCAGTCTGCAACAATTGGTGTTGTAGGGAATTTTCTGAGGGCAGTGGCATCCACTGTTTCTGCTGACATCTGAAAGTGCAGGATTGGTGAAAGTCACAGATTATTTCCTCAGAGTACCCAAGGTAGCAAACTCCCTATGGAATTTGGTAGGAATGTGATCCTTTAATTCCATTAAGAATCTAATTTAAGCATCAGACTGCATTTTGAAAATGTGCAATAAAGAGATTTACTTAATTACTATGCAAAGAATTATTAGAGAAGCCTGAGCCAGAAATCAGAAATCCTTTACCAAAGCTTTAAATTAAAAACTTATTTTTGAGCTCTTCATGTATTGGAGAAGACAAATATTTAATAAAACATAGTCTTATCTTTCAGAGATAAAGGAACAGGAACAATCCTAGAACACACCAGAGTGGTGTTTAGTGTCAAATTCTGACTTAAGGAAAATACTGAGCTCCATGGGTAACTGTGGCTAAACATCTGTAGGTCAGGAGTCTGCATACTTTGAGATGATGCTTAAATCATTAATATTTTGAGTTTTTTTTTCTGTTAAGGCAGAATGTATTTTTTTTTATGTATTTCCATTTAAATAAGAAATTTTGTAACTAACCTTGATAACTGCCACAGTGGAAGCAAACAAGAATGATAAATACTCATTAAAACCAAGGCAATATTATCTAGGGACCACTCCATCTCTACGTACTGTAGTGTTTAATTATAGGTCACTGTTAATTAATCTAGAAGTGCTTCTTCTGGTTGGTTTGCTGTCAACAATAATTATATATTGTTAAAGAGGAGAGAAAAAATATACTGAAATTCAATAGTGCATTGCAAATATACTACCAAGACACGGGAAGGGCAAAACTGTATGTTAAAATATCCATTCACCCAGGATAAGTGCTTGTAAATGAGTTAAATCTGACCCATTAATGGTCACCTCACTGAATCACTGCATATATCTAAAATAATACACTGATGTGCTGTTTAAATACAACTAAACTGCAGAAAAATGACACTTTAGGCTATGAAGGACTCCTTTAGAAAAATTTTTAATGTAAATGATAGGTAAGTCTAGAGCTCAAAGCACAATCGCATAAAGATGATCTAAAAGTTTCTTTACGTAACGCTGAATTTTAGGTACCTTACATAGATATGTAAATCAAGGCACCAGCCAGCTCACTTTCCCTATAAAGACAAATCTGATTCTGTACTATCAGAGTCAGAGTCTATAACGTCTCAGTTTAACTTCTGGTTTCAGTTGTGCTGAGTAATTTCTCTTACTGGTCTAGACAACTATTTTCCTTATAACTTTCATGTTGCATATACACGAGACACCTCTCCCAGCCTGAAACCGTGGATATCTGTAACTGTGAAATATCTTTTAAATAACCTCAAGTCTTTCTCTGGTATTCATTATTTCTATAGGAGACATGTTGGTACCTGGCAACCAGCACTCACCAGGAACAACTTTAGGCTTCCGATCATTTCTATTGGAGTGTCATTAAAATAATAGTAATGCAGAAAATGCTGTGGAAATGAAGTTATTTTTTTAGTCTGAGTAAATGTTAGAAGTGGATTAATAATTTTGTTTAGAATACAGCAATAAAATTGAATTGTGAGAAAAAGCCATTAAGAATAGCAGTGACCCAGGAGCTCAAAAGAAACCCAGAGATTAAAGTTCTGAGTTGCTCACTGTGCAACTGAGTGTTTAAATCAGCCCCCATACCAAACAAAAGAGTTTTCAGAAAGGTATTGGTATGAATCTGGAAGATTGTACTTGGGCTAGTCTAAATTCTTTGCTAGGCAAATTGATAGAAAAAATAATAAAAGAAAGAAGCACAACAAAAGAATGATCTGGCTGATACAATCTCCTTGGATATCCAGCAGTTTTTGAAGAACTCTGTTCTTAAAGAAACCAAGCTGTCAAGGAGTAAAAAGAAAAATCTTCTTTATTAATAGTTTGCTAAAAGCCAAGAAATGAGGGAAAGAAATGAGCATTTCAAAGGCTAGATGTTGCCATTAGGCTTTATGCTGGAAGGACAGGCAAATGGTAAGGTAACAAAATTTGCTGATGGTACAGAATTGCTCAAAATCATTAAGAAATTCACTAATAGTGCAAAGATACACTGAATACACTGCTGCTGAATGTGGGTAGCAAAGCTGCAGGTAAAATACATCCATGGGGAAAAAAAATGCTATAAACAAAGAGATATTATTTGCTCTAAATTAGGAATAGCCATTTGGCAAGGAGAGTTTGAAAGATTTTTTTTCTCATAATGGTATTTCAAACCTTAGCTGTGATCAAAAGGAGAAATAGAATATTAGTACTTTTTAGAAAGGAAGAGAGAGGAAGGCAATTTAAAACAAGGAAACATACCAAGCATATTTAATGATGGTCTGGTCCTATAATAACAATAATACTTAGTAAAAGTAGAAATATTACCAGCATGATGGCAAGGTTAAGAGGAACGGCATAATTTCTATACAATGAGATATTACTCAGGTCAGGAGTGTTTAGCCTGAAAGAGAAATGTCAGAAAGGTTGAGGAGATTATTAAATTACTTGGTTTTTCTCATAATATGAGAACAGGAATATACAAAATTTAATTTACAGTATTCTATTGTCTACCTTCTTCCTAAGCTTTTTATAATTTTGGTCTCTGCAGCTTGCTGTGACAAGAAATTTTCCAATTTAGTTGATCATTTTATAATAATTTATTTTGACAAATCTGACAAATTCATGAACAGTAGGTCCATCTGGGAGTGGACATTCTCAAGCTGTTCCAGGTGCAGCCTCTTGCACAAAGTCCATTAATCACTAATGGTCAACCATTGTGATGGCACATTAGGAACTGGATCACTTTGACTTGCCTGTTCCTTTTACTATTTTCCTATCCATTTATTTGCCATAAATATAGATATTAGATCCAACATAATGCCCCTTTCCAAGAAGGGTTGGAGGGAGGATCCAGGGAACTACAGGCTTGTCAATTGACCTCAGTGCCAGGGAAGATCATGCAAAGGGTCATCTTGGGAGCCATCATGCAGCACATGCCTGATGGCCAGGGGATCAGGCCCAGTCAACATAGGTTTACAAAAGGCAGATCCTGTCAGACCAACCTGATCACCTTCTACAAGGTGACCTGCTTAGTGGATGAGACAAAGGGCTGTGGATGTTGTCTACTTGGACTTTAGTAAGGTCTTCAACACTGTTTCTTTCAACCACTGGCCTGGACTGGTGCACCCTCTTCTGGGTTACAAACTTCCCATCAGTGAAGCCAAATCCAGCTAGAAGCCGGTCAAAAGTGGTGTCTCCCGGGGCTCAGTCCTGTGTCCAGTTCTGTTTGACAACTTTATCAATGACCTGGATGAAGGGATTGAGTGTTCCCTCAGTAAGTTCGAGGATGACGCTAAGCTGGGAGGAAGTGTCGATCAGCTTGAGGGTAGGAAGGCTCTCAGGGGAACCTGAACAGGCTGGACTGATGGGCTGAGACCAGTGGGATCAGATTCAGTAAGTCCAAGTGCAGAGTCCTGCACCTGGGACATAACAACCCCATGCAGTGCTACAGGCTTGGGGAAGAGTGGCTGAACAGCTGTCAGGTGGAGAAGGGTGTTGGTGGACTGCTCATTGAATATGAGCCAGCAGTGTACCCAGGTGTCCAAGAAGGCCAACAGCATCCTGGCTTGTATCAAAACCAGCATGGCCAGCAGGTCTAGAGAGGTGATTGCACCCCTATACTCGGCATGGGTGAGGCTACACCTCAAGTACTGTGTCTAGTTCTGGGCCCCTCACTACAAGAAGGACATCAAGGTCTTGGAATGTGTTCAGAGAAGGGTGACCAGGCTGGTGAAGGGTCTGGTTGGCAAATCTTATGAGGAGCAGCTGAGGGAGCTGGGCTTGTTTAATCTGGAGAGGAGAAGACTGAGGGGAGACTTTATTGCTGCCTATAATTTTCTGAAAGAAGGTTGTAGAGATGTGGGTGATGGTCTCTTCAGCTAAGTGACAGGTGATAGGACAAGGGGAAATGGCCTCAAGCTGCACCAGGGCAAGTTCAGATTAGATGTTAGGAAAAAGTTCTTCACAGAAGGAGTTGTTGGGCTGTGGAACAGGCTGCCCAGGGTTGAGTCACCATCCCTGGATGTATTTAAAAGACGGGTAGATGAGGTGCTTAGGGATAGGGTTTAGGAGAGGACAGGTATGGTTGGATTCAATGATCTTAAAGGTCTTTTCCAACCTAGTCGTTCTGTGATTCTGTTACTACTGTTAGACATTGAGCTGTAGTCTCTAACTCAGACTAACCTAAGTCAAGCTTACGGAGTATTTATAACTACCTCCTGCTCATACCAAGTGGTTCAGCAAACTCATCCCTTTTCTGTGTTACTTCTCCAAAACACGACCCTGATGCAGTTGCAGCAGACATTGTGGAATTCTAGTCTTCACAGATATTTGAAGCAGATGGTGCATTAATGCAGTTCTATATCTCTTTTAATGAACATAAGCCTAGATATCTTCAGCAAGCAAAAGCTACCTCCAAGGCTCTTTAGGCTCTTTAAAAAGCTTTGCTGTTTTGCCGTTACTATCAGAGTTAGGAAGTCCTGGCACCCCTTATAATTTAGAATGGGAAAAGGTATTTTTTGCATACATTTACATGATGAATTACAGATGTATCTTTCATGACTGCTTGACCCTGTCATCTGTGTTTCGCTCTGAAATGTTTTATACTGTATGATCTTAAAAGGATTAATGTGTTTACGTGTTGTTTAATGTGATAAGAAAGGTAAGGGTATGAAAAAAAGCATGGTATTAACTGAGTAATGAAGCATAATTATGAGGAAAATACCCCAGCCTGACTGCTGGTTCAGGATGATCACTGATAAACAAATTATGCTCATGTTGACAGGTATACAATCTTTCTTTGGTATCATCAAACATCTAAGTAGGATTAAAATTATTTTTTCCTAGTGGGCAGTGATGCAGCAAGCTGACCATCAGCTTCCAGTCAGTGGAGATAAAGACTTCAGTATATCTGTTCAAAGAGATTATCATGCACTTTCTTGTATACCAATATGCAATTTCCTGTTGTTCCTGGAGCTGCTTAAGCTTACATCATGAGGAGCTGTAGAGAACGGAAACATGTTTCTTCCCATGCTTGACAAGGTTTTTTTTTCTTTGATGATCAGAAAGGATCTTCCTGGACTTAGCAGATAGAGTTAGCTGATGTATTTACTATTCCTAAAACTGTCCTCAAGAGTGTAGCAAACTAAGTTGAACATTGTAGTCATCAGCTATAACAAAATCAAGCTATTGTTTATGTCACCATACATAAAAGAAGCCTGCAGAGTTGTCTAGTTAGAAAAAGGAAACATAGGAGGAGGTGGCACCTCAGTTTCTTCATATAGCAATGACAGAAGATGATTAGTAAGGAGTGAGAAGGCAAGAAGAAAGATACCTAAAGTTTAAGTGTGCTTGTATCTTTATATTAGTTTAGTTTTTCCCTCTTTTAAAGATTTGGGAAGACATGTTAGTTATACTAGTTATACTTACTGCTGTTCAGTTTTTTCGTTCACATTTTTTCTTATAATTATTCCTTCTCATGCACAGTGGATTTGTTCATCAGTCCTTTACTTTCTAGATTGACCATGCGAAAATGAGGTATGCAATGATCATATTTCTTGCATATGACCGATCTAGTAGGCAAGAGCTTTTGGCTCAGAAAAAGGTCTTGTGAAAAACCCAATATGTGCACCAGTGTCAGGTGAGCTAAAGCTGCTGAAAGAAGAGAAATGAAAAACCTACCCAGAAAGATAGAAATATATGCAAATATATGGAAATTAATTCTCTTTATTTTAGAAACTATGAAGTATGTGCACGTGTGTTTAATATTAACAGTTTCTCACTTTCTTCTTCAGAATGGGTGGGTTGGTTTTGTATTCAGCAGGGGACAGGTGACAGCTTTCACGACTCTTATGGACCGCTCCATGAACCCTGGAACTTCCTGATCTGTATGTGTGGTGATAACTGTTTTTAACAAAGTTAGTAGCTGTGATTACACACAGTTCCAGCAAGAGTAAATATCCAAATGTAATGCAAATATTTTCTCAACAAAATGTAGGAAAATTTGAAGTAATAGTGTGGAGATTGCTTTTGACTTGTCCTGGGCAAGGCTTAGAGAATTATTTAAATAATTTAAACACTGTCATCAATATCATTGGTCTTTTTCTTCAGTTACTTTCAGTGATATGCTTACTGTGTCTGAACTCAGAAAAACCTCTTCTGTCAAAGATGCTTTGAGAAGCAGGTTGCATGTCAACTTTTCAAGTATTGGCATCTCAACGATGAAGCTTGTTTTATGCTCTTGATAGATTTCTGTCTCTTTGCTATCCAGTTGACAGTATCATACCTGTCATTGTTTACATAGTGGATTCTATGGATTCTGTTTTTCCCGGTACTGTCATTGTTGGATCCCTCCATGTATTTAACAGTTAACTTCCATGTTGTTGTTGCTACCAATACACTCCTTGATGTTTTATTCAGTATAATATCAACAGTGTGACATTGTCATTATTCAGATTATGTTTTGTTCCTTGTATCACTAGTCATCTTAGATAGTTAAAAGTTGGATTATTGCTATTATTTTATATTCTTTCCAAAGGGTTCTGTGCCAGTTGGGTCTTATTCTGCATCTCATAGTTATATTTTTGGAAATGCAGCTGATGAAGACTAAGGATATGAAAAGAATAGCTTTAATTCTTTCAGGCCATGTTATAGTGTCAATATGCNAAAAAAAAAAAAGAATAGATTTTGACTATTTTCTGTGAAGACAGGTATGTTTTTTTTGTTTCCAGAGCAGTCATTGTTAAGTTGTCCTCATATTTCATATTTAAAAATTGCATCTTGACTTTCATTGAGCAGCTTGAGAATTTGTCATATATTATTTAGAAAGTTTCTGACTGTGTTTCTCTATGAAGACGCCAATTGCCTTTCATTTCCATTTATTCTTTTCTTTCTTGCAGATTTGTATTTCTTAAGTGTTTGCAGTTTCAGTGTAATATTCTACAAGGCCAAATGTATTATACATGTGTTACTCTGCACGCTGACTAAAGCTGGGATTGTTTAGCTCTCAGAAGACTCAGGTGGGAATCTTAATCACATTTTTAAAATACCTGATGGACAGGAGTGAAAAGGCAGAACCAGACTTCCCAGTGTTGCCCAGTGATAGGATAGAAGGCAATGGACACAAAGTGGAATACAAGAAACCTCATTCAAATAGACTTTTTTTAATATAAGTGTGATCAAACACAGGGATTGGGACCTCCAGAGAGGTAGTAAAGGCTTTGTTCTTGAAAATATACAAAACACAGCTGGATGTTGATCTAAGTAATCTGCTTTAGCTGACCCTGATCTTGCTGTGGTGTTGGACTAGGTGATCTCCAGAGGCCCAGCCCTACCTCAGCCAGTATATGGTTCTAGGATGTTATTACAGTGAGTGAGCAGAAACAACTCACCATCAAGAGGCAAGTAATGATTTTTCAAATTCTTTTAAGCACCACTTCAGCCTACTGTAGGACCTCTCTAAGCCACATTCAGCTCCAAACAATATTTCCAGTGGTATTATTTGATGTGCTAAATATATTCACACAAAAGAATTTTAGAGTATAACCCACACAGTACAGGAAGAATTAAATTCCATGTACAGTTATGAGTTTATCAAGTCTAGAGAGCTGAAATTACATTTTAAAGAAAGGAAACTTTATAGTGAATAAGAATAAAACAAATTGTAGATTTTTCTCATTTCTGGAACAGAAATTCCTAGTAATTTTTAAACTATGTTTTAACAACTCAAGTTGCACTATACAAATGTTCAACTAAAGATGACCCATTCCTAAAAAAAAATACACAGGATTGATCACAGTAGTAAGATGAGAATTAAAAAATGTCTCACAGTATAAACAAGACCAACTGTGATTAAGACAGTTACAATTTATAACCTGCATCCTTCCATTAGGGTCCAGTTGCCCTCTGCAAAATGTTGATGGTGCATATGTATGACAGGCAGGGAGAGGGAGAGGCTGAGTCTAAAAAATGTAATGTACACAAATTGTATGTTTCCTTCCCCTTCAGTCCATATTGAACCTTAAATAGTTTATCTTTCATCTTTTGCTCTGTTTTTTAAAATACACGTTGTCCACCAAGTTGTTATTTGCTCAAGCACTATGTTTTGATCCTTTGCCCTGGTGACCTTTTCTGGTATCTTTTCCCCAGGTTTCTATGCTCTCCATTTCTGCTTTCTCTCCTTTCTGACCTTCCCATTTTATCTCACTTCCTAATTCTCTTCCACTTCTTTCCACAGTTTTCTCATCTTCTCCATGTCCTTGGCCACTATGGTGTGTTATTTTGAAAGCTGAGTGGAGGATTGTGGTGGTGATCAGCTACCCTCGCGTGGTAACTCCAAGCTAAGCAGAAGCTACTTTTCTTATACAATACCACCCTCCTCTGGCAGTTCCCCCTTCCTTCCCTCTTCATTTCACTGCTTACTACAGCAATATATGGGTGGCTCCTGCACTCAGAATCCACGAGAACTGTCATTTAGAAAGGGTGAATAACTTATATATTTTTTAGGAAAACTTAAATGGCACTGTACCCCTACACTGGATTGTGTAAACATGAGGGTTTATTTAGGTGCTTTTCAGACATCTTTTTCATCCCAATTCCTCTTTCTTAATTGCTTCCTTTGGTTTGTCAAAGAGGTCTCCAGTTGCTCCATGCCACAATGTGAAGGTGTCTCCTGGAGTGAAATGGTTTTGGGGGAGCCAGCTCAAGGCTGATTTTGGCACAAAGAAAGTTAAAACTTCAAAACCTTCTGTATAGCAGCCATGTGACACATATTGTGGGGTGGCCCATGGTATTGACTACATCTGGAATATTGTGTCCAGTTCTGGGCCCCTCAGTGCCAGAAGGACATAGAACTCATTGAAAGAGTCCAGTGTAGGGTCACCAAGATGATGAAGGGTGTGGAACACCTTCCTTACGAGGAACGGCTGAGGGAGCTGGATCTCATTAGCTTGGAAGACTGAGGTGTGACCTCATTAGTGTTTATAAATATGTGAAGGGTGAGTGTCAGGAAGGACAGGGCCAGGCTCTTCTCAGTGTTGGCCAGTGACAGGACAAGGGGCAATGGGTCCAAGTTAGAGCATAGGTGCTTCCATGTGAATACAAGGAAAAACCTTTTCACTGTGAGGGTGATGGAGCACTGGGACAGGCTGCCCAGAGTGGCTGTGGAGTCTCCTTCTCTGTAGACATTCAAACCCAACTGGACATGTTTCTGTGTGTTCCCTTCCAACTACTAATGTTCTGTGATT
Organism: Heliornis fulica; assembly: GCA_013399135.1. Classification (NCBI taxonomy): domain Eukaryota; kingdom Metazoa; phylum Chordata; class Aves; order Gruiformes; family Heliornithidae; genus Heliornis; species Heliornis fulica. The sequence goes on along the minus strand of VXBZ01012623.1, from coordinate 817 downwards.
GTGTGGCTGAATATCCTTCCATTCCAGGTTGCCTCTTTGCTATGAACTTGCTAGAGGCAAGACAAGATAGTGCCTCTCTCCTTGTACATGTAACACCATGGACATCAGCTTTTCACAGTATTTATGAACACCTCTCTCCTGTGCCACGCAGCCACCTTCTGCAACCTCCTGAGCTTCCTTTCCTACAGACTCCTTCAGCTCAGCCTCACTGCAGCTACTTTATACCTCTCCTCCCTCCCTCTGGCCATTGCTTTGCCTCTTTCATGCCTATCTTTAACACCCTCCTACTGTCAACTAATCCCTTACTAATTAAACTCTGCCCAAAGGACAAGTAAACAAAAGTAGCCCAACTGACATGGAATTTGCAGGCTGTTACTCCTCTTGCTCTGTTTGCATATTTAATCCTTCTCTCCAGCTTTTATCTGCTTGTCTATTTAGACAAGCTGTTGTGGGGTAAGGATGCTGTGTGTGCACTGTACAAGGCCCATTTTCATAAGCACTGTGAAAACAAATGTCATAAATGCTACTGTCACACTGTATTTGAAGGTCATCAGTGGCTACTGTTGCCATGCCTTGAGGGCACTACTGGCAGTTGTTTTACTGAAGTCTGGTTAAGATCTGTTTGGGATCCTGATTCTGGAAACAGGTCCTGCTTGTGAAACTGATCACCCTTCTTGACACCATCTCATCATTATTATTTTGGATCAGATGCTTTCCTGGGTTCCAGCTTCCATGAAAATGTTGCAGGAGGATTTTATAGACTAGCTCAGAATAATGGAGTAACAGAATGTTAAGAGATGGAATGGACCTTGAAAGA
>VXBZ01012617.1:19680-63018 GCA_013399135.1 Heliornis fulica | reverse complement strand
GTGGTAATTTTGTTTAAAAAAAAAAAGGAAAGAAAGAAATTAAAGGAAGAGCCTCCTTTTTTTTCCAAGCACTCCCCCAGATGTTTGTGGTTTGGGATGGATTTTTTTTTTAGTGCCTGGTTAGTCTCATGTATATTGAAACCTGCTCTGCTCACACAGAACAAGGGGGCTCTGACAACATTCAAAGGGGTCTGGGGAGCAGCAGTTTATACAAAGCTTTGCTCTGCTTTCCTGTGAGAGAGGGAGGAGGGGTAGGCATGGGGGGTGGGAGCTGTAAGGGTGGCTGTTCGCTGCACTGGTGTAGTCTGTGGAAACAAAGTGCAGTGAAATAGAGCTTTAAAGTCAGAAGTCCCACAGGCACACCCGGGCATTGGGTGATGTTCCCAAAGTCTTCAGCAGCTTTCTGGGTGCAGGTAGAATGTGCAGCCCATGTCCCAAAGTGGAATAGCAAAGACCTTCTCCAAGTGTCCCTGAAACATTACACAGAACGTTAGGAGCTGGAAGGGACCTTGAAAGATCATCAAGTCCAACCCCCTGCCTGAGCAGGGTCACCTCAATTAAATCACCCAGGAATGTGTCCATATTGGTCTTGAATGTCTCCAGAGAAGGAGACTCCACAACCTCTCTGGGCAGCCTGGCCCAGGTCTCTGTCACCCTCACAGGGAAAGAGTTTTTCCTTACATTCCCATGGAACCTCCTCTGCTCCAGCTTGGACCCATTGCACCTTGTCCTATCAACGTCCATTAAGTGACTCCAGCTCCCCATCAGGGCACGGTGTGGCTCTCCCAGGTGACACCTCTCTGTTGTAAACACTTACTGCAGAGTTAGACTCATGAGTAAGGTGGAGAAGGTAAAGGCTTAGGACACCAGAGAGAAGAAGCCCCAGACCCCACTGGGCATCAGGATGAAATGCAGTGCACTCAGGAACGGGGCAATGGCAGGGGTAGGAGCCTGCAAAGATGCAAGTCTACAAACTACTTGAATTCCCCTTCCAGAATTCATGCCACCACATCCAACAAGGCATCATCTAATAGATTGAATTGACACAGAAACCTGGATTTGCTGCCTCCTCAGAGGGACACCAGGAGGATTACTGGGGTACCAAACAGGACGTCCCAGCAAGGCACTGCACGGGTATGAGCAGCCATCCAGCAGCCTTTACCACTCCAATTAGAGCTACTCACTCTTTTCCACCCTGAAATACAGTTTGACCTGAAAGAGCATTTAATTGCAACATTTTCCACCAAGCCAGGAGCTGTCAAATGGCAGATCAGAGCTGAGCACCAGCAGACAGTGTGTAGTTGCAAGACAGAAAACCAGCTAATTACCCCCTGATTACAGCCGCTGCAGGGACTGGTGCTGACCCAGCTTAGCTATCAAGTGAGCCAGTGAATTGAGTCCTCGTGGCTCTGCAGTGTCAGCTCAGACAACAGGAACTTTGTTGCTGCCCTCCCAGCATGTCCACCCACCTCATCCCCTTCCACTTCAAAGGGCATCAGCATCTCAGGATGCTAATCCAGGCGGCCAAGCTGGGAGAGGCTGGATGGCTCGTAAAGCTGGTGGGATCACAGCCAGACAAGATGCACAGCCTCTCAAAGGTAAATAAATAAAGTCTGTGGAACAGCATCTTCTAGCAGGGAATACACAAGGCTGGGGCTGGAGAGAGGGAGGAGAAAAGCCATCCAGGTTTCTGCATCCATCACCGCTGGATGTACCTGAAATGGATCCAGGCAGGATAGATGCTGCTAACTAGGTACATTTTTCACCAGTCTAACGAGGAGATGTTTTAAATCTTAGCAAGGAGACCTAAATAATTCAACAAAGGCTGGGGTAGGTGAGAGGACTGAAGGGAGTTGAGTTCAGAGCTCTGAGAAAGCTCAGAAAGCATCACATCGATGCAATGACAGCGCTGTGGCACTTGGCCATGTGAGTTTGGGCGTCACGGGTGCTGTTACCCAAGCAGTGGCCAGAGGCCCCATCCTGCTGTCATGGGACTTGTAGCAGAGCTAGGCTGAAGATACAGATCCACAATGCTGTGGGGGCAAGGCAGCCACTTCATGAACCACTTTTGGGGTCCAGAGGGTGGACAGGGACATAGACACACATGTGTTTGAGCTCTAGGGTCTCACTTTCTGGTGCTGTTAGCTCAAAGAGCTCCACAGGTAGGAGTTTACCTGTAGGACACTTTCCTTCTACAAGGATATGTCCCATCAGACCATGGTGCAGCTGGATCTGGCCTCAATGCTGGAGAAAGAGTCTCATCCCATACATTACCCTTGTCTTGGTCTCAGGACTGGATACCTGCCAACAAGCAGACAGTTTAGCACCAAGTCTCTACTGATGTTTCCATCAAGACAGAGGGAAAAAAAAAAAAGAGATTTCACTGATTTGCCAAGGCTGGCTGGTTTTGTGCCTTGACAAGAATTACAAAAGGAATCTCATTAGAGTCTCCTCGGTTCTCCTCAGCCTGACACGGAGCCTGCTGGTGAGCCACGTCGATCAAAGCCTCGCTCGTGACAGCCCAAAGCACAGCCACTGGGATTGTGATTTCTTCTTCTTCTCATCGTTGTGGCACTCATGTGAAGCCAGGGGGAAGGCTGGAGGATCAGTCAGGGGGTGCAGCCACTTTGGGGAAGTGAGACATAGGGTTAAACATACACCTCTGTCTGCTCCCCAACAGCTGCTGGTGGGAAACTTCCAGCTCCAGTTGCTGCCAGTATCTGGAGAAAGTTGTGGGACCACACAGAATATCCGAGTCCTGGGGGATAACCATCCTTCTGTTGTAGGTCCAGTTACATGGGGGATCTACAACCACAGACCAGCTGGAACAGGCTGGGAGGGGGTGGAGTCCCCATCCCTGGGTGTATTTAACAGATGGGACATGAGGTGCTCAGGGAGATGGGTTAGGAGAGGACAGGGGTGGTTGGACTTGGTGATCTTAATGGCCTTTTCCAACCTTGTGATTCTGTGAAACCTATTTCCATGCATGAAGTGGGGTCTGACTCTGCTATGAGCTCAGCTCCAGGCCTGGGGGGACCCTGGTGAAAGATGCCCTTGCAGAACATTGCCATCCCTGATGTAGGCTTTCCATCACAGCCCCTGGGAAGCACCGTGGTACACCTGCCCTTTGCAGCCTGGTGGGATCAAAGCCAATGGTCTGAAGCACCCATGGCAGAGAAAGGTCTTTGGTAAGCCACAAGTTCACCAGCAGAGGCTGAGGATGTAGGAGACACTGTGGATGAATTCTTAGCTAAAATCCCAGGTTTGACAGCAAAGGAGAGGGGATGGGACATGCTCAATCCCTCTCAGGGGCTGATCATGCAGAAGGGCTGTCATGGAGGACTTCCAAACCCAACAGACTCTTGTAGTGATGTCCAACTGTGAGACTCTCTGCCCAGCAGCTCCTCCTATCAGCTCTGCTCCCCATCTGCCACAGGCAAGAGCAAATGCTGCAGTCCCTGATGTGTGCCAGAGTGACACTTCTATTAGATTTCCCTCCTCAGCTGAATGGAGACTTGGTTGGAAATAATTCAATGTTGATGAGGAGAGTTCAGCAGAGTTTCCTATTTTTTGGCCCATTCAAGTTAGGAAAATCTAATTGGCTTTCCATTCCTCCCAGTAGCCTTTAAACCTGCCAATTAATTTCCAGTGGATTTGATAAAATGGGAAAAAGTTTCAAATATGTTACAGTCCTACAAACTGTGCAAAAATAGATGGCTGGGAGAAGAGACCCTGTTAGTAGCTGCAGGATGAATTTACCTGGGGTCTCAAATACCAGCAAGCCCACACTGGGAAGTGCTGTTAGGACTGTACTCAACCTCAGGAGAAGTTTAGGTTGGAAATTGGCATTTCTCTAGGCACAGGAGCAAGGGAAAAGAAAAGGAAATCAAGTATCTGAACTTCAACTACTTATGGGGCAACTTATTTTAATCAGTGACTTGTTTTAATCTTGACTCTGAAGTTGTGTTAATAATCTGATATCTCAAATTAGGGCAAGAAACATGTTTTCCATTCATTAGTCAATCAAGTAAGTATTGCAACATTGTGGAAAAGATATCTTTGATGTTAGACTGCACAAATGAGCTTTGATGGAGCATGGAATAAGGAATGGTGGTAGAAGACCCTAACAGGGACCCCCAGCACATGGGGTAGGCGCACATCCCAGTGCACAACATGACAGGGGCTGAGTCACAAAACACCCACATCCCAGTGGAGTGCTGCAAATAAGGTGCTGCAAGGCTTTCTTCTCACTTTTATACCTGCAGCTTGTCAAAGCAGCAGCATCCAGCTTGTTACCATTTGCTACAACAGTTACCCAGCAGTTGCTGCTCTAGTGGCCATTAAGACAACTCCACTTGGCCGATTCCCCCTCACCTCCTATTTGCTGTCACAATAATCTGACTCTGCATGTTTTGGAAAACCAGTTGCATTTTATGAGGGCTTAGATCTGGAGTCCTCCCACAGGGCTTCCTTTAATGCTTTCATCTCCCCTTACCCTACTCTGCAAACTCAACCATGGGGGACATTTTTTTTCAAAAGCCAGGTTAACTTGCTGAGATGTCATTATAAATCCAAAGCAAATAGGTTTGAGTTGTTCCTTGCAGGCTTTTATTCAGTGAAATGAGTTCAACAGCACAGCAGTTGCTTTGCAAATACACTGCAAAGCTTTGAGGTTTGCTGCAAATCATGGGGTTTCTCTTTGATGCCTGCTCCTTGGAGCTGGAGCAGGGATGGGAAAATCACTGGATTGTGCCTGTCAAGAAAGTGCTTTCTGACAAGTGTTGGGTGAGTCCTCTTTACAGGCTGAATAATGGTCTGCAGAACTGGGATCCCTACTATATCTGCAGTGTCAACTCTTGGAAGACATTTAGCACCACTCACTTTACATCAAACTACTGTCTCCATAGAAATGGGTGAGAATTGGACAGTCCCTGGTGATACCGACTGCCTACAGAAACCACCCACAGTAGGTATGAGTACTGCAGATGACAGACCTCAGTACAAGTTGCTCTGCCAGGACATGCCTGCAAGAGCAGGACTTCTCTTTCTTGCCTTGGGTAGTTTGACATGTTCTCTTTCCACACACACCACTCTCAAACATTACTTGGCCAAGTGCTGTGAGCTGTGGAGCACCATGAGTTCATCTCCACTGAGCACTTGAGTGCTTGTAAGGAGCAAGAAAGACAGAGATGTCCAACCATTAGATGAAATGACTAACAGACCCATGATAAGCAGCTGTCAAACTGGTTTCTGACAAACAGGGATGACCAGGAGCCCAGAGAGCTACCAGCACAGCAGCTGACCAGATGCATACCAGATTCCCTCTGTCACCAGCAGGTACCACCCCTGCTCCCAGGGTCCCTCCCTGCACAATGTGTTATTCTACCTTGGCCTGTGGCCTTGAAAATAGGGTGCAGGGCTGGACCAGAGCTGGGTGATGCTGATGAATCCTTCCCTTTAGGAGGTGTTTTGTCTCTGGAGAGTAAGACTGCCCTAAGGCAAACGATGGCTTCACTCTGGAGATCCTCTAGCTGTTAGTTAAGCATGCATAATATCTTTTGCATTTAGTCACACCTATTACAGACTACATGGGAGGTGGTTCTGGATGCTCCTTCAGCTGCTCTTAGAGGTGGTTCCTCTCCATTCAACCAACTGCTGTTGAGTCAAATATCCTTGCCCCAAGAGATCTAAGAACACAAATTGTTCAGCCTCTGATGAAGGCAGATGAATCCCTCACTCAATTTCTGAGATTCAAACGTGCTAAAATCTATCAATTAACTAAAGACATTGGAGCTAACTAATGTCAGACTAATTAAGACATGCTTCAAGCACTTCCCATTAGTTATTCTTGTTTTTATTAGGTGTGGAGGAGATGTATATAAATAGACAGGCGATCTCTGCTAAAGCAGGAAAAACTGTTGCAAAATTAGACCCTGGTGGGGTGTTCTGAAATGAAGTTTGAGGGATATTGTTACTTAGCAAAAGAGGGATTTAATCTAAATGACAGGAGCATCTTGAAACCTCTCAAGGGGTTGGGACATTCTTATATTAGGCACTACATGAATAACTGTAGCTGGCTAAAATGGAGGGGTTTCCCCAAGAGAAATGCCCCTTGAAATGCCCTTCTATCTCTTCTGGGCAAAGCAGACTTCACAAAACAGACAGCTAACATTTAAATAGCTTGTGATGACCTTAGCCCTGGTGAGCCCACCAACTTGGGTGTCCTTGATGCATTTTATGACAACACTGATTTCAGCCCACAGTGCCTGCAGTCCCTTGCCATGATTTTGCTGCTCCAGCCCTGACATACCACCCCATCCAAAGCTGGGTTTGGACACAAGGCTTGGAGGCATCTCAGCCATGGCTGGAAAATGAGGATTTGTTTTGAGTGTCTTTCAAGCAGGAAGATAATTGAAATGTGAGTTGTAGCCAGGACCACTGGAATTGGACTCTGCCAGAAGTATTTTCCAAGCATGTGCTGAACTGCATCTGGGGCAGAAGAGCTGAGAGACCAGAGCATCCATTGAATCTTCTCTTTGCTGGAAACAGGGTGCCTGATCACACCAGCAGCTATTACATCTGCCTGACCTGAGTAACTTGCAAACCTGCCATCTGACTTCAACCACATTTGAGAGAGAGTGAGAACTCTCAGGGCAACAATTTCCCTCCTGGTTTAGTGGAAATAAGTCACAAGGAAATTCTGAGGGAAAAGCTGCCGTATAGATTCAGCCGTTATTAGACTCCTGACTACTCACACAGGAGGAAAAGGCTGTAAAAGTCCCAGCCACAAGGAAATCTTCCCCTCTCTGGTCTGACCAGAGGATTGATCCATGAGATCTCTAGAAAAACAAAGGACTTCAGCTGTGTTTCCAGCAGCAGAAGCACAGCTGAGGTGTGCTGAGCTGCTTGGTGAGGCTGAAATTCTCACTCCAATGGAGCAGAACAAAGCATCAGACCTGGAGAGGAACCCAGAGACAACCTTTTCCATAAGAAGATACAACTATGGTGATCAAACTATCCAGCCTGACATCTTTGATGAGGCCAGTTACATTGGTGGGTTTTGTGAAAGAGCAGCAGAGCCCAGGAGGACTGTGAGCTCATTCTGACACAACATCCAAGGGGTCACCAGCACTGTGGGTTTGAGAAAGTCTCTGTTTCCCCATCCAAACCCTCTAAGCTATTCAGCATCCTCAAAGAGCTGCTCTTTAATCAGGCATCTGAAGCAGCAAATAGAAGAGTCACCCGTGGAAATGGCCCTAAAGTTAAAAAAACAACTTACTATGAAGCCTGAAATGAAAGAGAAATCACCCTTGAGTCTCCTCCTGCAAGTTCTCTTCTCCATCCAGCAAAAAAACCTCAAGGGATCAACTCCCACTAAATTATTCTTTTCTCTGCCAGCCAGAAACTTATACACATCACCTCCCCCTAAATTACCCTCCTCCCTGGCCAGCCTCAAGCCCCAGCGGCACACCGCCCCTAGCACTCCCCTCTGCCAGCCACAATCACTCCTTTCAGCTGAATACAAATTCCCAGGTTTTTCTCCCAATGAAAGATCTGGGGCTTTAGGAAGGAAAATAAAAATTAAAAAAAAAATCTTCAGGCTTCTAGAGATGTCCAAGGTGGCTTTGAGCAGCAAACCCCTATCAAAGCCAGGGGCAAGTCCCCAGGCTTTGCTTTTGCTGGTCCTTAAAACTCCCTCAAGTGTAGTGGGAATCAAGAGGTGTTTTCCTCTTTCCTTGAAAGAAATGCAGCTGTGGGTGGGTTCTTTCTCCTGTTCTCCCAGGCTGCAGAGGAGAGGAAGCATAAAGCCTTGGTGGACACCTGACAATGAATCCCTTGTCCACTCACTGAAAAGACATGTGTGAACTGATGTTTTAGTCTTCCTCTTCTCCATGTTCCTCACCACATGGCCTGGCAGGTCTTGCACCACAGCATGATGCTACAACTTGATGAGTCCATCTCCCAGCTCTATCTTGACCCTATAGTGACCTGGAATCTCCTGATCTGGAAGGGACACACGAGGATCCTCAGTCCAACCCCTGGCTCCACACAGGAGCAGCCAGGTCAGAGCAGGGCACTGAGCGCATCGTCCAGACGCTGCTTGAGCTCAGCCCAGCTGGGGGCTGGGACCACTTCCCTGGGGAGCCTGTGCCAGTGCCCGACCCCCCTCTCAGGACAGAGCCTCTTCCTGACCCCCAGCCTGACCCTCCCCTGGCGCAGCTTCATGCCGTTCCCTCGGCTTCTGTCCCTGGTCCCCACAGAGAGGAGATCGGCGCCTGCCCCTTCGCTGCCCTCGGCAGGAAGCCACAAACCATCTCTGAGCCTCAGAGCTTTACACCCGGGATAACGTTACCTCCTGGATACCAACACACAGTGGGGTGATTTGCATTTTATCGAATGACTCAGGTATTATAACTTGAACCCCTGGCAAAACCTCAAACCCCTTCTCATCCTGGACACCTCTGCTGTTCCATTTCTGCCCTGTCCTCTGCTCTGCTCCTCCAGAAAGGACAAAGTCATGTCCCAGAACAGGCAAGACACTGACATGTGCAAGCTATGATGATGAGGAAAGAGAAGCACTTTTCTTACCCTGCCCAAATATATTCCCAAATCTATTTGATCTGGCAGCCTCTAGTACATTTACCACAGGAGATCATCTTTACCAATAAACTGCCTGTTACCAACTGACCACCTTGTCCCAGCAGGACACCTCCTATCTTGGGCACATGAAGGCAGATTTCATTATGAAAGAAGCTGTTTGTTTGCCCTGATCTATGGAGGAGGGAGAGGAGAAGGAAAAAAAAAAGGCAATTTCTTTTGTTCTCCTCAAGCAGCAAATCAGTGTTTCTGCTCTGTCTTCATTACCTGCTCAGTAATTGTCACTGCTGAGTGCCTGGTGAGACATCCTGAAGGATGCTAAAAGCTTTCCTTTCCCTTTTTGCAGCACCATCTGCTTTTGTCTTCTCCAGGCCTGATGGAGGTTAGCAAAGCTCTGCTGCTTTTAAATGGGCAGGGTGGTGTAAATGTGATTTGTAGCTTTATTTTTGATGCATTAAATAGGAAAAAAAATCAAATATCCTTTCCCCTATCCATCTGTTGCCCTCAGCATCTGCTGCAGGGGTTGATTTATTGGGAGCAACATCCTTTGGATGTGAAGGTGAGGGCTGTCCTGGCCACCTCAGCTCCTCACCCTTCTCCTTGCTCAGAATTAGCAAAACCAGGTGAGATTTGAGGTGTTTCAGAGCCAGGTGGTGATATCTGCTAGGCAGGTATTTGCTGGCAGTGTCCACTTCCCCCTCCACTTCAGGCCAGGACAGAGCTTTGTCACAAGTGAGTGACAGCATCTTTCCTGCACAAACATGGTGGAAATATGGACATTCAAACTAGAGAAAATCATTAAAAGTCCTCAAAATACTGCATGAAAGAGGTCCCACAACCACCCTCTGTAATCCCCACCTCTAGGATGTTATTATTCATTAGTAACTCTCTTCAAGCAATTTAAACTCATGATGTCTTGTCTTCCTCATCACAGACATAAAAAAATGATCACTTTTCCTTTTCATCACACAATTAATATTCATCAAACCCCATACTTCTTAAGGGAAGAGATCCACTTCAGTGCCCCCCTTAATGTGAATATTTCAGAGTAATTTGGACTGGTGCAGTCCACCATTTTCAAAGATGACACCAGACTTGTTTCCCATTGTGAAATAACAAGCTGTTTTGAAACATGAGCCAGTTGCCACACCACTTTCTTTCAGAGGCATTGTCAAATTTTGGGGTATTTCAGAATTACTAAAGCAAAATCTTACCATTGGGCTAAGTGGGATTGTTTCTCTCCAGCCTTGCTTAAGTCATGCCCAGTATGGAGGTGTTTTGTCCAATTCCAGGGCAGGGAAAGCAGGGAAAGCATCTCATATCTTGAATTTCTCACCCCACCACACTCATCTGTAGAGGATGTAGGCCACTGCATCCCAAAGCACTCACAGTCTTCCCCCTGGCCAGGTCCCTGTCAAAGGCTTCTCCAGCCCTCACTGCTCAGGTTTCTAGGGAGCTTGTAACTTCTACTTTAAGTTTATTTATGTTAGTTTATACTCACTCATTTCCTAATTATCACTTTCACAGTTAAATAGCTCTTCTCCATCCCTAGTGTGAATCCTTTGGATGTTATTAGAAAGAGAAGCTCCTGTTTGCAGGGTTAAACACAGGAATTTGGGGTCACTCAGAAAAAACCCAACACTTGGGGCTCCCCAAACATCCCAAGGACATTTCTTGGCTCTTCTAGCTTCAGTTGTCATTCCACAGATACAAACTGCACACAGACAGCAGATTTTGGATCAAACCATTTACATCTGCCCAGCTGTTTGGATCAAGCTGCTCTCAAGACTTTCGGCAACGAGATGCTCACACTCACTGAAGGACAGTTCAGTCACCCTTCAGAGGAGCCAACTCTTCCCCTGGCCTGGGCTTGGACTGAGGTAGCCTCTTGGGTGGCTTTTGGAGGGGACAACCCATCCTTGACTTAGTGTGTGGCACCATGGGTTACAAATGACACACACAAACCACCATAGACTGGAAAGAAATATTTTCCCCCAATCAAAACCAATTCAACTGGTTCTTTTTAACCTGCTGCCTGGGCTATTGGTGCAGCTGTATGCATTGAGAGAGGAGGTTTCTGCTCTGTAAGGCAGAATCCTTCCCATGCAAGGAGGACCCAGGCTACAGCAGTCACCTCCACATCCCCACCCTGAGCTGCAGCTCTTGGGTGATGGTGCTCAGGGGGGAGCTGCTGTTTTCTCAGCCTCCCAAATATTTGTGAGGATTTGAATTCATAGAACAAAACGTTTCGCTGGATTATTCAGTGCCTCCGGGAGCCCTTGAGGAGGCAGAAATAATGGAAAATTATTAATTAGGCTATTATTAATTTATTATAATTATTAACTGCTGACATTCTGCTCAGCACCAGGCTTGGCTCCAGCTGGTGGGACTGCAGATGGCAAGAGCCTGCCCTGAGAGGGGTGTTTGTGCAGCCTTGCTGCACACCGTGCCCCACGGCAAGCACGAGGGGGGGAATGGGGAGGAGGTAGAGGAGCTCTTCCAACACCTCCAAGATTTCTATATGCATTGAATTTCCTGCCCAGACAATAAACACAGACCATACAGTCCTATAGGAGAGGTGGCAGCTGTGTAAAGAACAGCTGAAGGGTGAAAGCCATGTTTTATCAGAGCAGAAGGCCAGGTGAAAAGGGAAGGTTGTGGTCTAAGATCTTCTTGAGGGAGACGAGGGACCCACACCATGTGCTCTACACACCCTTATCCCACACCAGAGCCAGGGCTTTGTGTGTGTGTCCCATTGATGTGCAGGGCTCTCTCTGCCTAAACCATCCCCCAACTCCTCATACCAAGACATAGAGACCTTTTAACATCCCATTCCAGAGACATCTGTCCCAGGGCACCACTCTTCGTGTAGGCATGAAGTACCTAAACCCCAGCCTGCTTTAAGAGCTTTTTCACAGATTTTAGCTGTTGAACTCATTGGCCTTGAGCCGTTTTGGATTCAGTGTTGGGCTATTACAGGGAAATGCCCTGGGGTATAATAATACGGATTCGGGCTGAAACCTGAGCCCCGGGCAGGGCACAGGACCTCATGTTTCTGAGCAGGAATTAACTCCTAAGCGTTCACAGCCAGGAAGAAACTTCCAATCTCAGTTCAGAGAGAAGCAGAAGGAATCTTGTCCACCCCCCAGCTGATGCTGTTAGGAAAGACTGATTAGAAAGATAGGACAGAAATCACTGTCCGTGCCTCAGTTTCCCTGGCACGTGGCTAAGAGTCAGCTAAAGAAAGAGTTCAGGCAAAAAGCTTAAAGCTCTGCAACCCTCCTGGCTCAAGCACAGTGTCTGGGATTTTAAGGATCTTTCCAGGAAACTCCCAGCCTTCTCTCAGTGCCTCCTCTCCCTCACCCACAGCAGCTCCTCAGGGGAGGCTGCTGCCCCTGCACCCCTGTGTACCAGGGTACCTGCCTCAGCCTCTGCTACGACCCAGGTATGAAGCCTTGCCCCAGCCTTGGCTGATGAAAGCCTTCCTATTACCCAATTTCCTTGAAATCCCTTTTAACTCAGGCCAAATGAGGGTAAAATTTAAATAGAGCTGTTAATTCCCAGCATCCAAAAATAGACAACAGAGCTCAAGATACTTGTAGAAAACGTAGGGGAGGGAATGAAGGAAAAAAAATCCATATTTCACATGTTTCAAGCTCAAATCAGAGCAGTCTCCTTCTGTGACCCTTCCTCTGTTGTAGACTTTTCCAGATAAGGTGGGTACCCCCCCTCCTGCTGCCCCTGGCCCTCGGGGGCCTCTCTCAGGGGCAATGAGGTGACAGGGACACTTCTGTCCACCACAGGTTCCCAGGAGGTGCCACCCAGGGGATCCTTAAGCAGCCATCACCACCTGGGAAGGGAATGGATCTGCAGTTCACCCACCTCCTGAAAGGCAAGAAATACAAAACTACACCATCACTTGCAAGAAGCACTTTACCTCATGTGGGAAATACCCCGAAAACCGTTTAAAGCAACGATTTGCAGCTGTATGGAACATTTGCCTCTCACATTTCCTAAATGAGCTCCTGCCCTGATATTTAAAGGGGGGAGGTTGTATTGCTATGATTTAGCTGGATGGTGTGTGCTAATCATGGGATTTAGCTAACAGGTTTCCTGAGTATTTCCAAACCTCTGCAGCTTTATTTTATTTTTTTTCCAAATGAATTACTAGTGAATTCTGTGGCAGGATGAAAGCAAAATTCCCTAGGAGTTCCTTTTTCCAGGTAAGTTCAGGGAGACCAGATCTGCAGGAGAGCTCCCCAACCTTTGCTGCAAGAGGATGATGATGACAACTTCTCTCTGACACTATCTTTTCCCCAAAAATTCAAGCTGTGGAAAATGAAGAGGCATCCTGCAACTCAAGGGTCCAAATCCAGAGAGCAATCCCAGGGCCATGTCAGGAAATACCCTCCATGGGAGGAGGAGGGGAACTGCTCGAGTTTTCCTCTGGAAGCCCTTGACAGGGATGAAATTTGCTCTGGGTATTATCAGAACCAGCTGCTCCAACTCTCCATTTCCAACGACTTAGTGCTGATGAGAAAGAATTACAAGAAATAATGAGAAAGGCAGAATCAGATTGGAATGTTTGGATTGTATCTAAATGGAAAACTTAAATTGATTTAGCCATTATTATTATTGTTTTGTTACAGGCAGTAGCACAGGGTCCCTATTATTTTTAATTGGCTTTGTTCCTCATTAGATTGAACACAGATTGTCAACCAGCAGAGCTTGCTGAATGTGAATCCTGGCTCCAGCAATCCTGGACAAATGCTGATTTTTCTGAACCTTTTCTATCAGGGGAAATATTCCACCTGGGAATTCTCTGTCCTCTTAGATGTAGGACACAGGGTGAGGTGTCCTGTCCACTTGTTACTGGGGGAAAAAACAGCTCCTGGCTTGTGGAGTGGAGGGAAATACATCTGGGAGTGGGTGAGGGACACATGCAGATCCCAAGGGTATATTTATCAGCACAGATGCCAATTGCTCAAAGCAGGTAAATAATGGGAAATGTTTGACTGCTGCATTAGCTGACTATTAATATCTGCTGATGCTCAGGAAATGTTGTCACCCAGAGCAGGAATAGGCTGCTCTTTGCCTCGAATCATGTACAATAGACCAAAAATACTCTGAGGCGGCATTCTGGAGCCGCTGGCGTCCGCCGTGCCCAGATATCCATCGCTCCCATCAGGCAGCTCTGTCTTGCAGACCAGGACAAGGGGTTTTATCCGGTCATTCTCTGCTGGGATTTTAATTTTTTTTTTTAATATTATCCTTTTAAAGGGCTTCCTGCTCTTGGAAAGCAGAGGAACAAGTCCACGAGCTGCCAAAGCCCGTTGGGGGGGGAACACAAGGGAGGAATTTGAGCCCCCAAGATGAGCTGGGTGGGAGGAACCTCAAGGAAATAGGAAAAGGTGGGAGTGAGGATGCAGGAGAGTTATTTACAGCAATGCAGAGGAGTGAAATAGGACTTTGAACACCAGAGCTGGGGGAATGGGAGGTGGGAGATGACCTGTGTAGTGAGGGGGGAGCAGAGCAGCAGCTGCCTGCTCTCTAGGTTGAGGCAGGACAGCCCATCACTGCCTTCAGCAGGGCTGCCTTGGGAGCAGTAAGTCAGCATTAGTCAGAGCAGTTGGTAAATACTGTTTATTTGGAGTATGCAGAAAAGCTTGTGAAGGATTTGTAACCCTCTGAGGACCAAACAGGGAGCAGCTCTCTCACCACTGAAATGCTGCTGGTGCTGGGGTGGTGGGATGTGGACACTGGGAGTGGGGTAAAGCTGTGAAGATATTTGGGCCTGACCTTATTCTTCAGTACCTGAGTGTTTAACTGGATTTAGAGTGTTTAACTGGATTTATAGTCTTGGCAAACCCCAGGCAGAGGTACATGTCTCTTCCTGCCCCATTGCCCTTCCAGGATGGCCCAGTGGTTCATGCAGGAGGTCCCCATCCAGCATGCAAGCCCCTGCCAACCCTCTTGCATTACACCCAAGTACCCTGTAGTGCTGTGGCACCCTGAGGGATCTGCCCAGGCTGCAGAGACATTCACACATGGGATCCTGTGCTGCCAGTGTCCTGGCACCAGACTCCATCACACCTTTGAAGTGCTGCCTTTAGAGAAGCACATCTCCATGGCAGGCATGAACAGCAACAAACCAGACCCAGTTGAACCAGCAAGGGAGTCGGTGTGCTGTGTTTGAGATGTGCTAATGCATTTTCATGGCTGTGAAAGATGCTTCCTCTGTTGCCTTGGCTACATCTCGGGGAGAAAGCAAGCCAGCTTGATGTCCCAGTGCCTTGGTGCAGGGTGCTCAGGAGCCCTGGTCCTATTTCCTTGGTAAGAAACTGGTATTTCCAGAAATTTCCTTGGTAATTTCCTATTTCTGGAAGGTAGATGCTGAATGGGTTCTCACTGAGCTGGAAAGCAGCCATGTTCCTTGCAGCAGACTCATCCTGGGGTCGTGGGCAAGGACAGCTGGACACCTCTGGGCTGGTGACTCACAGAGGGTCACACTCATGTACCCATTGCCATGGGATGAAGCACGGGCATGGACATGGCACACAAGCAACATCATGATGGTCTGCTGTGATTTTGCTGGCTCTGTATCAGGGATGTGCAGTACCTTGATTTGCATCTCAATACACGTTATCTCCCAAGTTTTAAACTAAATTAAACTGCTTTGAAGAAAATCTCTTGACAGCTGCTATGTTCAGCAAAGAAATAAGCAGGACAAATTACCTTCTTACCATTTCTGTGTCGGATTCTTGGATAGACCATGGTGAATTATCCTCTGTTGTTGCTGACCTCCCCACTGTTCATAGATGTGATTTTTAAAAAATTTGTTTACTTATTTATTTGGTGATACCTCTCCAATTTATTAAGATCACTTGGAATTCCAACCCTGTCCTCTGATGTACTTGCTGTCCCTTCCAGCAAAGTATAGTCTGCAAATTTAATAATCATCAGCGTTATGCCATCATTCAACTGTTAATGAAAATATTGAATAAGCCTGCCCCCAGGAGAGACCCTGTCTGATGCCCACTCAATCCATCTGTCCTTTTTTGACAGTGAACTGCTGATAACCACTCCCCAGGTACCTCACAAACAGTTTTTTTCACCCATCCTACAATAAACTGCATCTAGATGAGGGTCCCGTGTGAGGCAGTGACAAAACCTCACTGCCCTGGCCATGTTTGACACAGTCAGGTCCTTGTCTCGACTCACAAGAAGGTTCCTGGTTACAAAAGGACAGTAGATTGATTTGACACATCAGGTCTTCTCAAGTCTATCAAAAACTAACATCCTTGTTGTCTCCAGGGTGCTTAGAAGCAGAGGGACTATTTGCTTTAGGGTTATTCATTCATATCCCAATTTCAAGGAGCGGTGTCACCACCTATCAGCCTGGATCTCCCCTCCCCAAGCTTAGCTTAAGCCAGAATCCCTGTTTTACCCCCAAAGTGGGTATCTTTATAGAATCACAGACTGGTTTAGGCTGGAAGGGACCTCAAAGATTATCAAGGCCCAACCCCCTGCCATGGACAGGGACACCTCCACTAGCCCAGGCTCCTCAAGATCTTCTGCAATTCAGAGTGAAAGCACAATGGTTGTTCCAACTGTTGGCTCTTGGAAGTTTGGGGACATTTTACCTAGCACAGTGGTGGCCTTCTTGTTTCCCTCTACACTCTTTTCAGCTCCAGGTTGGTATCTCAATACCTTCCCCAGCCCTGTCTCCACAAGTCTATCAGCACTGGACACTCAAATGTGCCTTGTGGCTCTTTTCATACACTTGCCTAAAAGCCTGTCGAACCAAGAGGCAGTTAATGCCTTTGGCCTGTTAATTTGTGAGGCAAAGCTTCAATTACAATGTTATTTTTGGACATTCTGCTCATGTCATGGAGATTTATAAAGGGTGAGTTATAGGGAACCCTTTTTGCTGAAATAAAAAAAAAAAAACCCACTTGGGCTGTTTGGGGTTATCCTACCAAATCCTGAGGGTCTGCAGTGGTGGTGTGGGAAGGGAACATTCCCATAACTGCCATTGGGAAAAAAAAACATGTAAGAAACAGGGATGGGGATATAATTGGAGGTTGTTTCAAGCCTTCAGCCTGAATTCCAACACCTCTCTGCAGGCAGTTATTCACCGGGCTCCTAACGGCAGCTGGCCGTGGCTGCTGCCAAGCGTACGGGTAGTCTGACCACCAGCACAGTGAAATCATTATTGCTGGGGCTGGGGACAAGCTTGAAAACCTGAATGGGTGGCCCTGGTAAATCTGAGATGCTTCTGGAAGCAGCAAGAGCTACTGCAGGATGTGGTCCTGGGGGTTGGGGATGATTTGGACCTGCCTGGCTCTGAGAGATGATAGTTGGGGTTAAGGTGAGATGATTTGGGGGTCTATCTACTACCACCATGCAGGAAAATAGCTCTGAGTTGCTGGCCTCAAAGGAAGGATGGTGTTTGTCCAGTGTAGCAGGCTGGGACCCTTGCTAAAGGCTGAGTGTTGGGTGAGTGCACACTGAGTGCAGAGCAGCAGTTTATCCATCTTTAGTGGGTGAAGCACTCAGGGATCAAGAACCGGGGATTTATGAGAGAAGCAGGGTCAAAAAACACTTAAAAAATGCACCCCAACCCTAGTGAAGTTCCCTGAAATTCATGCTGGCAGCATGGCATCATGTGGCTGGGTGCAGATGTCCTGGAATGAAAAACAGAGCAGATCCCACCTGTGGGGCTGGAAACTTCAGGAAACTTCCCAGGGCACAACACTTGCCCTTGGCCATGGCTGGCTTTCAAGACAAGGTGAGGCCATGCAAACCATGCCTTCTGCTGTGGGTCAGGACACATCCACAGAGGTCTGGCCTCTACAGCTCAGGAGCTGGTTAAACACATCCAAGTATCTCCTTATGGAGGCCAAGAGCATCGCTGCCAAGTCTCTCACCAGGTCCAGGAATCACTTTGGAAGGGAGAGCTGCAAGAGCAGGACCTTGGGCCAAGACCCCAAGCTTCTCCCACCTCCCACCTGGTGAGGGGATGGCTTCATGGCTTGGACATCTTCAGCTTGCTGGGGACACTCATGGGATGTGGGGACATGGTAGCTCAGCTGTAATGCTCTACTGGTCTCCTGTGTCACTTGCAGCCCCACCCCATCCCTCCTGCAGCCAAACCTCCTCTGTGGTCCAGCACAGGCACAATTAGGCTGCACTGGGGTGGTCCACTCTGCCGACAGCTCCTCAGCATCTCTCAACTCAGTTGCTCCTCAGCATCTCTGCAGAGTTGCCATGGAGACCATTAATTAACCACCACCCCTTGCCTGATGCTACCAAGCCTGGAGAACACGTGAGAACTTCTCCCTTTGCCTTCATCACACATCTGAGGGCAGCAAGAAAGCAGGCAAAGCCCTGGGCAGACAATGTTTAAATGACTTTATTTTTTTTCTCCTTTTATAAATGGGCACAGCACAGAAATAATTAAAAAAAATAGACAGTACCATTACAGTGCTAGATCCATTGGCAAAGAGTATTTTTATAGTCTTTTTTTTTTATTATTTTTAAAGTTTTGGCCATTGAGTAAGAACAAAAACAATTAACAAACATTTTATTTTCTTTTATTTTTGTATTTTTTTAACAGACACTATGAAGCAGTTTAAGTACTAAACTCTAGAAGAGTTATGTACATACAAAAAAAAGTTCTGTTTAAGATATGTTTCCTATTAAAAATATTTACATGCATTTTTTTCCCCTCCCATATTCACTGAAAGGTAAAACACTTGTAGTTTCTTCTATTGTTAAAGACTTTTTTTCTTTTTCTTCCTCTATTGGGAATTTAAAACAGCTCCAAAGAAAAAGTGGTGTGGGGAAAACCTGTTGTTGGGTCTTTCTTTTCCTTTGAATTATTTAAATCTTCTGGAAAGGGATAATTTTTTGGATTTATATAGATGGATTTTTTTTTGTTTGTTTGTTGTTTGGGTATTTTTTTAATTTTTTTTTCTTTTTTTTTCTTTTAATTTATACAAGAATGTTTCATGTTTATTTACAGAGGAACCAATGGGTAGCGATTTACCCTCGAGACATGGTGACGAGCATTAGTGAGAGATAAGCATGTGATTTTAAAAAGTAGTTCTATCAAACTGCAATGGATATATATATTTTTCTCAAGTCAGCAGTTCTGTCTGGATTGATTGTCGGCTGTACTGGTATGATTTCGACCAGGGGGGACCCAGAACAGGGGTAGCTTATGCACATAAAGTCACTGGTACCCTTGAGGTCTTTGGAGTGGATGAGCTGTCTGGAACGTGGAGGGGGAAAATAAATCTGGGCATCACATGGGTGACTTTGTTCCCCAAAATAAAACAATAGTAAAGAAAAAAAAACCCAACAACCCAAAAGAACCCCCCAAAAAAGTCTGTACACTCCAGACTGAGACTTCTCTATAGAGACTGGGTGTGGATACGCCCGTGGAGCTGCAGGCACGTAGGACCAACCAGAGGGAACATGGAGCCTCGGTGGCGCTCTGGCCACCTCGCCAGCATCCCAGGCTCTGCTTCAGGTCCTGCCAGGGATGCAGCAGTTGGCAGAAGGCTCCTTTCCCCAATCCCTGGCAGAACCTCAACCCAGCACCGAGGCACAGGATCAGGCCCTTCCTAAGACAGGGCAAAGAGCAGGAGGGGGGAGGGAAGAGCCGGCAGCGCGGGGCCAAATCCTGCAGCCAGAGCAGAGGATGGGCTCAGAGGGCTGCAAAGCCCCAGCACCTGGCTGATAAACCCTCTCCTCCTCGTTAGGTGCAGAGTTTGCATTGAAGCTGTGCACGTGTGAGTGCCTTGCACACACACGTATATACATATATACATATATATTAATTACATACACATATATATACATACATACACGCACGCCACACCCATCCCTGTCACCGCAGGCCCCAGCCCGGCCCAGCAGCTGGTGAGGTGCCCAGCAAGAAGCCAGTTACTCAAATAAACCTCTCCTGGTTGAAAACTCAATGTCACTTTAGGACCTGCCAGAGCCTTGCAGAAAACCTCCCAGCCCAATAGTGCTGAAAAAGGGGGAGGTGGGGAGAGAGGGGGGGAATTAAAAATAATAAAATAAAATCCAGTCTTGTTTGCAGCTAATGGTTTTGTTCCCGTTAAAGCCTTCGTGCTGGTGAGTCAAGGAAGGGGTTGGATAGCTCTGGATGATGAGTCTGGGGAGCAGGAACCAGGGTGTGTGTGGAGCAAAGCAGCTCTGGTGGTGTTGACCTCCAACACCCACCAAGGGAAATGGGGAGGGGATGGGAAGTGTAGAGGCAAACCAGCACACCATGGCACACGTCCAGCCCTGTTCCATTGCCTCCCCTGCAGCGGGACCTGCCTCGGCACAGCATCTTGATGTTTGTTTTTGAATGGTCTAAAATCAAAGAGAGGTTGGAGGAAAGTGGTAACTCACTCCCACCCCTGCAAAACCTGTCTGGGGCTAGGTCCCAAACCATCCCCTGTCCTTCTCATCCTGCTTCCAGCCCTTCACTTGGGCTCTCACACATATTTTCTGCTCCTCCCTTCCCTTTGAACCCCCCCTACTCCTGCCTCCTCCTTATTTATGTAGCTCAGGAGTCACTGGTTCTCTTTATCACTCTCCTCTGAGGCATCAACTGCTGCAAATCACTGCAGAGAGACTGAAAACCCACAGGGCTCTGAGAGGAGCCGACCATCTTTCACGCCTTGCAATTGCAGCTCTCCTAAAATTACGAAGCTGGCATGGCCAAGAGCCTTCCTTCAGCCCCAGTGTCTCTCACACACACAAGCATGCAGAAAAGAAGTGGAAAAGCAAGAGAAAAAGCCCTCCCCTACACACACACTCAGCTGCCCACGGCTTTGGGGTGTGCAGCTGGAAGGAGGAGCACATCTGGGCATTGCCCCAGCTGGGAGACCGCTTGGGAATTAAAAATCTCCATGGATGTTGCTCAAGGGATGAGCACAGGCTGGGGAAGGGGCTGGATTTGTGCCGTGCCAAACCTGGCAGGCTTCAGGAAGGGGTGATGCAGGAGATGCTCAAGCTACTGTTGGTGGATTTTCCTAAAAACTTGCTCTGCAGCCAAACCAACAGCTGAGAAAAGATGCTGTCATCCCTCCTCGCTGTGCTCTCTCAGCTCTTCCCCATCCATCTTCGCACCAGGAATCCCTCAAAACCCCCCGAGCACAGCGAGACACGTGTGCCCGTGCAGAAGTGCCTGCTGGAGGGACCAGCTGCACCCTGCTGCCTGATATCTGCCTCTGGCCACTCCCAGCATGGCCACAGGTTGGGCACTGCTGGGCCCAGGAGCCACAACACACCATGTTCACGTGGTGCCATGCACAGCCTTGGTGATGGCCACACTAGGGTCCCCCCGCCTCACCCCAACCCTCTTTCATAGCCTGGCAGCATCGTTCATCTGGGTTTCACTGGGGTTTTGTCCATCTCCATTGCTCTGGCATCAGCATTTATTTTGGGGATGGACTTTCCCCCTAAAAAAACCCCAAAAAACAACGGAGCCCATGTTCAGTTCTGTCCCACCACCCCCTTCCCTAGAAGGGATGAACAAGATCAGCCGTCCTCCAGCAAGATGAGGCTTATTTGTCTTCCAAGCATCAACTCCAACAAGTAACACAGTGCTCCTGGAGAACTGAGGCTACAGGAAACACTCCACTGTGGTTTATCATCACCAGAACAAGGTGGGCTCCAAGCCCAAATGATGACAGTCCCCTGGAGCACATATCTCCTCTCCAGGCAGACAGGTCTACGGCCAACGTGTGGACACAGCATATGTACAATGAATTACAGCTCGGTCAATCCTAATTACCAATTAAATTGCCTTCCCCTTGGTTTGGGTGATTTTTTTTTTTGGCATGTGGTTGGCTCCTACTTTTAATTAGTGCAAGAAAAAGTGCTGCCCATCCTCCTCTCTCCCTCCCACCTCCAGCCATCCTCACTTCTGTAACTGTAACGGATTTAAGTGCCAGGATTACAACTTAACACCAGCTGAGCGAACCGAGGTTAAGCTTGAGTGAATAAAAAAATTGTATTATAGAACTTCAGACTATTAAATGGGAAAAAAATGGAATGAAGAAGATTAGGGAAGCAGCTAAGAACAGCAGCATTTAAAAGATTAAGCTGGGAGGGTATTTTTTTTAATGCAAGCTCAAAAGATTAAGTCCACGTTTTTTTCCAAAAGATGGTGATTTTGGGTGGCCTTGATATTTGCTGTGTCCAACTCATTATATCTTGAAGTGGCTTGACTTCCAGCACTTCCCAGCAGCTAGAGCCCCTTATGTAGACCCATCAAGATCAAAAATACCCCAAAGCCATCAAAACCACGAGTTGAAACTCTTCCTTTGGAGCACGTCAGAATAAGTAGCCCTTGGAGCCAGCTTACCATCAGCCTTCTTCAGATGTGTGGTCCCCAATTCACAGCATCCTCATCCTCCACAGCCAGGATGGACTCAAGGAATGGACACACACACACACAGAGGCACACACACACTGTCTACACCATCTGCTTTTCACCATCACCATCCAAAACATCCATCAAGACTATCTTCTCCAAACTGAAAATACCAAAACGATGACAATGTTGAGGCTGATGGCTCAAAAATGGGGGTTTCAGAGCTGGTCTGTGCACCAGGGCTCTGCTCCCTACCCTGATGTAAAACCAGGGTGGCATGTTTGGGTCTCACCCCAAGGGAGCACAGCCCAAACCTCACATCTTCACAACCACAAAGTCCCATCTAGCCATCATATGCAGTGCAATGAAAATTTACAGGGATTTCATTTCATATATATATATAACTGTGTATGTATGTGACTATATATATATATATATGTATAAAATATGCATTTGGCCTCTCAAATTCCTGACATAAAGAAGCGCTGCTGTCTTACAGCCTCCACCAGCCATAAATCCCTATATCCACCAACACCCCGAGGGGACAAAGTGTCACTGTGTCTGTGCAGGTTAATTCACGATGTGGCAGAGTCAAAGCCACCGATTTCTCTTTCCTTTTCCCTGTTTAAATTGCTCTAAAGAGCAAAGCCAAGGTCTCCATGGGACACCATCAAGAACTCCACCATCATGAAAACAAAGCTCCTTGACTGCATCGCAAACATGCTTCAGCTAATTAAAAGCCAACTCATTGAAATAACTAATTGACTTTGCTGTGCAGAGAGCTTGCTCCAAAAAAAACCCAGCCTTTTAAGAAGGCACAGTTGGGCTCTGGATCAGGCCATGCTGCTCTGCACCTTGGGTAGCCTCAGAGGAGAAAACCACCACTGCCCTTGGGTGAAGGTGGCTTCCAGGATCTGTTGCTCTCAGGCTCCTGGGTGCTCTGTGGGTTATACTGGAATTTAAGCAAGAACAAAAGAAACACAAACAATCAATCCTGGGTTCTACAAGAGATACATAGCAGCCAACCTGCCCTGGGGCTGACCAGTGGAAAGCCACCACTCTGCCTCACCTTCCTCATCTTCTGGGTATGGCCCAAAGGGGACCCCTGCCCCAACCCCCGAGGAGACAGACTATTGCCTCTGGTTGCATTTCTTATGCCACCTCTCACACTTTGTAGAGCTTTGTTATCCCCTCCAGAGGAACTGGGAAGAGGGTTTTCCTTCTCCATTTCCAACTCCTCCTCTCCCTGCCAGCTCCCCATCACGCAACATCCCGCTCCCTTTTCAAACCAGTGCCGTCGGTCCTACTGTGCAAGCCGAGTTTTATTGGTCACAGTGAAAACCCAGCAGAACCAAGTTCCCTTCTCAAGCAAACCCCTCAGCCACCAGCAACACACAGTTTCTATAGATTTGAAGGTCTCTGGCTGGGCACAGCGATGCAGTGAAGCGAGGTGGTGGCAGGAGAGAGCAGCACAAGTTACCCCAAAGTGGCTTCTTGCTGCTCCATGAACTCTCTGAAGAGGTGATCTGAAGAGATGGTTTCCAGCGTCCTGGCCATGTTTGTATTTATTATTTTCCCCCACTCCAAGAGCAAACCCTGGGGCATCAGGTATTCCAGCCCCTTGTGCTTTTTTTTCAAGGTTCGAAGCGTATTGGAGAGTCTTCAAACGAAAGCAGGGAGCAAGGCAATTCCTGCGAAGCAACCAACCCCATCTCAAAAGAAAATTAAAAAAATAACATCAAGAGAGAGGGAAAGAAACCTCCTTCCTTTCCAAAGGGAGAAAAAACAAACAAAAAAACAACACAAAAAAAAGATGATAAATCCAAACCAACCCCCCTGCGCCCCAGGGCTGGTAAAAGGTGTCCGGATCCCAAAGTCCGATGTGTTGGTGGGAAAAGCCCAGTGATGTCCAGCTGCCTTTGACAGCCCAACCGCCCCATCCCGTGCTCTCCAGGGTGCCCCCCGGGCATGGATTCCTCGGTGCTGGCTCCTTGCCCTCCCCTCCGTCTGTGGAAAGGCCGGTGGCACTCGGGCTGAACTCGGCAGCGCTCTGGGAGCTTGAATTTTCATGGTGCCGAAGAGGTGTTTTCTCCTTTAGCTGTCACGGGTGTTGCTTTTTAAATTCACAGTCTGATCCAAAAAAATATTAAAAAAAAAAAAAGAGAGAGATAGAGAGAGAGAAAGAGAGAGACTGGATGAAGTAGAGGAGGAGGGAGAGTTTGGAGCAGGGAGGGAGGGAGCACGAGGCACGCCGGGCTCTCCTTCTACGCGTAAAACTCCTCCTGCTTGTCGGGCTTCTGGTACGTCACGTTGGCCTGCTTGGGCTCCTCCAGCGTGTAGCTGCCCTCGTCCTTCTTCTTCATCCTGTAGATGAGCAGCATGACCAGGAAGGCAGCGAACAGGGCTCCCACCACACCTCCTACAATCACAGCTGTAACACAAGAGAAGCGTTGGGGCCGTCAGTGCCGTCCTGCAGCCCCAGCCTGGCTTTCAGAGTAATTAATTTGGGGGTGAGGGGGGGTCTCTTTGGAGCCAGTATACACCACACTCAGCTGGAGACCACCAGAACAGTTGCTTTGCCAGGCCATTGCCTCCAGCTCCCTTTAGAATCTTAGAATCATAGAATCACAGAATTTTTAAGGCTGGAAATGACCCCTAAGATCATCCAGTCCAACCATTAACCTACCGCCACCAAGTCTCCCCTTAGACCATGTCCTCAAGCACCGCATCTCCCCGTCTGTTAAACCCCTCCAGGGATGGGGACTCAACCCCCTCCCTGGGCAGCCTGTTCCAGTGCTTGAGGACTCTCTCAGGACAGAAGTTCTTCCTAAGATCCAACCTAAATTTTCCCTGGTGCAGCTTGAGGCCATTACCTCGAGTTCTGTCACCTGTTACTGGGGAGAAGAGACCAACCCCCACCTCACTGCAACCTCCTTTCAGGTAGTTGTAGAGAGCAATAAGGTCTCCCCTCAGTCTCCTCTTCTCCAAACTAAACACCTCCAGCTCCCTCAGCCTCCTTGTAGGGCCTGTTCTCCAGACCCTTCCCCAGCTCCCTCAGCCTCCTCGTAGGGCCTGTTCTCCAGACCCTTCACCATCCTCGTTGCCCTTCTCTGGACACGCTCCAGCACCTCAACGTCCTTCTTGAAGTGAGGGGCCCAGAACTGAACACAGTACTCGAGGTGAGGCCTCACCAGTGCAGAATACAGCAGCTGGACAGGCACTGACACCTCTGTCCCACCTCTGATATGCCTCTGGCTGGGACAAGTGACCCTCCCAGGGGGCCCTTCACCCAGAGGTGTTCTCATGGTATCTCATGGTATTCAGCCAGTGCTGCAACACATCTTTCCACTAGCACCCTATTTTTTTTTTCATGCAAACTCATCTCAGCAAAAGCAAGTTCCACACATCTCTGCACCCTCCTGGCAAAGACGTGAAGACCCTTGTGACCCCCCATCACAGGCTCTGGAGCTATTTTGGCAGCTGCCTGTCAATCCCCAAAGAGACCAGCTCTTCCCCCACAGCCCCATGGTGCCCAGTCTCACCTATCAACACTTCTTTCCTCTCCAGGATGTTTTTCTGGGGCAGTTGAGCGGCCGAGCTACCGGAGTCTATCGTGTTGTCAATCAACCCCGGCTCCGCGTTCTTGACCAGCCCGGGTCCTGACGGCGGTGTCACCACAGCCATCACCTCATTACCGAGCTCAGGGCGAGTTGTCTCCTCTTCCTCTCGGATCTCAAAGTCCCCGCTGGGGCCGCTGCTGATCGGGACGTCCAGCTCATTGTCGAGGACTGTCGTCACCTCCCCTGGCTCCATCTGAGAGAAAGGACAAGATGGAGCAGGGAACAAGGACCAAAGGGTGGTTCCTGCCTCCAGAAGAACAGAAGTCTCACAGTACTGATTGTGGGATGGCCCTCTCAGCAGGGAACATGGGGAATAAGAATGAGGATGTCCCTTCCTTGTGTCACTGAAGTAGATAGTATTGACCATCTTGATGGTCACCAAAAGGCTGAGGCCACCATTGCTGAGCTGGGCGATTTTTGTCTGTCCCCATCCCAGGTGTCCTCGACATGCACAATCTGTGGCCTGTTCCCTGTTCCCTGAAGCCTCCCCTAAAGAGTCCCACATTTGGGATCCTCATTTGGGCTCTCTGTCCCCACTGTAGACTGATGGCTACCTGAAACATCTCACAGGTGCCTCCTTGCTAGTCATGAAATGACACAACTGTTTGTGCTACAGCAGCACAGCAAGTTTAAGGACTGGATGCCATCAGATGAGACCCAGGGGTCCCTTCCCTCCACCTTTTCTCCCTTCACCCTGCTCCTTTGGTTTAGCCCTGTGGCACAGAGCAGGACAATGGTCCTTCTTGCTCAGGGCATGGAGCCAGCCCAGCTCCCTGATGTGATCCCTGACCCCTTGGCAAGAAGGTGAACCCAGCAAACATGGTCTGGGCACATGAACTGCTCCAACCCAGCCCATACCTGTTCATTGCCACCTACACATCCCCACACCTGCCCACCCCTCAGGGCCAAATCCCCCTCCACGACCCACCAGCCTGACATCTTCACATGCTCAGCTGGACCACACCGAGCATCCCCAAGCAAAACTTCCCCAGGATTCTTCTTACACAGGGCAAAAGGCTCCCTCAGGATGTTACAAATTGGGATGAGCAAAGAGCTCAAGGGGCTGAAGCCAGGGAGAGGACAAGCAGGACCGTGTCACGGCGCTCTCGGCTCCGCTGCTTCCCAGGGGCAGACGTTTTAGTGACAGAGATTAATTGAAGGTCAGGGGGAGCCCAGAGCACTCTACATACACACACATACCCAGGGAAGAGGGACTAGTTTAGACAAATCACTCCACCTTTCAGTCAAAGCAGTTTTCAAAGGGCCCCCCGAGGGGTTCTGAATGAGAGATGGATCAGGGGATTAAATCCCCTGCTCAGGACACCCGACAGGCTGGAAAAGAACCGTCAAGCTGTAATTGAGGAGGAGTTGGGTCTCCTGCTGAGGGCTGTGAGTTGGGAAATGGTATGAAGAGTGCAGTCACCTCACCTGGAGGAAAGCTGCTCCTCTCCCCATGGGGAGGTGGGACCCCCAGCTCTGCTCCTCTCCCACCCAGGGAGCTGCTCTGGGCAAGGCAGAGCCGGGGGCACTGGTGATGGCATAGCCCTGGGTGCCCCCATCAGCTCTCATGCCAGTCTCATCACCATGCTCTGCCCATGCTTATATCCCACCTTTTCATCCCCCTTTTCCAGCTCCCCAGAGGTTCCACAGAGCCCAACTTGGCTTGACCTCCCTCCCTTCAAGCTACTGGCTCCGGATGGATCAACCCCAAAGGTCTCCCATCACCATCACTTGGCTTCAAATACAGCCCACGAGCCCTTCAGCAGGTGAGAGGGGCTCCTGCCTCCTACCTGGGGGGCTTCTGTGGGCTGCAGTGTGGTAGGACTGGCTGGCAAGGCAGTGCTTTTTTCTGTGAGGTCTGCAGTCCTGGAGGTGCTTGGTTTTGGCAGGGACCTGGGCTTGGCCGTGCTGGTGGGAACAAGCCGTGACGTGGCCACCTCTGTTGGTGTGCTGGTTATGAGGATGGAGGTGGTGGTGGGAGTCTCCAGGGTGGTTGGCCTGGTAGTAGCTGCCTTGGTGACAAAGGGGGGCAGGAACCTCCGGACTGTGGTGGGCTTGGCAGTGGCCACAGTGGTGCTGGTGGTGGTGGTGGTGGTGGTGGTGGCCACAGTGGTGGTGGCAGCCGTGGTAGTTGTAGTAGTGGTGGTCACGGTGGTAGGGGAGTCACTGGCAGTTGTACTGGTGGTGGTTGCTTTCCAACTGGGAATTAGTGGTGTCTCTGTCATCCTGGGGATGTACAAGACGCTGGTTGTCTGCTCAGGGGTGGTGTCCTCAGCAGGGAATGGTTCAAAGGGGGTTGCCACAGGCTGCACCAAGGTGATGGGCAGCACGGCCGCTGTGGTGGGCAGCATGACGGAGGTGTCTGTGGTAAGGCTTACTGCTGTCTCCAGCCCTGACTCCTGCTCAAAATCTGAAAGAGGGGGAGAAAAGCAAAGGGTGAAGCTGCTGCTCCCCCCTGGCAGGTCCCAGGACTGACACCCTTTTGGCCTCATCACCCCCACCCCAAAAAACAAACCCCATAAGAGCGAGGACTGGTTACAGGCTCAGCAGAAACTAAGGGCTGCAAATTCCCCTGTCTGGGGTCAGTGAAACCCCCAAAATTGTGACATGTGATGTCATGACAGGGGAAGGCAAATCCTCCCATTAGGACCAGAGATTGAAAAGGGAAATGGAGTCACTTGAGCCCAACTTTGGGACTCTCCCCCATGGCTCTGTCTAGGAGAGGGCAGGACGGTGGCTCCAGTGATGTGCAAAGGGTGACTCCATCCCACACCAAGCCCCTTTCCCATCCCACCAAAACCCTTCCCCAGGATCCCTGCAGCTACTTACACCCCGAGCCAGAGCCTGAGTAGACATCATCCAGTTCATCATCCCCAAAGGGGTCATCGTCCCCAGAACCCTCCAGGTCCACGGGCCTCTCGTAGTTCTCATTGCGCCAGCGCTGACCCTGCAGCCAAGTGACACGTGTGAGCAGCTCCATCCCTCCCAAAACAAGAGCACCCCATGCACAGACACCCCCAGACAGCCCTCGTGGGACAATGCACAGGCTAAATGGGCCAGGGGAAAACAAGACCAAGGGAGCAGGAGCACAGACAGCGCTCTCCAGCTTGAACCACACAGAACTGTCAGGTTTTTCCCCAAAATAATTCACTGTTGTCTTTCTTTCAGATAAGCTGACATTTTGTGGAGAGCTCACGTTGACTCTGATAACATTTCCCATGGAAACAAGCCCTCTGGAAAAGGGGGGTGAGTGGGAAGAAATCCCCAATTGTTTTCTGGGGACTATTAGGCAAATTATTGATTTGGCACTCCAGCTTGCTATTGTTTCTGTTTAGATGACTCTCATGCGATCCCAGGTATCACAGTAACACACACTATCAGCTGCTGCAACTTGAAAAGTCTTGATATGAGACAATATCAGACTTCAAACATTCCCCTGTTCTGCAGCGCTGCTGAAGCTTGAAGAGCCCTTGCTAGTAGGGCTCTTAAACATCTTGTTTTGCAGATCAAAGTGTCTTCTGTTTGTGTTGCAAGGAAACAGTCTGACACTTCATTACAACCCAAACAAGGAGGCTTTGATCTGCAAGATAGCATCAGATGTTTCAAGATGTAACAAGCCAGGTTAGTGCTTAAATTCAAAATAAAGGAGTGGAAGGGGCCTCTTCACCTATTAGAACATTTTGCCTCTTGACAACAGCTTCCAGTTTCTTTGTTTTCACTCCAGATTGGAACAAAAAAGAGTTGCGAAAAGTCAGAAGGTCCCATGACAGAAATATGGGGCTTAACCCTCGTCCCCACGTCCCTGTCCTGGAGCTCATCAGCTGGCAGGGCAGAGAAAACCCAGCAGCCCTCAGCTGCAGCAAGATGCTCTGCAGCAAGATGCTCAGAGGTGGGAGGACCCAGGGGCATTGGGCTGTGAGGGCATTGCTGCTGCAGTGCCCAAGCAGAGGAGATACCCCCTGGCCAGCCCTGCAAACGTACTGCTTGTGTCACACACTCACAGTGACAGTGTGAGCACATTCCTGGGGACATGTATTTCTTGGGAAGGTCAAGGGGAGTTGGGCTTTTAAGTGTCTGTCCCCCTGGAAGTGCTGTTGAGCTTTTTCTGGCTGGATCTATTGCTTTATCCCCAGCAACAGCAGCTCTCTCCCCAGTCACTACAGCCACTGGTTACGTCCTGCTGGTCTCTGACACCCCACACCCTTCCCAGACCTCCAGGAAGATTCACTTCTTGTCCTAAACATAACACACCATGCTGGAGTTTCCAATACAGGTCACCTGCAGCTGACTGAAGAAATCTGTTGTTACCAGAATTAATCCACAGGGAACTGGGAATCGTGCAGCCCCTTGTCAAACCACAGAGATCAAACCCTGCTGAGGATGGGAGTGACGTACTCTGAACGTGGGAGTGGGTCCTGACTATCCCTGCAGAGATGCTGGGAAGCCCAGCAATGGCCCAGGAGCTGGGGGAACAGACTGGAGAGAGGAGAGACCAGGAAAGATGGGATGGAGGCAGAAAGTAGCCAAGAGCGAGGTGGACACATCTGTGAGGCAGGAACCTGCTTCCCCTCCTCAGAAATCAAGGTGTCACCAGTGGGTGAGAAGCAAGATGATCTTGGTGTTGTCAAATGATATCAAATAATTCTTTGCTCTGCTCTGTGGGGGAACAGGCCCCAACTCCTGGAGAGGTGATGGTAAAAAGTAAGGAAAAACGATGCACCAAGGATCAGGGCAAGTAATTCTGCCAAATAAGTGATGTCCCACCTATAAACCAGTGTGCTGCAGCAAAAGAAATACATTGCAATAACAAATAGATGCCCAGGTAGGTTCTGCTGTAGCCCAGGGGGAGACAGTGGATAGAAGGGACCTCAGAACTTCCTTTGGTTTCACACACAAGTTTTCCATGACTCCCCAGCACTGACTCCAAAATATTTGGGCTGATGTCCCTCTGGATCAGTAAGACACATCTATGGTGATATGGAGCTCACTCACTGCCAAACAGCCTGTCCAAGGCTTTTCTGTCCCCATGTCCAATCCAGGGAAGCCAAGGATCTTGGGGGACATGCAGGGGCTGGCTCAGTGTCTTTTGAAGGCTGAGGGATTTCACCCATAGGACCTCATAAATTATGAGACAGACCACCAAAACTGATGAGAAGGCAGTGAAAAAACTGCAAAGCTTGAGGGATGGGAGGAAGAAACACTCAGAGTTGCTTTTATTTACCTTTTGATTAAACCAAAAATATTGAGTGTCACCAAGAAACAAGGAGAGTGCTGAGCAGACGCTCCCCAGAGCACCCCTGACCCCTGCCAGCTAACCCAGGCGTGCTCCCCTGAAGACTCTCTCTGCGTGACTCGTAAACCCCCACTGTAATGGGATCCACATGGCCCAGCTCCATTGAGCCCCTCTCTCCCTTAAATTGGAAGCAGACAAGGCAGATCCAGCCACCAACACTGTCTCCCCATGAAAAAGGAAGCACATGGCCCCAACACAGTACACCAACCCCCATCCATCCATCCATCCATCCATCCATCCATCCATCCATCAATCCATCCACATCACAGGGTGAGATTCAGCAGAACCAGCCTTTGTCCTGGATCTGCTTTGCCCAGGAGAAGAGCCTGGAGCGATGCAACAAGGCACATGGAGAGATGCTGGTGAGAATAACACCCCCATGTTTTGCAACCAAGCCCAGCACCCCCCTGCTCAGCACACAGGCCCCAAGCACCACTGCCCATCTCCAGCATCACCAACAAACACTGGGCTCTAACCTGCAGCATGCTGCTCCCCAACATGATAGAGAGGTTTGGAGCTGGAAACTCTTCTTCTGGCTCTGTCTCCTCCCCAGATCCACACCCCTCTGCAAACACTATTTCTCCCTCCAGGCTGAGGGAGCAGGATCTGTGCCACCACCTCACAGGGATCCATCTCCTGCAGCAGGAACAACTTCCCAGCAAGGAAACACCTCACAGGGCCAAAACTCACTCTCCAGAGACAGCTCCCCTGATGTGAGAGACGTCTCTCCCACGCCTACCCCTGACACACCAGCCTGCAGAACACCAGAGATGTTCTCAGCCAGGTTTTCTCCTAAGTGGATTCCAGAGGATCGGTGGTGATCAGCGGAGTTCACACGGCGGAGGGGCTACAGCAGCCTGTGGCACTGGGCAGCCTGCCAGCAGCCCAGCTCCAGCTCAGTGCATCTAACACCAGCTCCTGTGCCCAGGCAGCAAGTCTGCTGCTCAGGGGAGGTGAAATGGAACCTGAAGTGGGGTGGCAGAGAGTTTCTCTTCCTTGTCTGCAAGTCTCTTAGAGCTGCCTCTGCACACAGGGGGAGATGGTGCTACAAAACCATGGCAAGCACCAATGGGTGCTGGGCAACCCTTTGCTCCTCTCCAGCATCCTTCATCCTAGATTGCATCTATCCAGCACAAACCCCTGAATAACCACCTAGACAAGACCTGGCCTGGGGAGGGGATGTCCTGACTGCAGTAAGCTCAGCCTCAGCCCATCAAACTTCATGAAGATTTATGATAATGACTTGTGAAACATCTCCAGGTGTTCCCAGTGCAGAGAGGGGCTGTTTGGGAACCGCCTGTTCCCAAAAAGCCCCTCCACGTGCTGCTCCACTCCTGAGGCACTGATGTAAACCTCCTCCTGGCCAGGCTGCCCCAGCTGCAGCCCTGATGGTATTAGGTCAGGCTCATGCAATAAATCTTGGGAACAGTCGGTGTTTATTTGGATTTACTGCTGCTTAGATCATTAATAATCCACATCCACCAAGTTCCACAGTCCTGCACAGTGCCCAGCCTCCCCCCAGCAGTGAGGGGCTGCTCCCCCTTTGCACGACTGGGATGAAGGGAAGAGGAATAGTGATTTTTCCAACCTGGGAAATCACAAATCACACAGGACAGCAGCTCCTCCCCACTGACCTGCAGCTGCCTCCCTGTCCATCGCAGCAGAGATGCAGCTGATTGGACTTGTTCCAAAAGAGAAACTTCTATCCATGATGTGTGCTCAGAGCAAGGTTGGAGGAAGCCCCCTCTCCAGGTGGTTGAGGCAGTTGTGGCCCAGGCAGGCAGAGGCTGGAGGAGAACCCACCACAATGCTCACCCTGGCACCCCTGCCCCACACCAGCCCCTGTCCTGCCTGCAGTGGGATGGATGCTGGGGGCCACGATGAGCTGAGGGACAGCAGCTCCCACCCATGAAATCACAACTGCCCAGCTAATGGCTCTTGGCAGGGGGCTTCACTAACCAGCTCAGCTCTGCTTCATTAGGGAAATTAAATTAGGAGTCAAGGCAAAGCTGCTGGAAGAATGGGGGTCCAAGCTCCAGCTGGTCCTGGGGGGTTGCATCAGGTGATGTCCATGTCAGTGGGAGGCTAAAGGAGCAGAAAGGTCTGAGTGTGCCCTGTGAGGTGCTGGATCTGCTGGGCTGTGGTCAGGACTGTCCTGCAGAAAGGGACCCGCTTGTGCCATGTCCCCATGGCTCAGCCCATGAGCTTGTCACTGCCATGCCAGCCATGGGGGCAGCCTGGTCCAGGAGCCAGCTCTGGCATCATCCAGACCCTGATCACCTATTTCTACTCCTCCAACACCCAAAAATCTCTCAGATCAGCTCCTATAAAAAACCCCAATGCAAAGCAGTCCCCATAGGGCAGGGCCAGAAAGTAGAACTGCAATGAACGCTCCTCCAGTGCTCTAAGTGACCCAGGATAAGTGCCAGGCCCAAAGAATTTGAAAGTTGGAAGCTCTGGAGGTGACATGGCCAGGACATCAAGCTCAGATAAGAAAAGCATCTCCCACTCAGTCCCAGAGGACACTTTTGTTCCCGCAGCTGCCGCGGAGCTGAATGAGATCAGCAGGCGATGACGCCCTTGCTGTCCCCTTCGATGGCTTCGTGGCTTGGCTGGGACAGCCAGGAGTGGCAGCCAAGGGCCACAGCAGCGCAAATCACACCCAAATCCTGCACTAAGAGCCTTGGAAAGAGAGTGAGAGCTCAGACCCTTTGGCCCAGCACTGTCAGAGCTGAGCAGGGAGATTAGAGGGAGGCTTCAGTCCCTCCCCGTCATCTATGCACATCTAACCCAGAGCACCCCATCTCTCCTGCTCCTCACCCTTCACCAAGGTGGGTGAACCAATTTTACAGGAGGCCATGGAGATGTTCAGGGAGCTGGAGCACCTGAGGACAGGCTGAGGGAGCTGGGCTGAGTCAGCCTGGAGAAGAGAAGGCTGCTGGGGGACCTCACTGCAGCCCCCCAGGACTTCAAGGGAGCGGATGGACAGGAGGGAATCAGGTTTTCCCAAGGGCAGAGAGTGGTGGGACAAGGGGATGGATTGAAGCTGGAGGAGGGAAGGGTCAGGTTGGAGATCAGGGGAAGTTCTTCATGGAGATAGTGGTGAGGGGCTGGAAGGGGCTGTCCAGAGAGGTGGGGGATGCCCCAAGCCTGGAGGTGTTCAAGGCCAGGTTGGATGGGGCCCTGGGCAACCTTGTCCAGCTGCAGGCCTGGAGGTTGGTGGCCCTGCCTGTGGCAGGGGGGTGGAACTTGATGATCCTTGGGGTCCCCTCCAACCCAGACCAGCCTGGGATTCTGTAAATGATCCCAGGGGCACACTCAGCCCTTCCACAAGCAGCTCTCCAGGGACACCAGAGGCTTTAGATACCTAAAAGATGAGGAAACCAAGGAACAGAGGGGACCTGCCACCACCTCCATGTGCAGTACAAACATCCTCCTACGACCCCTCTGCATCCTTAGACAAGCCCTGGCATAGGGACTGACTGGCTTGGGTCTTCCTAAACCCCCTGCACACCCTTGCTTGTCTGCCCCCCCTCCCTTCCCTAGGCAGGGAGATTGGGGTGTTTGTAGGGTGCTCCCACTCCATGGCAGGACTTTCACAGAGGCTCTTCCAATTCCCCAACCCTGCCCTGACCGTTAAACCCCAAACGTGCTGCTGTTGCAGAAGTGATGTTCACTGCTGTCTGCCTTTCACACCGGGAGGAAGGGAACCCTATAAATCAATCCATCTTCAACCACGAGGAGAGGCTGGTGAACCTCTTCGGGATGCTCTCAGGCCCTTTGCAGGTAGCCATCGGCATGGCAACTGTTGCCATGGAAACCGCCTCCTCCGTGGCGACGCATCCAGCGCTGGTGCAGGGCGATGGGTGGTGTTTTCTAGCGCATCCACCCTGAGCAGGTCTGGGGTCTGCTCTCCAGGGGGTGTCACAGGGAAGGAGGAATTAAATGGCCTCATGAGGGAGCTGCAGGGTGGGGGGAAAGGGGGAGAAGAGACACCTCCAAAAGCATGGAGGAGCTTCCAGGCAAGTGGTCTGGGTCAGGGAAGAAATCCTCGCTCAAGTCCCAGCATCTGCTTTCATCAGGACTTCGTGGAGGGTCAGAGCATCCCCCACAGCCCAGCAGCCCTGGCTGGGTGTTATCTACCCCAGTCTGGGCAGTAGAAGTGGTAGAAGGCTGTGGATGTTTCTAGCTCCTTGGTTGAGGACAGAAGCTTCAGTGTTTTCCCTGAGGGAACTAGAAGGGAAATAAAAAACAGCTCAAGGTGGTGGTTTCTAAGGCAGCCAAGATGCAGGTTTGGTTTGTGCCCAGAGCTCAGGCTGGTGGTGATGGGGTGGTACAATCCTTTCCCTGGCACATGTGTGAAGCAGCATGCACAGAGACTGGAGCTGAGTAAGCAAACCCCAGTTAAGCATCCCAGCCTGAGGAGCCCACACACCTCCTCTGACTGAGCCTGGCCCCTGGTGCCCCAGGTAGGGCTTGGGATGGGAAGGTTCCTGCTGCAGGGAGACCTGGCACAGCATACTGGGGATGGGGGGAAATTTATCCCATGGTATGGATGTCCATGGCCATCCAGCAGCTCCAGCAAAACTTTGGGGCACAAATGGGACCAAGGTAGGGAAGGGATGCCTGTGGAGGTCATCATCAGGGACACAGAGGCTCAGACTGTTCCACATCCCAGTGGATGGGCAATTAAAAAGAGAGATTGAACCAGTGTGAAAGTCAGCCTGGAGAACAGCAAGGGGTGGTGCAGGGGAGCATGAGGCCAATTGCCGTCCCATCCCTCAGAGCCAACCACAGGTTCTTGTTTCTGCATCCCATCCCCTGCCCATCCTGCTTCCAAAACAAGCAGCAAAACCAGAAATCCAAAGTCCCAAAGATCTGTTTACATTTCAACCCAGGGAGACAGCTCCAGAGTGCCCAAACTCCCAGCAGCAGTGCCCAGCCCTGCAAGAGCAAGGACAAGGGCAAGGGAAGAGGACAAGGTAGGCAGGAGACAGGAGACTTGCCAGGATGGAGTGATGCAAATAGCAACAGCAACAGCAACCTGAGGTGTGTCCTCTGAGGGAGATGCCAAATCCAGCTGCATTGGAAGCTCAGAAGGATGCAGTGAGGGTCAGCAATCCATCAGGGAGGGAAAGCAGTTTCCACTGGGAAAATGCACTTAAACTGAGAACATCTCGCAGGAAAAGCATCGATTATTTCTGTGATATTTTCCATGGGCTATTTTAAATTAATCCCCCCTTTAAAAACATCTTTTTGGTGTTTTATATAGAAAACCTTAATAACTCACCCCAACACATGATTTAGTGATACTACAGACAACTGAAATCATTTAACTCACACACGAAGTTGGAATGAACACATTGTTTCTGAACCTTCACAACTCCACAATTCTTTTCTCACTCCAAAAAAAATTTTTAAAAAATCACTGAATTTCCATTCCTCAGTCCAAGGCTGTGAGTTAAAAATAAATCTGTTGGGAAGCTGCTCCAGACAGTATTTCAGTGGCACCAGGACACGCTGCTTCAGGAAAAGGCTTCACTGTCCCAGCATGATCAGCCCTGGCCAAGATTTTGCCCAAGGACTGACAATAGAGACCACCAAAGCTGCTTGACATGGAGATGCCCACGGCAAAGCTGAGAAGGTTGGGCTGGAAGGCAGTGCCAGAGCATGGCTGGAGCCTGGGGCTGCAGGATGCTGGTGGAACCCAGGGTGCTGATGCTCACAACCAGTGGCCATCCCACCCTCAAGGTGTGGTGTGAACCCAGACAAGCAGCAGCCAGTTATTTTATGTAACTTCATTCTTTCCCAGATTAATTAAGCCTCTGAATAACAGCTGCCTAAACCCCAGTGCATTTTTATTTAATAGGCTGGTTACTTTATGCAAGTAAAATAATCATTAACATTTACCAAAGAGCAGTAATTATTCTGGCTTTGTATCGATTCTCCGCTGCCAGCGCAGGCGACGCTGCGAGGGGCCGGGCTGGGCACAGGCACATCCCAAAACCTCCTTTCAGACATGTACCATCATACTCATCACCCAGGGAATATAATGAACCACCAGGTCCAGAGACCCTGGACCAGGCTCAGCTCTTCCAACAGCATCTCCTCCTCCTTGGGCTCTCCTGTCTCCACCATCATTTTTTATCCCAGTTCTTCAATGGATTAGTGCCAGATCCTACCCCACTACACAATAAATATCCCCGAGCCAGGGTTGGCATGAAAAATAGCAAACCTCACGACATAAATTGTTGCTAACACCTCATCTCCCAGCACACTCTGCTTTTTACCGCTGGGGAGATGGAGGAGGGAAGGAAGAAAAAAAAAAAAAGCAAACAAACAAAATTCCCCACCTCCTGCTGCATGCAAAGCACCAGATGAAGAGGCACAAATGAGCCCAGCGAGGCTCTGCCAGGCATCGGTTTGGATTGCATCAGGCAGTCGAGGTGGCTGCTTGGGGCTCCCGTGGGGCAGCAGGTCCCCCAAAGCATTGGCAGCGGTTCAGAGTGTGGCCCTTTGCCCCACGGCTGGGGGTTTGGCCAGAGTTGATGGAGAGCTTGGCTGGGAGTGATGCTCTGGGTGGATGGAGGAAGAGAGCAGGAGGTTCTCCCTAGGTGGGCTGGTGAAGGGGGAAAAGCCAAAGCACAGCTGGGCTCTACAGCCCCCGGGGTGGTACCCAGGACTGGGGAGATACTCACCAAAACAATCCCAAGTGGGTGGTGTCCTACATCCTACACAGAGCATCTTGCTAACCCAGGCAGGGGACCCAGACAAACCTGCATGTGCTGGAGCAAAAGCAGCCAGGCTGGCAGGCAGGGACGGGCAGGGCTCAGGCAGCCAGGGTGCCCCCCCCCCACAGCTCTACCGCCTGCCCTCCTCCACCTCCCCGTTCTACCTGGCCAGACCCATTTCTCTCCCACCCCCAAGGGTTCCCAGTGTGCTCATTAATTCCCGTGGGTCTGTACATTGCCATGGCGACACAGGCAGCCCCAGGAAAATCCTGCCCTCCCCAGCACGCTGCCCGCAGACCCCCNGTCATGACAGAACTGATTTAATTTGCTCTGCTCCATAATCCTATTGCAGCTTAACACGCAAAACTGTCTCGGGCTTTTCTCACCTTCCACAAAGACGCGTTTCAGAGCTCACTCCCCTCCCCGACACTCAGCTCTCCGAAGAGCTGCAAAACAGGACTTTATATATATTTTTTTTTCCTGCCCTTCCTCGGACACTGGGCACAGGGACTGCTGCTGTGCCTGTTAAACACCTCCCCGCTGGCCTCCCTGCAACAGGACGTTCCTAATTGGCGCTTTGGGATTCACATATTCCCCGTCTCGCCCCCCGGCTCCTCCACGGAGACCCAGCAGCCCCCAGGGGGGCTCACCCTGCCCAGCCTGGGGGAAGAGAGTCTCCTGCTCCGTATCCAGGCCGTGGAGATGGGATTTGGCTGAGACAAAGCATCTTCAGCGCTGTTATGAGGGGCAGG
Organism: Heliornis fulica; assembly: GCA_013399135.1. NCBI lineage: Eukaryota > Metazoa > Chordata > Aves > Gruiformes > Heliornithidae > Heliornis > Heliornis fulica. Next base: position 24,622 of record VXBZ01012617.1, on the reverse strand, counting down.
GAGCTGCGGGCATGGCTGTGTGTCTGTGTGACTCAGTTTACCCAGAGCAACGTGGGAGAGGGCATCGTTAGCCATCACCCTTTCCACAAGGACCATGGGGGAAAAGGATGAGGTCCTCTCCAACCAGGACTCAACCTGATGTGGGATGGCAGCAGGGACAAGCTGGAAAGCAGAGCTGGAGGAGGACAGGCTCAGGGTTTGTCATTTAACCTCGCCAGGGCCCCAGCACACAAGTCTGGCTGATAGAGTGGACACTAGAAAACATCAAACTGAGACTTCAAAGACATCAGGGGCCGCTGTCATGTTAAAATAAGATGTTAAAAACCCAGTTATGGGCGTTGAAGTTCCTCAGCCATGAGATTGCTGTGGTAGCCAGCACTGCTGGGAGCATCCCCTGGGCTGGGTCCCACAGAAGAGCTGGGAAGTACGAGCAGGGAGGGGGCAGGATTAGGTTTCTCCTGCTCTGACCATGCAGAGGGGCTGGTGGAGAACAGGGATGCCCAGGGGTGACATNGTAAAAGTCACTCCTGTGAGCTGGATGTGTGCTGGCTCAGACCAACCTCTCTTTTACAATGCCAAACTCTCTCTATTTTTTCTTTTTTTTTTCTTACTTTTGGGTTGTTTTCTTTCCCCATCCCCCTTTTTTCCCTTTTATGTTTAATCTTTTCCTTTCTCCCCTCAAGCACCTGCTCTAAGACCCAGAGCACTGACCTAATCTCTTTGCTCTCCCCAGCAAAGAGAGAGGAAAACCTAATTTCCAGCCCCCTTTATTGGAAAGAAAAGATCAGAAATCTACAACTTAATACCACAAAACTAGGAGAAAAAAAAATCCAAAATACTCAAGAGTTTTTGAGTCATCCCTGAGACACGAGAGGAGCTCGGTGGAAAGTTTTCACAGCCAAAGTTTTGTTCCAGAGGAAACCAAACTCCATGACAAGGACCTGCAAGGGCAGGTGGGTCGAAAGAACTTCTGCACCTTGCTGGAAAGCAGCCTCCTCTCTCCTAATTACTCTCCTAATTACACCTGAGAGGCTTTCAGCGGGGACCTGAGCTAATTATTCCCACTTAACATCACAGCTTCACGCATCCTACTCCCAGTTGCACCTATCTGGTAGGTGGAAATAAATAGCTCCCTGGTTATTTTGGCCTCACAAGGGGTTTTCTCCAGTCTTGAAGTCCTTTCAGTTGGTCACTGGAGCTTCAGCCCTTGCAAAGCCACCAGCATCCTTGGTTGTAGCAGAGCACAAGCCCCGTTGAGAGCTGGGTGGGTTTCGGGGACAGCTTGAGCTCCCCCACGCATCCAAATCTCCCCAGCCAGATGGTTGGGCTGATTACACACTTCCCAGGTCACCCGAGGGCAATGCCAGCATTTCCACAGGCCCACCAGCTCCTGAGCAAGGAGGAAATCTTTATTCTCCCAGCCTCAGATAGGGAAGGGTATTTTTATTCCAAATTTGCTGCCAATGGGAGCCAGGGAAGGCTGGACACTGCAGCCAGAGCAAAGCCACTCAATGTCCACAACTCCCCTGGAGCAATTGGGTCTCTCCAGCTTCAGCTCCTCTTTACACCCCCAAAGTGGAAGGAGGAAATAGCTGCTGGGATAGTTTGATGCACTGACACCCCTGTTCTCCACCAGCCACTCTGCAGAGCTGCAGCAGGGGAAACCTAATCCAGCTCCCTCCTTGCTCGTGTTTCCCAGCTCTTGTGTGATAAAGCACTGACAGGGGAGGCACCAGCACTAACAAAACGTTATGGTGGCGCCAGCCCTTGAGGCACAACGATTTTATGCCTGGGACATTACAAGCAAGGCAGGGATGGAGCAGGGTTTAACGTGCACCACGCTCCCACTGTTTACAGCCAGCCCCTAAGTGGGAACAGACACTGGCAGGGAGGTTAATCCTCATCGAGACCATCCTGAGGACAAGACCCCAAGGGAAAACACAGAAGACATGCAGGGAGGTGCATGGGGAGTGTCTGGGGTGTGGGATAATGCAGGGAGGTGCATGAGGAGTGTCTGGGGTGCGGGATAATGCTGGGAGCATCGGCTTCCCAAAGAAGTGATTTCCTGGGACTGATGTGCCACTGTCATGGGGAGAAGGCACCTGATTGCTGGGGTGTCTGGAGAGTTAATCCACCAGCACTTGAAAGATGCACAGATGCCCGACTGCTGCTGGTTTGATACTTAAATACTGAAATATTTTGCACCTTAAAAATAGACGATGGGTGATTAGATCCGGAGCACCCAGGTGTTACCACCGCAAAGGGGGTGTGAAAACCCCAGCCCAGGCTCCTTGCAAAGAGCCAGAGGTTCCCAGCACACGTGGAAATGCTTCTCACCGGCAAGAGTAACCCAATTTCTGCTGTCTTGCCTCATTACTCAGCTCTCCAACAAGAATTAGAGCAGGGTGGGGAGTTCACACCAGACTCTCTGCCTTCCCCATCATGCCCAGGGAGGAGAGGTGATGCTATGAAGCAGAGAACAGCCAGCAGCCACCCTAGGGCCACATCCCTGGCTTTACTCAGCCCCTCTGAGCAAGACAACATCCATCCCAGATATGAAATTCATTTCAAACACATCTTTTCAGCTGCAAAATCAACCCACCTCCCTCCAAAAGTGCTCAGCGACCAGGTTGACAGTTTCCACCCCCAGCAGATCACTGTTGGAACTCCTTGATTTAGGGGGGAAAAAAGGGGTATTTCCCCTTCCTAATCCAAGCACAACGAGCCTTCAGGCTGTATTTATCCAGCCTGAACTTTATATGCTGCAGCTATTCGTCTGGAAATGTAATCAATCTCCCCCCAGACGGCACCGGCCCCTTCAGCTCGGTGCTGCACTGCCCCCCTCCCTTCCCCGCCTCCAAAGGCATTAAAGTAACCAAATGTGATGTGTGATAAAGACAAATAACAATGCAATGAAAAAACAACCCAAACATTTTCCCCACGTGGGGTAGCTAGCTCCTGCCTTCAGCAAAACTTTGGATGTCACCTTGTTTGGTGCAAAAGTGGGGAGAAACGGTCCCACTGGCTGCACCGGGGCAGCCCCCAGACACCCCGATTCAGGCAACTGGTGGGACAGGACACAGCAGCCGGGACATGGGGACGTGGCCTCTGCCATGTGTCACGTCTGGAAGCACTTGAGCTCTGCTCTGGGCCAGTACAGCTAAGGTTTCAGGATGAAAGAAAACATCTCCAATCTCCTGAAGATCAGAGCCCTGACCTGAGCGCTGCCCGTCTCTGGTTACTGCTCCTTGCCCAGGAAACTCCACCAGCCACGCCGGGCTCGGCTTTCCCAGGAAACAAAAGAGCTGGAGGCTTCAAGCCTTGTAAATGAGCAAAGCTTGTGGTGCTGGACAAAACCACTCACTGCCTTCACACCGGGAATGGGGGGGTTGAGGGTGGGTTTTTGGCTTTCTGAGCACTGGGACGTGTTTCCAGGTATCCCGTCCCATGCAACGGGATAACCCCTCTGTGTGAAAGGGGTGATGCTGCTGGAAAGGGCTGTTCAAGTGTTTATACAGCCTGAGCCTCCTTGTTCCCTGCCCCCAGATGAAGCTCTTTTAATGAAATGGAACCAAACAAGCCCCTTCCACTCTGCCTTCCCAACGATAATTGTGGCTGATAGGGTAAGCGGGGTGGCAGCATCTCCACCCCACTGGAGAGATGAAAACCAGCGTCCTTAAGGCAACGTGTGACCAGGCAGTGTCAGCCCCAAGGCTTTAAGAAGTGGGTTTGTATCTCAGTGGTGGCATCCCACCATCCATCTGCCTGTCTTGTGGTCCATGGGGTTGAGATAGCATCGCTGGTCCTGGGGCAAGGGCCAGGAGGTTGTCCCCAGCCCCTGGTTTTCATGATCTTCTTCTCTGCGTGGGATAGTACCATCATCACAGCAGGTATTTAATTTTTTTCAGGGAATAAGCAGCTGAGGTGAAGCAGCAGGATCAGGTGCAGGGGTGGAGGCTGCACTTGTTGGAGATGGGAATTGTGATTGGGTTGTGTGGAGGGAAATGCTCCTTACAGAGCCTCTCCTGGTACCTCCATCTCCAAAACATTGGGTGGTAGAAGGGAAAAGAAATATTTTCCTGTGCTTGACACAGAGAAGGAAACTGAGGCAAAGCAAGGGAATGGACATCAGTGGCAGAGTCCAGCATCTTCTTAATACATAAAGGCAGCCTCTGCTCTCCTCAACCCTCTCAAGCTGTCAGGGGTCAGCTGGACACAGCAAGATGTCCCATTGTGTAGGGATACCAGCAGAAGCAGGGTCACATCCTTGCTCCAGCACCTTTCCTTCAGGGACTGTAATGACCCAGGAGACAGCCATGATCAGTATTATAACTGTTATGTTCAACAGCCCATGCTGGAGCTGGGAGAGACCCCAAAGCTGAGCTCAGCATGAGCCCTCAGGGGGATTAACAGAGCAGGAGGAGCCCTGTGATGGGACTGTGCTTCATCCCACAGACAATGGCAGCATCCTGGTGCAACAGGCACCTCCTTGAGCTCCACACACCTCAGAAGGACAGCTGGAGGTTGTAGAGCCAGCCTGGCTCTCAGGGAGCATCTTCTCTGCCATTCAGGTGGGGAAACTGAGTCCCAAAGCAACTGGGAAGCATCTCCTCAGGAGCTTGGAACAGCCAGAGGGAGGATTCCAGGACTCCTGGTCTCTGTCTCACATGGTCTCTCCCCAGAGGGTGTGGAAAGCCAACAACTGGCATGTCTGGGGGTGTCAGGGCCGTGACCCACTCCAGCATTTTGCCTGACATGCTCACAGCACCATCCAGCCTCACACAGTGACAGAGGACTCCTCAGAAAGAAAAAAAGAAAAAAAGAAAAAGAAAAAGAAAAAGAAGAAAAAAAAGAAAAAGAAAAAGAAAAAGAAAAAGAAAAAGAAAAAGAAAAAGAAAAAGAAAAAGAAAAAGAAAAAGAAAAAGAAAAAGAAAAAGAAAAA
>VXBZ01012617.1:0-14945 GCA_013399135.1 Heliornis fulica | reverse complement strand
GGCGAGGGGGACAGCACATCATTCCCCATCGGTTGGAGCAGAGGGAGTCTCCACTCCCGACTGCACCCCACAGGGATGCTACTTCCAGGCTTCACCCCACAGCTCAGAGAACCTTGGGGACCCAAAAGGGCACCCAGTGAGCAGCACCGTGACCTTCCAGGGCTCCCAGGAGCCTCTTTACACCTTCCTCATCCTCTCCCTTCCCGAGTCACACAGGTCACCTCCGACCCTCTCTGGGCTGGCTCCCCACACAAACAAAACACCCGAGGACGTTATTATTTCGTCAGCCAAACCTCTGACCTGCAGCCCCAGTTCAACCGGGCGTTGAAGCTCTCCCCCAGCCAAGCCCTGCGCCGCCGGACCGCAGTTCCCTGCCCGCTGCTAACAGCCCTTCGCTGCACAATGAAAACCCGAGGAAAAGAGCAATTACCCTTTTCAAAGGGCAGCCAAGCACAGCTCCAACCCTCCCACCCACCAACCAGGCTGGGTCGGTCCTAGCGCCGAGATGCTGGCAGGAACGTGGTCCCCATGACCTGGCAGGTCCCCTCCTCTAGCAGGGTGAAACCCCATCCCGCCCCCGCGGCAGGGAAAAGGCTTTGGGATGCTTGGGGAGCCCCATCCCAGCACGGATGAGGAACCAGCTGCCATCAGGACACCAGTCTCGGTATTTTCACTCATACCCTCACCTCGTTTTTCAGTGGGATGGGGAGGACAATGCTTAATTGTGTCGTGGGAAGGAGGAAAATGATCTCATTGCTGTTTGTGGAAGGGAAGGTTTTGGTTGGAGATGCCAAGGGGACCCACTGGTGGGGGTGGGACAGGGGAACCGGCCACAAACCACTTTTCCATGAGGTTTCCAATGGGGAGCAGCAAGGGCTCAGCCCTCCCCAGGACTGACAGGGATGGGATGAGCTCGGTGTGGTTATTCAGGGAAATGGGGACATGGCCCAGGACCAGGAGCTGGGCTGAAAACCCCTCCTGCTCTCAGGCACGTGACGCCCTGCCCAGCCCGAGCAGGCAGCGTGACTCAGGAGGCAGAAATCCCCCTGGTCAGAGGCCACCACCGTGTCACCCCCTCCCACAGACACACACCTCTGTTGTCACACTGTGGGTGATATTGGTACAGGCTGGATGCACCATAATTATCTCTCTCCTCCAAGGGACTAAGGAGAAATCTGGCTCCCCCAAAAACCAGCCCCGCCCAGGGAGCACGGGGTGGCTTTGGTGAGCCGGGGCACTGTCGCCACGCCAGGGGATGCTCCGCTGAAGACACAGGAGAGGTGGCCCCAGGAGTAAAAAGCCTCTTAATGACCACAAAAAGCAATTGTGGGCTTTTAATTTTTTTTTTTTTCTTAACTGCCACTTCATTTTCTGGGGTTGGTTTAATTGTGGTCATTAAGGGGACAAAGGGAACACTGAGACTCCAAGGGGTGGAGCAAGCAGAGAAGGGCTAAGGGGCAGATCTCAGCCCAATACTCTCTGAAGTTGCTCCTGATGTTTCACCCCAAGCCCCCCCCCCACTCCAAGCTGCCCCTTCCTCAGAGGTGAAGAGCCCTTCCAAGGGCATTGCCACCAGCCATGGGATGGAGAACAAACCAAGCATCATTTTTAGGGATGCAGGAAGCATCCAGGTTGCAGAGCAACCATGAAAATGGCAAGAAACACTTTTAAAACGGGGGGTCATGGGAATGGGGGAGGGGAGGCAAGGAGAAATACTTCACTTGAGCCCTGTTTAAGCAGCGTGGAAGGGAGAAGCGCTGGTGCTGTCGCGACACTGTGATAACCGTTGCCTGTCTGCTCCTTAGTTGCTGGAGCCGTCGCCCCTCCCAGTCTGTTCTCATGCTGAGCCACAGCTAATGAACCTCCTAATAATGATTAATCAGGAATATATTAGAACCTCTTGCATGAAGCTGGAGATTAAGCGACTCCCCCTCCTCAACTGCAGGTCCCCCAAACCACTGGTGAAAAAACCGAAGGAGCCCCTTTCCCGGGCAGCCCTTTTCCTTACGGCATTTAATTAGGAATAATTAATCAAGGGTGGTGCTTTGCTGACCACCGGCCCGAGCAAACCGGGTGTTTGCAAGCTTGCATGTGTTCAACGGGAAGGAGTTTCTGCCCACCTTCCCCGGAGTTGTCATGGAAATTGTAATGGATGTTGATTAAGATGCTGCGCTTGCCAAATGCAAACGTGCTGCAGCGTTCAGAGGGACTCCAGCCTGAAGGAGATCAGGAGCAATCCTGAGCTGGGTGAAAGGGGAACCACTGGAGAGTCACCCACCCTTTTTTTCCAGGGATGGAGGGAGAAATGAGATGCCCCACGTCTGCCCAGACAAACTTCGTGCTTTGCAAATGCAGCGTTTAAGGGATTTTTTTTTTCGCCTCTGGCAGTGGGAGGAATTAAAAAAACAAAACAAAAACCAAACCCACCACACTGGGAAGCAGGGAGCCAGGGTGGGATTCACCAGCATCTGCTGCCAGAAATGCCCTATGCAGGCAGGGAGCTCAGCACACATCCCAAGAGCAGAGGGGAGAGGGTTTATCTCCTTTTCCCTGCCTGGCTGGACTGGGAGACGATCCCAAGAGCAGAGGGGAGAGGGTTTATCTCCTTTTCCCTGCCTGGCTGGACTGGGAGACGATCCCAAAGCTTCACCCCAAAGCCACTGACCCACAAGCATCCTCTCTTCACCCCAAAGATGGAAAGAGGATCAGACCCATCTGCAGGGCCCTGGAACTGATGGGATGAGGCCCGTGGAGGGGACGGAGAGCGAGGTATTGCTCAGCACCGCCTGAGCCCATAGTCATGCAAGGGGCCATAAATAGACCCCATTTACATATGTAGGACGGAGCTGCCACGCCAGCACGGCCACGACCTACTTTCCTGCCGCCCCAGCGGGACGTGGGCGCGTTCAGGGACTGCGGTGGGATCAGCTTGGCCCCCAGGGAGCAGCCCACCCCCCCTCCACGAAGTGCAGAAATAGGCTGGGAGTCCCGGTTTTGACGCATCCCCAGGTTCTCACACCCCAAACGGCAGCTCCTGGAGGAGCTGCTCGCATCTCCAAAGCGCTGCCAGAGCCACTGCCTAAGGGAGGGGAGCGGTGGGATCAGAGCATCCATCGGGTTTAATCACATGCTCACCGTGCCTTGCTCCGGGGCCCTGAGGAACCCTGATCCCACACGTGTCATGAGCTGTGAGGCCTCAGCTCCTGCATCTCTCCATCTCCCAGCCCGCAGTTGGCAAGCACAAGGCTGCTGCACGATGGAGCACGTGGTATGAAGACCCCCCCACACCCCCTCTACAAACGACTTTTAATTTTATAAGTCTTCCTGCAACACTGAGCATAAAGCAATAAGCTTTTACTGGTGCCTCTGGGATGCTCCTTCCCTTAAGGACCACAGAAACCGATTTGTTTCCGTATGAACACGTCTTTTTCCATTAACAGGGGGGAAAAAAAAAAACCCCAAACACAGTCCACAGCTGCTGAGCATCTTCCCACTCACAGGCATTTCTGCAGTGTTCACCTGTGGGTCCAAACTGGGGACGGCACTGGGAAGTCCCCAAGGGGAAAAATACCGATATTTATTTTGCAGCTGGTTGTTTCCCCCAGCCTGGGCAGCTCTCAGCAAGTATCCAGGCAGGAAGGAGGTTTCCATCTTCCTACAACAGCAAAGATTCAAGGCAGCTTTAGCCTTTTGGTGGAACTACTCCTTCCTGACACATTTTGTGTTATTCATTCAGAGCTATTCAGGGCTTCCAGTTTCTGTTGTTGAAGAAAAAGTTATTATTGGAGAGGGAAAATAAAAACCACCTCAACCAGCTCTCAAACAGAGTCCCTGGAAGCAGGTGAGGAACAAACTGATGCAAGAGGAGGGTGTTTCTCTGTATCTGAGGCCTCTTTTTTTCCATCTCAAGTAGTTTGCTTTAGTGGTTGATGGCTGAAAGCATGAGAGGAGGAGACAAAAGCAAAGGGGGAAATGCTCTACCCAGCCAGGATGGGTTGAGAGGGGAAGAAATACGAGAAACCTCTTTCTTCTGAGGGTGAATGATCAGTTCACTGTCAAATGTACCAGCATCCCCATGGGGAATGGGTATCAGCATCCCCATGGCAGGCCTGTCAAATGTCCCAGCATCCCTACCTGGGGACCAGTACTGGCATCCCTGAGCAGGGATGGGTACCAGCATCCCCAGACAAACACCAGCCAGCTACACCCAGGACCCAGCCTCACCATCCTGAGCCTGCAATTCTTCCCACCCACAACCCAAAAGCCATCAGAGCAGTAGGAAAATTAAAGTAGGGGGATCCAAATCCCAGGTCAGCATGTGCCTGGGGTACTGGGATGCTCACAGCTCCCCGGCAGCCACCATCAAGAGAAGCCACAGGGCTTCCTTCATCCCAGGGAAGATGCTTTAGAGAGTGAAGAAGAACCTCTCCATGCAGTCATCATCTCTCACCATGCACCAGTTCTTTTTCCTAAAGCCTCAGCTCCACGAGACAAGGGATTTGCCTTGTGCCTGGTGAAGTGTTTCCAGCCCTTAGGTCAGAAGGTGACACCAGGACCCTGAGGAGCTCTCACAGCCCAGAGGGTGAGAGAAACAGATCCAAAATTTCAATTTCACAACAGATTTCACACGGGTTTCACTACTGGGGTGACTCCATCAGAAAGGAACATCATCACAAAAGCAAATATTAAAAACCAAAGACATTTATCAGCTCCCAACACCAACCAACCCTTTGTTTTCGATCCAACACAGGCCAGCTTGTCTTCACAATAGGTTTGGGTTTTTTCCTCACCAGAAACACTTTTCTACCCTTCATCTCCAGGAAAATATGATTTTCCAGGTCCACCTCCCTCCTGCCCCGGGCAGCACCCGTTCAATGCCCTCCTGGCCATTTCACCCAGACCTACACTTCCTCCCTGGACTTCCCCTCCCAGGAGTTTCTTTCCTCTTTCCTGTTTCTCATGTAAGATTCACACTGTGCCACACCAGAGAAAACCTTCAGGTTCTCTGCCAAGACAAGTCCTGGTCCCCAAAACCAGGAACCAAGAGCCCCAACCCACAACTCAACCATGGTGGACCCTGAACCTTCTCCTATGCCATGGCAGCAGGGGTGCTCCTCAGCCAGCCTAAAGCCATCATGGCAGGAAAAGGAAAGTAGAAAATAATAAAAAGCCACTAAACTCTGATTTTTTAGGCAGAAAAACACAAGGCTTGAGCAAACCAGCATGACCCCTGAGCCCTGCTGCCCCCTGGAAAATTGGAGAGGTTTCTTCTTCCCCTGGAAGATACTGGGTCAAACAAAGCAACATCAAAATTCCTCTTATCTGCAGGATTTGGCCTGTTTTCCCACATCTCCTGCCCCATATTCACCCCTCTCCCAGCCCAGTGAGGGGAAGGACCCATTCACACACAGGATAAATCCCTCTGCAGCTGGCAAAGGCGCTGGGGAAAGTTCAAGTTCACTGTTTCCCTAATTAAGGGCATCCAGACACACACAGGAGAGACACTGACCCCACTCCAGCATCTCTGCAGACACCAAAAAGAAGAAGAAGGAACCGAATTAACTTCTTAGTGCCCTCTCATTTTAAGTCAAGATGCAGTTTTTAACGTGCAGGGGGTTATCACAGGGCTGGGGGGTGGCAATCCTTGTCCCATCCTCCAGAGCCAGCAGGAAAGGGGTGACAGGGACCCTGCAGCTCGGGCTGAGGATGGGAAGCACTTGGAAAAGAGCTGGAATAACACACAAACTCCGTTGTTGGTTTGGGGTGGGGTTTTTTTCTTCCCCTCTAATTGCTCTTGCTATTTTAACTGAGACAGACATTTCCTTGACGAGCTTCAAGGGCTATAAATGTTTTATGTCCCTTTCCTCCATGCTCAGACAGCAACTTTAGCTGATGTTTGGGGAAAGCAAGACCCAGAGCAGTGGAGCTGGGTGCTGTCAGGGTGCAAAGGATCCAGGGGAGGGGATCCAACCCCCTGGAAACTCCTCTTCCCCCCATCACGTTCTCTCCTTCCCATCTTTCCTAGAAGGCAGCAGGCAATCCCACCGCCCTGCCTCCATGCAAGATGTCTTTCTGCTGCAGAAAAAAAACCTATATATAGTGCCTAAACCCTTTGGGGGCTTTGCTGCTCTCTGAGATATTTATAGCTGGAGGCAAACTCTGACTGCACACACCGGGAGCAGCTGGAATTGCACCGGGAGAGGCAGGATCTGGTCCATGCTTGCAGCAGGGAAGCAGGTGCTGGGGTGAGCACCCTGCCTGGCGCTGGGATTGGTCCCAAAACCACTGATCCCATGCCCCAGCGTGGGGGAGAGGCTGTGGGGTGCTCATCTCCCAGGGACCAGGGGGCTTTGGGGAGGGATTTGGAGTTGCTTTGACTGAGCCTGGAACAAAAAAATGATGAGCTGCAGAGCCGAGAGACTCAGGGACAGCCCAGCAACTGGTTTACACCTCCTAGCCAGGAGACCAGCACCCAACCCAGTGCACCCAGAACATTGTCCAGAGGACGGGAAATTCACCCTACACAGTCACTCACCTGCTCTGAGCATCCAAAGTCCAGCAGGAGGGGGAAAAAAAAGTCCCACCTCCAAAAAACCTCTGCATCCAGCCCTGCTCCTCTTACACAGGCGGCTGGGGGAGGGCTCGCCCAGACTAATTGCTGGCAGCTTGTCCTCCTTTAATACAGCCCATCAGCAAAACACACCGGCTGAAGGAAGGGGGGAGATGCCTGTGGGCAGCAGCCATTTCCTGAGCTGGGGGGGGCCCAAAGATCCTCTTGGCACAAGGCAAGATGAGACAAGGGGCATGGAGACCTTGCACCCCAATCCTGCCCGATGGAAAGCAACTGGTCTCTGCATCAGAGCACCCCCAGTGTCGCCAGCAGCGGTGGGAGCGCTGGGCTGCCGGGCCCTGGGGAATCAGCTCGGCTGCAGGCACGTCCTTTGCTGGAGCTGGAGGGAGCAACCAGGGAGCTGGAGCTGCATCAGATGTGAAAACCCCACGTTTGGGTTCCCGGGACCCTTTCCCGAGCTGCCGGGTGGTCCCAGCCCGCTCCTCAGCCTCACGTGGGGCTGCTGGGACCGGCAGCCAAAAAGCTGCTTGGAAAACTCTGTGACACCACAGAAATAAACTCTTTTTACCAATGCTGTGCCAGAGCCTGAGAGAGGAGCCCGTGGGGTTGATCTGAAGCCCCTTTGAGGGTGCTTTTAGCCCAGCACAAAACTCGGGCACTCAAGGGCTGGATGGGAGCACCCCAAGGAGACAGCCCAGCCCTGCAGACCCCAAAAGTGTTTAGACCCTAAAACTTGCTCCTCTGGCAGGAGGGAGGCAGGACACAGAACTATTGCTTCCTGCAGCCCCAGCCAGCCCCTGCCTGCTGCCTTCCCTTCAGGGCTGGTGTAATTCCCACCCCCTCTCGGGTCAGGATGTCTTTGAAGCTGGATTGATGCATCCAGAGTCCAGCCAGGCTTCTTTATTTTTTTCCTCCACACATCAACCAAAAGCACCCAAAGGACGAGCTCCTCACAGATTATTTCTGGGTCTCATCTGGGATGCTACAAGCACCAACAGTGGTTGGTTGTCTGAGGTGTCTGCAGGGATGTGTACATTCCCACGAGGGACCATGTGCCAGGGACCAGCCTGTGGGTACCAGGTAAGACCCACAAACCCAGCCTGGTCCATCCAATCACCACCCTGTATTCGACAGGTTCCCTCTCCCATTCTCCTCCTCCTCCAGAGCAGCAAGAGCCTTCCCTCCCACCCTCCTCCTCCTCCAGTGGGAAGGTGTTTGAAGAACACCTGCTGAGGGAAACTGAGGGATTCAGGATGCTCTGAGGGATTCAGGGCCAGGCATCCTGGAGGGAGCAGAGCTGCAATGATCCCATCAGCACAGAGAGCATCTCCCCACCTCCACACAAGATCACCCATGGAGGCTTTAAGGGCACCTGTGTAGGGACCTGGGAATGATGTGACCCACCCTGCAAGGTCCCATGTGTGGCTTTAAACACCACAGCCTGGAGCTGGGACAGGCACCTCGAGTCAGAGGAGGTGGCATTAATTAATCCAAATTAAAGGCAATTGGGCAAAGATGGAAAATCATCCACATCACACTAATTACAGCACTGAGAGATGTGGTTCATAATTGGCACCCCAAGAGTCCAAGGCATCCTGCCCAGTAATGGGGGTCCCTACAGCCACAACACCCCAACACTTCAGGGAACACCCCGAGGAGCCAGGCCAACTTGCTAAACCCTCCTTACAGCCTTCTCCCACAGCCTAATTGCAGCCTGCCAGGCAGTTAACGAGCAAGTTGCACCCAAAACAGTTATTTACTGATAAATGGGGAAAAACAGCTCCTTCCAGTGCCAGGAGAAAACTAAAACAACCAATTGGGGCTGCTGGGAGCTGCATCCCAGGTGGCTCCACTCACCTGAGCATCCCAACCTGGTGCAGCTCCAACATATCCAGCACTCACAAGTCCCCAGAGAACCTCATGGGCTGACAAAGTCTCAGAGCCACCAAACACAGCACAGGACCTTATTTCATCCCAGCTCACTGCATGCTCCCTAATTAACCCCAGGCTAATTAACCCCAGGATCCCACCCAGGTTTGCAGTCCTTCGACTGAGGCAACACGGGGCATGAGCCATCCACAACTTGTATCCACTGATAGCTAATTAGGGCTTAATTAGCACTCATCAGTGCCACAGGAGCATGAGGAGTGGGTGCTCCAGGTCACAGCACACTGCTCAGGCTGGGGTGCACTGAGCTTGTCAGGCCTCAGGCAGAGGAGGGGCACCCTGCGAAGCTGATGTATTTTATTCTGCAGTATTTGTCCCAGAGGAGGAAGCAAGAAAGGGAGCTGTGACACCAGCTGAGGACCAAAACACCCCAGAGTCATGGGGACACTGTGACTGTCTCAGCCAGTGCCTCCAAATAAGGGAACCTCGTACTCCAAGCAGTAAAAGCATCGCCAGAGCTGCATGAAATCACCCCGTTTCATCAACAAATACCTGGCAGCTCCGGGTTTTTCCACTGGGATGGAGCCAGGGCTGTGGATAGTTTAAGTTCCAGTCCCTCCCTGTAAATGCCATCTCTGGTGACGCTCAGCTCTGGCTCTTAAACACACTTGGCCCAGGAGACTCCCACGACACCCTCACCTCACACGTGTGGCCTGTGTGTGTTGGAGAAGGGAAATTAAAGGCTGGATGATTCCACTGGCCAAAAAGTCTCCAAAATAGGGGGAAAAAAAATAAGTGTTACTCCAGCTTCTTCCAATTAATCCTTATGGGGTGTGATGGAGAGGTTTCCTAGCAGCATCGTGGTACACAGCAGACATCCCCAGGACAGGCAGCACCTAGAGAAGTTGTTAGGAGCCCAGCGGACTCAAATTTGCCTTAAATGAGCTGGAAATAGTCGGCTGACACCTAGTTTGGGGTAGTCAAACTCTTGGCTTTCTCTGTGCCAGCATCATTTGCTGCATCTGCAGGGAAAAGTGCTCTGGGGTAGGAGAGAAACACAGGGGCTTTCTGTTCAGTTATAGCTTTCCTTGCAAAAAAAGAAAAAAAAAATAGAAAAGAAAAAAAGAAGTAAGTACATTCTGGGTTTTTAAATGCCAATTTTGGGCCAAAACTCCCACTCTCTCCCCCCTAAATGCAGCTCTCTGCTATATTTTTGACATTTGCCAGCACGAGCATCACTTTATAGACCAAACCAAGCTCGGACTCGGGACCTCCCGCCCTCCTCAGCAGCTATTTCTATTCAGCCCGACCAATGCGGCTCACGAAATAGCTCCCTCCCCGCCCCCATCTCCTCAGGAAAACAGCATTTTCTGGCACATGAACTGTTTTGCCAACAAGTTGTACTCCGTGCTGCCTGAGACGCCGCTTCTCCCAAGCTCCAGCCTCCTCCACCCCAGTTGAGGTCCCACACTGGGGGTGCAGGGGGAAGGGGACACATGTCCGTGCTCCCCTTACATTGTGGGTTTTTTTACTCTCTCCCCACACACACACACACCCCAGGCTAAAATAATCCTTGTTTCACCATTGGCCAGGAAAGAAGCCGTGGCCCTGAGGTTGCTGCTGTTATTTTTATCTGGAAAGAACCAGTTTGAGCCGCGGCCAAGCCGTTCCGAGGGAAGATGCTTTGCGTCGTGGCCGCGGAGATGTAAACACAAGCGATCTCCGTCTCGGCAGGGGGCACATCGCACGGTCGGGGCAGAGCAAGTTATCCCGATGCAGAGAGGGCTGAAATCCCCTATTCTGGGATGCTGAGGTGGAAAAGGGGGAAGCACGGCTCTCCCAGGGTGGGGACAGTAGTGGTACCCGCCGCTGTTCACCCCGGAATCGATGCTGTCCCTCCCAGTGCTCGATGCCCTGTCGTAGCTGGGTTAAACACTGGCTTAGCCAGGACTAGAATTAACTTTTGGAGCCATTTTTAACAAAAAAACATGGAAAGAAGCAGCTCTAAAAATGTTTTTGTCTTTGCAACAGAGGAAAGGAACATCCTCATGCCACCCCCTCGACCCTGGCACCAATCCCATTCCTTTCCAACCTCAGCAAGACCCCAAAAAAACACATTTGGGGGGCAGATGCTGGTATCAGGCTCAGTTTAGCAGCCTTGGGGGCTGCTCTCTGCCTGGATCCAGCCACATCTTTCCCCTGCTTTGGCTTCCAGCAGCTCCCATCCTGCCCCGCGGGGCTGGGCACAAAGAGGGGGAGGGGGGGTCCTTTGCCCCGCGTGCCGCTCACGAAGGTCGCCGAAACGCTTGGGAGCTCTGCACGAGAAGCTCAGCATAAATGTCAAATTAATTAACTGGGAAAGATGTATGTGCCGCCACAAAAAGCCCTCTGTTTCCCCCCACCGCCCTTCCTCCCACCTCCGCTCTCCTCGGAGCCGGGAGCGGCGGCTCGGGGAAGCCGCGGCCGGGGGAGGTGAAGGACCACTGGACTTTCCATGTGGCAAATTTCCACTCCTCCCCCCCCCCCTTCCCCACGCTGCTATAAAGCATCACATCAAGGGAAGANCACATCAAGGGAAGATGGAAAAGCACAAAGCAAGGATGGAAAAGCTGGGGAAAACCTCTCCAGCAGCCGCCGCTCCTCCCTTCGCACACGTGTCTCCAGGGACACGGCCGGGGAGGGACGAGCATCTTCTGCCAGGGTGACACCACCGGGGGGAGAAACAGAGCCACGGCCCCTTTTTGCCCAGGAGAAGCTTGGTGGCATGTCCTGTTTTATGGGATAAATCCTCCTCTGGCAACTCCCTGGAGGAGCCTTGTGCAGGCATGAGATTGGAGCGGGGAGGATGCCGAGGGATGCTGAGGACCACAGCTCCAGTGAAGGTACCTCCCCGCTGCTCCCAGGGGGTGCAGGACCACGTGCAGAAGTGGGTTCCTCCCCCATATAACTGCTCCCCGTCACCTGAGTGCCGAGGCTGGGCTTGCAGAGATGCTCAGCGCTGGGTTCATGCGTTGAGGAGCAGAATAAAAGCAAAAAAAACCCCCACCCAGAGCCAAGCAGGGGAGGAGGATGTGATCAGACCCAGCCCCCCCCGCCCTTCTCCGAGCGTGGGGAAAGCTCGGTGGGAAGAGGGTGTAAATTAACACCCTGACTTAAAACTACTTTAAAGTCTTGGAAGGCTGAGGCAGGGAGAGGCTCCCATGTCCAGGGTGCAGCCCCGGGTTCGGCGCCCTCCCGGCAGGGTTTGGTACCCGGCTCACGTCCTGCCGGGGACGGGCATTCCCCCAGCCCGGCTGCTGTCTCCCAGGGCTGCCGCGCGTCTCCCGGGNGCTGGGATGTCCCCACAAACAGGACTGGGTCAAACTGCCAGCATAGCCCAGCTCACACCCTGCAGCTCAAATCCAGCCCTCCCCAGCAGCCAGGCTGAGTCCTAGCAAACTCACTACATGCCACACGATTTCACAGCAGCCCCCACAAACCTCATCAAGGAAAGACACCCNCTCAGCAAGGAAAGACACCCCCCCCTATAGCCCCTATGCCAAGCTGGCCACCAGTGAGCTGCCAAGCCTGGACCACTGGCCAGTGTTGCTGGAACAAGTGTGCCCTGCAACCCAGAGCTTCAGGGGATGCTGAAACCCTCAAATCCTCTGCAGAGAGAGGTGGGTGCTCCACCCCAAACCTCTGTGGGGCATTTCAGGGTCCCATATTCCCTGCCACCCCTCCAGATTGAGCCACTGGTGGATTTTAAGGGACTGCAAGGAGCAAAGGGCACACACCTACCCTGGCTGGAAGAGCCCTATGGAAACATTCTCTGGAGCTCCATCAGAATCACCTCCCCAGTACCCTACAAAGAGGAGCAGGATGGGGCCACCCCAAGCACTCTGGTCCTGGAGCCTTCCCAGGCAAAGCTCCCAAAGGGACAGGGACAGGGGCTGGGATGTGCACAAAGGTTACAGCTAATCAAAGCTCTCAGTAATTAAAGTGACAAGTTGATCTCTAAGCTGGTGGCTCGGCCATTCAGCCAGCCAGGACCGAGGCACAGCACCATTCCCCAGTGAGCCAAGGGACTCAGGGTCCCCAGATCCGGGGTGTCACACATGGGGAGGGGGGGCTGGCTGGATGCACCCACTGCCCCGGCACCTAACACAGCCCAGTACACCGGCCACCCCTACTGTTTAAAGCTCATCAACCCACACTTTGCATACAGCTAATTAACCCGAGCAGAGCTGCCTGGTGCTGCGCTCTGCCCCTGCCCCAGAAAAGATCCCACTGACACCCGGCTGCCAGCATCCTGCCTCCCCCCCTGGGCCCTGTGTGGAGGAAGAGGAGGAGGAGGAAGGAGCAATACCACCAGCCTGGCTGTGGATGAGGGGTGGGGAGTCACCAGCTCTCCCAGTTGTGCAGAAAAAAGCCCACTCGTGGATTCTCAGGTGTCTCCTGAGCACACTCCCCCCCATGGGCATGGCTGCTCAGGGGATCCTCTCCACCGGGCTGCCTGGATCTCCCGAGCAGGTCCAGACCTCGGAGAGCTCCATCACCATCTCCAAAGCGATGAGGCCGAAGGTGGGGGTCGGCAGGGACGGGCAGGGTGAGCTCATGGCTTTACAGAGTCCTGGCCAAAACCAAACCTGCAAGTCCACGGAGCTGCTGGGAAAACCCACTGCCCGGATCGGTCTCACCAGGTGAGGCAGCCCCCACCCCAGAGCGCTCCCACGGAGGCACACGGAGGGTTAAAGGGACAGATCCCAGCCGGATCCATCCCAGCTTCTCCAAAGCAAGGGCCGAGAGGGATCACAGCCATCAGGAGATCAAAGGGAAGCGCTGGGTCCTGAGAGACTCCCTGCAGTTCCCAAACACTCCAGCAACGTCCCGCCGAGGCCAGCAGCCCCGTTCCCGGCGCAGATCCCCGGACTGGGGATGGAGACTCGTGGGCTCGGTGCCAGCCTGAGTTATTTGTCCCTTCTCTGACGTGTAAATATGTAGTATGTAGTTCTCCAGGCGCTGCTCTGGGGAAGGGACCAGGATCCAGCACAGGGCTTGCAGGCAGCGTTACCCACTTGCCTGCACAACTGCACCAGGGGTGTAGGGATCCCCAAATCCATCCCCCCACCCAGCTGTCACAGCAGCCAGCTGGGATACACCAGAGCTGTTCCAAGTCACTACTTTCCACCCTGGTGACCCCAGGGAGAAAACCAAGACTTTGTCCAGGGAGACCAAATGAATTCAAAGCATCAGCAAAGAGGAGGGGAGAGGCCTCGGTCTCCTCCAGGTGAGGATGCCCGATCCCCTCATGGGGGAGAGCAGCCTTCTCCCTCCCTTAGGCTGCCTCCCCCAGCCCCAGCCCTGCCCCACAGTTCCCAGGAGCATCCCAGCACCCCATCACCTCCCATCCTGGCACTTACCAAACCCATAACACCTCTCCTGCCTAACGACCCTCAGCAACCCCCTGCAACACCAGTCGGCAACTACAACTCCCCGAACGACGCATCGGGGCGAAGCGAGCACCCATGCAACTGACCCTGCACCCACCACGGGTGCCAGACACACCAGCACAGCCAAACACACCTCTCGTGCTGCCACAGGCACCCAGAGATGGAGGGGAGCTGCTGGCAGAGCTCAGGCTTCCCCGGATCGATGGCAAACTGCCCTTCGATACGCGGCGCAAGCGGCATCGCCAGGAGCCACATTTATCGCTGCAAATCACACACCTGATGGTCCTCTCGGTACCAACAGCTCAGCAGCCTCCTCAGAAACACCCAAGTTGGATCTGGCTCTTCAGGAGGGGCAATAACCACCACAGGGGAAGCTGGGTGACCACCCCACACGCACCCGCTGCCCCACAGAAACAAGGGTGCCAGCCCAGCACCCACACACCAGAGCGCTGGGAGGATGGGGAAGAGCTGTGGTGCAGCAGCAGGTCGAAAGCAGCCAGGCCCTAGAACTTCTTCCCCTCTTGAAGAGGAAGAGGCAGCCTTCCTCCTACGCCTCCCTCAGCGGCTGCTTCTTCTTCCAGTGCCCCAGATCACAACTGGTTGCACGGGAAAAGCGTCTCCTGGTTGCGGGAGGATCCTTCCCATAGAGCATCACCCAAGAGCCAGCACCCCACCAAGTCACCGGGGGTCCCCCAAGTGCTCCACAAGAGGCTCGTGGAAGAGCGAGGGAGTGGGCAGGGTGTGGGCAGGGTGGCTCCGGTGGAAGGTTCCCCAGCCGGGCAGTGGGGAGAGGCGGTTTGGGAGGTGCCGGGAGAAAGGGGGGGCTATAACCCCGGGGGAGCGGAGCTGGGAAACCCTCCCGGGCAGGGAGGGGACACGCCTGTGCGGGCAAGGTGGGGGGGGCAGCAGGCAGGGCTTGCCTGCACCTACCCCTGAACAGGGATGGAGGTGCCAGAGGGACCCGCGGCAGGGACAGGCAGGGCTCGGTGCCTGCAGGGATGGGGCAAAACACCCCCTCCGACCTCCCCCCCCAAGTTTCTTTTGCCACCTGAAAG
>VXBZ01012615.1:44039-80956 GCA_013399135.1 Heliornis fulica | reverse complement strand
ATGATTCTATGATTCTATTATATCAATTTTCTTGACCATAAAATCTATGATTTTTCAAATGTACTCTTGGAAACAGTCACCGCTAAGTTTTTATAATCAGAGGGAGATAAATTTTAATAAAACCATGTGAAAGCAGCTGTATGCACCTTGGGAAAGTTCTGCAGCAAAGTGATGAGACCTGTACCATGCACAGAACCGTTCCTCTGAAGCTGCCCATCTTACTGATAATCAGGCCTCAGGATCTTACAGTGCTTTAAAAGATTAATCTTAAAGATGTATTTTTCACATTGGCTTTTCAATTTGCAGTTTTATAGGAATCAGCTGTGTTAATACGAATGTGTGTCAGGTAGGCCCTTGCTAGTGCTAGGTTATGTTTTTCATAATACATAATAGGCGCAGTCTAGTTTAAAGTTGAGGGATGGTACAAACAGGTGTCAAAGGCTTGAACTGGTGGGGTGTGGGAGCAGGCCTCTGGAAGATAGATCATGTTTATAACAAACTGTAAAGGACAACTTGTTCGGCCTTGTCCTTGACAATTGAAACAAGAAAGTTTGCCCAGAAAATAGAGAAATCAGCTTAAAACTTGCAAACAAGTACAGATGCTGTAACCGCATAGCAGGAACACAATGCTTGAGTAAAAGCCAAAAAGCATGTAAGCAATAGCCAATCATATAGCAGGTAGAGGTGCGTGCTAGCCGTGTGAACATAGCGAGATAACCAATCAAACAATGCATGATCAGCGCGTGATTGCATGGGTAGGAAATAGACAACTATAAATGTAACTGAAAGGTTGTGAATAAACGGAGATTTGTTATCACCTGCATCGTGTCGGTGTGTTTGCTCCCCTCTATCTGGCCGCAACAGTGGGGCAAGAAAACTTCCACTTACCTGAAGTCTGCTTCCACCTTAACATTTCAGGTACAGCTTCGAAATTATTTGATATGTACTTTTATAACTACTCTACCTCTTCATTTGAGTAGGTGACTCTGCAGTATTATGTCTTCATTTGGTCTTAATATAAAATCACAGATGCTTAGCATGCAAAATTTTGAAGCAGTTTTAGAGGTATACCCCCGTAAGTAAGAGTTTGCACTGAAGCTCAATATATTCTTGTCACTGCACTACTCTGAATAAACTATAGAAACAGTATTTCCAAGTAAAATGTGCTTTTGGCTGTGATAGAGTTCGTGGTCATCATAGTAGCTGGTATGGTGCTATGGTTTTGATTTGTGCTAAATGAAAGGTTGATAACATATGGATGTTTTTGATATGGCTGAGCAGTTCTTTCACAAAGCAGATATTGCTTCAGCTTCTCATCCCACCCCAGCAGCGAGGAGGCTGTGGGTGCAAAAGGAGCTAGGAAGGGACACAACTGGGACAGCTGACCCTATCTGACCAAAGTGATATCCCATACCAGATGACATCCAGCCTATTCAGCTGGACAAAGAAGGAAGAACGCATTTGTCTTTCCAAGTCACTGTATGTGTGATAAAGCCCTGCTTTCCTGGGGATGGCTGAACACCTGCCTGCCCATGGAAAATGGGGAATGAATTCCTTGGTTTACTTTGTTTGTGTGCACAGCTTTTGCTTTTCCAATTAAACTGTCCATATTTCAAGCCACAAGTTTTCTCACTTTCACTCTTGCAATTATCTCTCTCATCATGGAGTAAGTATCTCTGTAGTGCTTAGTTGTTGCTGGGGTGAAACCGTGTCATTTATTTAACAATTTTATGTTATTTTTATGAACATTTTAAACTTTCAGCTGATACATAAATATTGAAATTCTAAAGTTACACAATCAAAAATGGAACTACCTTTGAGAAACTCCTGAATCTCCTGTTACTAACAGAAAATCCAGTAATGAGAAGTGTTTCTTTAAAGATATGCACATGTTGTAAAGTGACTGAGTGATTTTCGCAGGGAGATTTCTGAAAAGCTGAGCCCTGCAGCTTCCTTACTTTGGAAAGTGTTTCCCTTAGTCAGCAAATAATTGGAAATCTAATTCTCCTCCTGGCTGAAAACACACCTAATAAAAGTCCACTGTAGTAATAAGCATTTGCAGAAGAGTAAAAAATAATAGTAGTAATGGCATTGCATTTACTAAGACAACTAACCTTATAGATTCCAGTTAATGAACCTTGTGGAGTATTCCAGAGGATGCTTCCTGAAATGCTTACAAAAGAGACCGTGTGGGGCCAAATCAGTGCAGAACTGAAATAAATTAACTCAGAAGACTGAAATACCACTTGGTGCTCCCTACAAGGCAGAGATTGTTTTAAGAAAGACCAGTTATTGCAAAGACTCCTAGAAATTTGTGCCAGTCTAACATTAGGGTATATGCTGTGGAGGCGCACACTGTCCTACCTTTAGACCTCATGTCACTAGCAAGTGTGAGAAGCTTTTTTTTCTTCCTTCTAGACAACAGCTTCAGAAACTGAACACCTTTATTATTTTTTTTCCACTGCTAAAGGTATCTAGCAAACACATCTGTAAGAAATTATTGCTAGCAAAGCAAAAAGGATGCAAGGTAAACTATAAGACAAGCATTTCATGGTGTCCCAAGTGAGATACTGTTGTGAGATCCCCTCCCATTCAAACTCCTCTGGAGTATTCTGTGTGTTGTGATGAGACTGCTTGACAGAAGTCTTCTGCTGCTGAACTTAAGAGAATGATAAGGAAATAACAAGTAATGCTTCCTAGGTTTGGTGAACCACCCATATTCATTTGTCATGTTTCACATTTATTGTTTTAATGACCAGTTTCTGAAACAAGTAAAAAAAAGAGGAAAAATAAATATAAATTAATAGTGCATGGGTAATACAAATCAACACACAAATAGAACACAGTACCAAACTAAATCTAGGTGTAACAAAATTACATGAGAAAAGAAAATTAAGATAAACTTTCTAAAATTTCATCTTCCTTTAGAGAAAAATAGAATCTAATCAATTAATATATGCTTACTACAGGATTTATATCTGCAATGTAGGAATATCGATAAAAGAAAATGTCTCAAAATATTTAACAATAATATCTGAAAATCTTTGCAGTGCCTCTTACATAAGAACACACTCAGATAAAACAAACCAAACCTCCCACTTTATGAAAAAAAATTAGCTGAGCAATTGCCACAGAAAAAAAACATATGAAAATATAGCCTGTTTTCAATGAAAAGACAGTGTTCATGCTATATATGCTGTCCAGCTGAGACAAGCTGTTTATCCACAGATTATAAACATTTCAAATGATGTCATCATTGTCAAGAAAAAAAAACCCAAGAATTATAAGTCAAGAAATATCATGGCATTTTGCTGTCCTTCCACCTTGATTGTATATTGCTCTAATAGAATGTTTGATTTTATTTTATTTTATATTAAATTTGTTCAGATTCACTCTAAAGAGTTTATTTTAAAGACAGTTCTATTAAATCTGAGTTAAAAATATTATGCTAAATGCCTAAATATCTTTCATATAGTTTGATTTCTTCAGGTATCCTTTTAATTGTTTTAAAGCTTTAACTTATACTGCATTTAAGGGTAAAATCATCCTGGATAATTTTATACACACACTTCAATAATTAACAAAACTCCGGAATTAAATTGGTGGTTGGAATATACAGAAAATGACTAATTGAAATGTAATGGAATATTTCAGATGCTAACTTACAGTATTTAGGTTGGATTGTTCCAGCAAATGGAAAATGGAAATTATGTTTTTGCATAAAAACATATGTATTTTTTTGTATGACTGTCTTTAGGACTTTCTCCCTAGCACTGTGCATTTCACAGGCTAAGTGATGATCTTATAGTCATCTGCCTGCCTAAGGCATGTTCATACTCCACTTAGAATTGCAGAGCATCAGTATAAGTATTCAGATAAACCATAGGAGAAATCTAAGCCCAAATAAAGGTGGAATGAATGGAGATCAGCATAGTAGATCTGGGGTACCGTACCTTAGGGCTTGTTACAACTGCTTTTTCCCCAGAAGCCACAGCAAGACAAAGGGAATTTCATGTTCCTGTCTACCATGCTCTGAATCAGATCTGTGCCAAGTCTGAAGACAAAGTCATCTTGCAGCCACTTAATCCTAGCATGCTTTTTGACCTTATTAACTTCTAAATATTTTTAGCTGCAATTCATCTAGTGACTTTCTAAATCATAATCATCTGACCTGTAAAAACCTTTTTACTCAGATTTTTATAATTGTTCTTGACAGTTGAGCCAAAGTCATCTTCTCAATACTTCAGCTAACGTATTGAACAGCAAGTCATCGGGATCTTTTCTCCAGAAAATAATGGGAAATGCCAGTAGCACAGTAAAGTACACTGGATATTGCAGAAAATAAGTGATTTAATCAGTACTTTTGGATTTGCTTTGGATTCATTAAATTGAGCATAGCTACAGTAATACAGTAAAATTTTACATGCTCATCAGTAGCATTTGATCCAATCAAATTTTCTGCCCAATTTTAGGGGTTTGGGGTTTTTTGTTTGTTTAGCTGTTTGTTTTTCTTAAGAAAACAGATTATATATCCTGTATTTAATTAGAATCTTAATATTGGTGATAAGAACTCTTGTTAAGGATATCAGCAGCAATGCAGACTTTAAACAGGTCTTTCTAAAAGTATGTAATTTTTACTACATAACACCAAGACGTAATAGAAATTTTCCATTTTTTAATGAGTCCAGGAAAATAATTCAGAGACATTCTTGATCATGCAGCTTTCTATAACATTGTGGGCACACCTTCAGGTTACAGATAAAATATGTTTAGTTTTGGATAGTACAAATAGCTATATATTTACCAGTGAAGCCCATACCCTCACTTACTTAGACTTTGGAGCAGTCATAAATGTATTAATACCCCAAATGATGTAATTTGTTAAAAATACCATCTTAAAATAGTGACATATCAATATAGTACAAATTGAAATATATAAATATATTTATAAGTATACTTAAAATACGTATGTAAACACACACATACCTATATCCTTTACAGGAATTCCATACATGTGTATGTGTATGTATGTGTATGTGTATGTGTATGTGTATGTGTATGTGTATGTGTATGTGTATGTGTATGTGTATATAAACCAAATAGTTATCCTCACATAGAGAAGAAGCACAAATAAAATGTATGAGAAAACTATGAAGATAGTTTAACTGGTAATTTGAGAGCCTTTCCTGCTCAGATGACACATCTATGTTAATTTTTACTACGGTGAACATGTGTGTATAAATATATGAGTATGTAATCACCTGTTTTACACTTAGTTTTCCAAAGTTACTCTTGAAACTTGGACTGTCTGATTGCTCAATAGTTTTACAGATATAACACATGTAAACTCTCACAG
This sequence comes from Heliornis fulica, assembly GCA_013399135.1. Taxonomy (NCBI): domain Eukaryota; kingdom Metazoa; phylum Chordata; class Aves; order Gruiformes; family Heliornithidae; genus Heliornis; species Heliornis fulica. Next base: position 75,600 of record VXBZ01012615.1, on the reverse strand, counting down.
AGCAGTTAAAATTATACTGAAATAGTTGTTCTACTAAAGAGTTGTTCTACCTCTCATAGAAAGTTTACTGTTTCTACTACTCCTACACATGACTGAGCATCTTGCTGGTTCGGTCATCAAAACTCTTCTTTAATAGCTCAAAAACAGTCTGGAGTGACAAAAGCAACAGTACAATACTTTCCTGATACTATTTCCACTCTCTTTCTGGAGATCTTCCTTTTGGCTTCTCCAGAAACTAATCTCTTGCAGGTGCTCTCATTGTAGACAATTGCTGGTAACTACCTCTTCTTTGTTCCACAAATACACAAAACTACCCATATCATAAGCAACCTCCGTAGGTCCATTATCTCTCTTCTAAAGATTTCCTTATTATCTTCATATTTAATTTGATATTTTCCTCTCTTCAGTCTAGTGATGTGATAAAAAAAAATGCACACTGGTATCTCTAATCATTCAGATGTATTTTGAGGATTTTGAGGACACTTAGCATATCTTTATTTGCAGTTCTATTACTGTCATTTGGGAATTGATCCATTATACTTCAATATAACTTCTGCGTATAATCTTTAATGTATTTTATTGACAAATTAAATACGGCCTTTGCTGTTATAAAGTCATCATTTTTTTCAACTTAAAAGTTGTAAAAAACCTAGAGGTGAAACTTCCTCTTAAATTTCAGTAAGAACAGCTTTTTTAGGTCACTAAGTTCACTGGCTAATTATACAACTTTTTGCAAGCATTTGACAGAATAATTTCCCTGGGAAAAAATACAGCAACAGCCGAAACTGCTCTGTTAAGGAATATACCCCCAAAACTCTCCAGTTGCTGTCTTCCAAATACACTCTGCACCTTTCATCCCTAAATGCCGAGGAATAGTGAAAATTAGTTATAATTGCTCTCAAAGAGTTTTCCCAGTAGCTCAACATTAGAAGTTTATTGTTAACAATTAATTGGCCATTAATTGCTTAAGATTGTTAATGATTTTATGATGCTTTACTTCAGTAAGATATTCATAAGCAGCAGAAGAGAAATATCTTCCTTAACTTTCATGTAATTTAACTGGGTAACCAGACTGGATTAATCTTACTTTGTTATGCATTTATAAAATCAGTATAAACAAGAGTTGCCAGTTGTGAATAAAAGAGAAAAAACCAAAACCAACTCTGGGTTACATCTGTACAGCTGCATACAGACAGTGCATGTTTGTGCACCGTCAGCTCTCTCTTCCACGGGGCTTTTGAAAGACTTACTGTGGTTCTGAACTTCCAGTGGTTACTGTGACTTGACCTTTTTCTCGCTCTTAGTGCTCACTGTGGTAAAAAAATTCCCATAGATGTATCACAATGAGCAAGCAAAGCTTTAAAATCATCAGTTAAACTAATTTCATGGCTTGTGATATTCTCTCGGATGCTCTTGCCCTGTGCCAGCATAAATATTTGATATTGTATCAGATCATAAGAACTAGGTACATAACATTATTTTAAGTGTTAGAAAATGTCTTTATATTCACTGAAGCATAATTCAGATGTTAAATTGACAGATTTTCTGATTTTTATGTGAAATTTGTAAATAATTATACACAAACCTAGATATTGTGTTAGCCTGCATTTCAAAGTCAAATTGACCATCTTCTCTCTTCAGAATAAAGACATGACATAAGTGCATAAAAATGAATTGATAGACTGTTGCACTGAATTTCTGATTCATAATCTTGCAGTTAGGTGAATGACTAACAAGATGCAAGATTATGTGACTCTCATAATTCTATGGCAATAATCCTCTAAAGAAAACCCTTGAGGGATTATTCTAACTCATTAGTGAGCATCCACTATATGACAATCAGTTTAGTATTTATAGGAAAACAACATTTCCAAACCCAAGGTACACCTAGTAGTTTCAAAACTTGCTAGAAGATGAATATTTAAGGCTGAATGCCAATTTATACAATATTGTCACTCTATCTAGGGCCATGTTTGTGTAGTGAGTTTTCCACTGCCAAAAATTTCAAAAATCAAATACATTCCCCACTTCCAGACAAAAAACAACTAACCAAACAAAACCAACAAAAAACCCTACAAACCAAAATCCCCATTCTTTTCATTTTAAGTGCAAAGTGACAATATTTTACAATTAATAAATTAGTGAAATTAGACTGCATTTTTTTTTCTCACAGATATATTACCGTTTTTTTAGAATGCATTTGTTAAATTCATTGCATACGGTTTTGGTGAGCTTTTACAATATTTATTTACTCATTAAAATCATTCAAATATTACAGTGTATAGCTTCTGTGCTTTTATTGAATGAGTGAACTCAAATTGATAAATAAAATAAATGTTTAAAATGGAAAAAAAAAGGCAGAGAATCTTTCCTGAGTAAATAAGCCTTGACAGGGTTTCCCTTCAGGAACTATAGTAAAGAAAGCATAGACTATTACATCCTTCATTTCACTGTGTTTGCTAGGGACAACATTGTTATTTTAAAAATATGATTGTTTCAATTATTTTTTTTATGCTCTGTTCACTGGTGACACTAAACTTATACATGTCATTCAAGAAACACTGAAAAATGGACAATCGGATCCTCTCTGTGTGGCCTATTTACCTTTACAAAGGCATGAGCAGATTTGCACAGTTTGATCTTGTTTTGTTTTCTTTTGTTTAGATTTGTTATGGTTTTGAAGGTGAGGGAAAAATTATCTCTTCAGTGCACAGCAGAAATCACAGATGTAGTATGTCATCTTGGCTCTGAGAACTTGAGCATGAAAATTTAACGTTAGAAATAAAACTTGATAAATAAAACCTGATGGAAAGCAAGAAAGAGTGTTTGTTCAGCTCATAATTTTTTTTTTTGTAATTTTGAGTGGGTTTTCAAACAAAAAAAAATAATTTTCTAAAACTCTAGGAAAGAAAATATACATTTCAGTTCTCAGTTGCACAGAATATCCATTCACCCCCTAAAAAAAAAAACAAAAAACAGAGGGGGTGTGGGGTGTTAAGTTTCCTTTTTTATTTATTTTTGTGTGTGTGTGTGAAGCACCGAGTCGAGTCCTGACACAGATGTCAGGTGTCTTTCTACTTTTAAGACCCTATTCCACAAGAAATCTACTACTACATCATGTTTAATTTATAAGAAAAGTTAAACAAAAAAATTCAGAATTTTAATCCTTGAGATGGCTGAAATATTTTATTGGAATTTACCAGAAATATCACACCTCTCACTAGAATGATAGAGCTGGGATAGAGCTAATTTTCACCAGAAGCTGGAAGGGGACACAGCCAGGACAGCTGACCCAAACTGGCCACAGGGGTATTCCATACCATATGACCTAATTCTCAGCATATAAACTGTGGAGTGAGCTAATTGCATTATATGTAAACCAGATGGTATATTCTAAGTACTGCAGTTATTTCCCAATCCCTTTGCTGTCCCAGAAAAATTGTCACTATCCCAATCCACGACTTTTACCTTTTTATTATGATTTTCCTCCATATCCACTCAAGTGGCATGTGGTGCTCAGCTGCTGTCTGGGGCTAAAGCACAATAGTAAACTTATTAATAGGTGCATGTACCTATAAGTACTAACTGGTTTGTATCAAGTTTCATTCACCTTAAAAATAATAAAATAAACCTTTTTTTAAAGTCTATACAGAGCACTAAAATTAAGTATCTGCTTTAAAGAAGGCCATATAATTAATTTGTAAATCTTATATATCTTCATAAATCTTCTTTACATGTTTCACAGATGCCTGTAATTGCTTTCGGGTTATTTAGAAAATTGTAGTACTTAGAAACCAAATACTATTTAATTAGTGTACAAAAGAATACATTTGTATTACTTGATATTTGGTTTTATATATGAAGTATAATTAATTTCTTCCTTTATAAGTTTATTGTCAGCACATTAATAAACATCTTTTGAAGCTTCACCTCTAACTAGGCAGAATACAAATAGTAATCAAATTTTTCCATTCCAAAAATTCCCAGATATAATTATGGTTTACCATAGTACATTTATGTTCAGTACTTCTATATTTTTTCAAAGTTTTCCTAATTCTATATGAAAGGGGCTAATCTTTAAACCTGCATCAGGGATTATGACAATAATCAGGCTAAAAAATGAAATTTCTAGAGAAAAAACTTTTTCTTCTCTATGCGCCACAATTCTCGCTTCCTACATTTTCCATGAAACTTCCTTTGCATGTCTTACTTTCTCCTATCTAAATCATATATAGTACTTTATATTCTGTCTATGATGATAAAGAACTTTGTGGTCTGAACTGTTAAGAGAAATCTAAACACTGTGCTAGAATTCACAACTATTTTTCGTATCTTGTCCTTCTTTTAAGATCTATGAATATAGTTATCACACAGATAAATGCTTACACTAGAATGCAAGCAATTATAAATCCATGTAGTACTTATATACTCAAAATCTATCCAGTGTATGAATCAAAGAATGAATCTATGTGAAAAATGCATGGCATACTTCGAAGACAATTTTGTAAATGAAATTGTTGAAGAAAAACATGAAAGTCAAGCAGAAGAGAATCCAGATACACAAGACTGTAGGGAAGGAAGACCAGACTAGCATCATATATTTATGCCTAGTCTTTGCAATCAGTATTTTTGAGTATAAATGAAATAATATTTATAGTTCTTACATTTTAGTTAGGCAAACTGCAAAAACAGCAGAAAAAATAGCTTAGTAAAAAGTTCAAGCAGGACTCATACAATTCTAGGGAACCTTTGCTATCAGATCACAGAATCAAAAAATCATAGAACGTTAGGAGTTGGAAGGGACCTTGAATGATCATCTAGTCATTTTAAAGAATACCTTTATTCCATCAGTTGGTCTTCTGTTTCTCTCGGCAATAACAATATTGACTACCTCCAACTTATTAAGACCATAATACCCTCGTCATATCTATTATTTTAAATAAAATATATAATGGTGCCTGGATAGGAGAATTGTGTGAAATTAATGGGAAGTCCCACAAAGCTCTAGTGTTTTGAGGCCAGAGATGGCAAAAGGAAAGAAGATGACACTGTCTCATAAGCTCATGAACTTCCTGTGTGCATGCTAATTCTATGCTTATAATAAGTGCTACTTGGAGCCTACGGTGGCATCTTTGCAAGACCTGTATCGTGCAAGTGTTCACATGAATTCTCATGGATATCAAGGTGATTAAATTCCATTATAACTAGGATTAAATTGCAATGTGGGAATGGCACCAAATAAAACCTGAATGAACACGTCTTCTCTATGTATGCTGTTCTGGTAGCATCTCCAAGAAAGCTGAAGATGTCTCTGGGAGTTCTGTCCTCAGATGGGCAGGGATTTCTGAATGTCCCTCCCCCCACAAAAGGGAGAGAAAGGATCTAGAAATAAACAAGCACCTGTGGTAGCAATGAAAGGGAACATCAAAACCATTTTATTCACAAAGGTAAACATCTCCCTGTTCAAAAGATTTGGAAGTGTCAAGATGAGTGCAGGGCATGGTGAGTGTCCTGCTATATGTACTACATGTTAGAGTGGAATGAGCCAACACTTAAACAAATAATTCTCATAGTAGTGGGTCTGATTTTCTTCAGAGGTGTCTAGGAACTCTCATATACTGCTGAATCTTACCCAGTAAGGCTATCAGGGTGCAAAAACCCAGGATGAATTTGTTTCAGTGAGAAGCATGGAGAGGTATAAAATGCTTCAGGTTCAAATTATCAGGTTGAAAGTATAGTTATAGAAGATACAACACAGCTTTGAAATTTACTAAAACATCACCTGGAATAACCATGTATATCTAAGCCTGGGTTCAGTGATTCTGTTTTCCATGCTGACTCAGCGTGGAGCTTCATCACCATCTCCCTGAACAGGAACTCTTGCTCTTGCTCTTGCACTGCAAAGAAGTGAGCTTTCTGCCTGAACTCTACCTTGTATTTAAATGCAAATAATTGGGCTATTTGACCACGTCATTGGTTTATGTCTTATCCTGGCTTTGGCTGGAACAGAGTTAATTATCTTCCTAGCAGCTGGTGTAGTGCTGTGTTTTAGATATAAGATGATAATAATGCTGAGAACATAGTGATAGTTGTTAAGCAGTCCTTACACTCACTCAAGGACTTTTAGACTTGTCATACTACCCTGCCAGTGAGGAGGCTGTGGTTGCACAAGAAGCAACTCTTAGCAGATGAGTAGGACTTTAGTATGCACTGCAAAAGCAACACAGGGTCATGACAGCAATAAGAGCATACATTTTGGATGACAAGGAAGTTTGTCAAAACCATGGCATTTTGAAAACAAGTCTACAATATCCTTCAAAAGCTCTTCTTTTTTTTTTTTCTCTGAAAATTGGTTTCCTAAGCTTTACAAATAGTTGATAGGAGTGATGACTATAAAAAAGATTAAAATATTCTGTAAAGATTTTTTTAACAGACCTTTTCATGAGGATTTTACATGGTAAACAGAAGTTAAAGAGAAGTTTGATTATTGTCCTTGGAGACCAGGGATCGGGAGACATTGTTTCATTTACATAATATTTCCTCCCAGTGGAATATGTGTTGATTTATAGGAAGCACTTAAAATAAATTATTTGGATCTATTTCAACCATATAATCTCTCTGATACAGAGCTTGCTTTAAATATCTTTCTTGTTGCTTTCGGAATGACCTTATATTCATAAAAATATTTAAAGGTTTTAAATTTAAGATGCAACAATAGTCACCTGATGAGTTTTGGACAGAATCTAATGAGTTGAGTCTGAGAAATTTCAAGGAAGATCCAGAGCCCCTGAATCAGTTTTCTAATATTTAGTGTACTCATAACTCCTGACTCTTATTTTAATGGAGGTGGCAATATTAATTGAACCAGGCTCTTTAGAGAATGAACTGATAGCACTTACCACTGTACAGAAAGAACAATCATTGTCTTGGTGCACCTACATTCTTTCAGTCCAATGAGATTAACAACTCTGAAATTAATATTATTAAAATGTGCAGTATATATTTTACTATGGATAATAATAGAATAAAATAAAGTTATCTTCCCTATGACATGAAGCTTGCAACACACTGAAAAAGTAATCTTAAAAAAAAAGTTTCTCTATAACTGATTCAAATCAGTCTTAATATTTACATATCAAGTGGACCTTGGACTTGCAGTATGTGCAAGTGAAATATATATATATATATATATGCATATAACTATGTATATTTTTCCTATGAATAAGTACAACAGCATCAGGTACAGTAATGAAATGATAGGTAAAATCTTTCCTTAAAAGCATGGGGTTAATTTGATGAAGAATTCTTCTCTAGATTTTTACTAGAGTAGCAGTGATTATGAGGCAGCTGTTACCATTGTGTTTATATTTTTACCACTTTAGCTCTACGTTTAATGATCTTCCCATTTACTTTTATAGCAAAGTTCCTATATTCAAAATGTATCTTAATAATTTTCCAAAAGTTGTCGCACCCAGAATTGGGCATAAGTTCTTTACAATGACAGTGATTACAAATGCTGAATATTTTTAAGAAAGTTATTGATCTCCTACGTAATTAACTCAGTGGTATATTGACATTTTGAGCTCTAAAAATGCTTCGGCCTGTGTATTCATCATAGTAATATTGGTGCGCAAAGCATTTCTCTCTACTAGGAAAGGAAAAAACAGCTTGTCAGATACCATGGTACATTTTTCTTCCCGTTTCCTTTTACAGAACTACAGTAGTTCCTGGTATCTCAGGGCAAAGGTTTCTCTTTATAAATACAACAGTATTGGAAACAACTAACTCACTGAGAGTTGATGTAACTTTTTCCAGCAGTCCAACTTCACAACAAGCTTTTTGAACATTTCACTTTCAAGTTCCAGGGCTTTATTGCTTTGTTCAGCTTGAATTCTTGAGAGAATGCAAAACAACAGAACTACTGCAGGTCTTGTTTAGGCCACAGAATTATTTGATTACAGGTTAAAAATTACAGTTCAGTATCAAAATGGTTCTCATATACATGCTTCTCTCTTTCCCCACCAGCCCCTGAGCAAATTAATTTTGATTTAGAAAATCAATCAGTCAAGTGTTTTGAAAGTATAATTGAGATGTACTGGAAAACGCCGCTCTATTTTAAAAGATAGAGATTCTGACAGAGTTCTTTACACTTACAATGATGACTCCAATTCCACTGGTAATATCTTTATGACCAGAATGCACTATTGATGTACATTCACTATTTTGGGTATTTGAAGTGAAAATTTTCCATAAGATTACAATGGTAAATGCACAGCTCTTCAGAAGGACAGCATAAAACCTCAGGTTCACTTAAGAGCTTCGGGGACTCTCCATTGTGTATGCACATGCTTTACCTTTCTGTCTTTCCTTTGAAATTTGAAAGCTTTTTCTGTGGTGTGGAATTAAAGAAATTACATTATTATACATGTATGGAAATTATACAAAGGAAAAAAAGCATATATATGTAAATACATATGGTAAGAGACATCCAAACATTACTGAATATGAAATTGGAAGAAAAATATTTGAATAAGTATTGCTAAACTAAAGGCACATACACAGAATTACAGTACTTTAAAATCCAATTGCAACTGAAGGATCACCATAACATGCTAAAAAATCTGATACATTTTAACTTATAAAAATAAATTTAAATGTAATAAATCTGCTTGCATAGCTAACCACATTAGTTTTCAACAAGGAGAAAGAAAGAAACAGACCTGACCTTTCATCCTCAAAGGGTTATATGTACACAAGCATTGAAACATTTAACATTTAAGTAGCTTACAAAATTATAGTAAGAAAACCATACTGAAATATATAATATGAATATAGAACTAAACAAATTTCAAAATAATGGCTTACACTTTTCTTTTTCCTTTCTCTACATTCATATTATGTGTACATATGCATCCAGTTACAATAGAACACAACTGTTGTATGAATGTGGCAAGCAAATAAGGCAGGGACTGGGAGAATGAAGAACAACCCACTGTAGAAGAGGGTCAGGTTCCCAGAGAGGTTGTAAATTCCCCCTCCCTGGCAGTGTTCAAAGTCAGGTTGCATTGTTCTTTGGGCAACCTGGTTTAGTGGAGAGTGTTAGTGCTCATGGCAGGTGGTTTGGAAATAGACAATCTTTAAGGTCTCTTCCAACCTAAAGCATTCTATGATTCTAGGAAATTTGCTACACTGGTATATCAAAAGTTTTTATTATTATGTGTAGAACAGATAATCAACCTACATAAGTCAACATTAGTATGTAGCATTGTCAAACACAGAAATAGTAAGAAAAAGAATAATCACTATCAATAAGGTGTTTTCATACCTATGTTTTTACTCTATGGAAATGTAACATAGGTGTGATTTAAAATATATAGATAATATGAAGCACCTTCTGACAACTACAATGCAATTTCCCTTATGCTTTCTATTAGCCTTTTAATAGCTAAATGAACTTGAAACAAAATGTTACCTTTATCTTTGAACTGTAATGTACAATAAAAAGGGCTAGTAATGACTACTTCTAAATTGAGGCCCTGTGAAAGAGTCATTGGGTTACGCAAGTGGAACAACAGTCTGCACATTGTATGGGAGGGCATCTTTAACCCTTTTACATAAAGGCAACACTGGAATACAACTACTTTAGTTCAGTTGCTGTGTGGGTTTGGGCTGGGATAGAGTATATTTTCTTCATAGTAGATTGTATGGGGCTATGTTTGGGATTTTTGCCAAAAGAAGTGTTGATAATGTGCGAATACTTTTATTACTGCTGATCAGAACTTACACAGAGCCAAGGCTTTTTCTGTTTTTCACCCCACCTGATCAGTGACTGGGCTGGAGGTACACAAGGAGTTGGGAGATGACACCACCAGGACAGCTTACCCTATCTGATGAAAGGGATATTCACAGCACATGACATCATACTCAGGACATAAGAGGCTGGAGGAAGAGGAAGGAAGGGAGGGGACATTTGGAGTGATAGCATTAGTCTTCCCAAGTTTCTGTTACACATGATGGAGCTTGGCTTTCCTGGGCTGAACACCTGCCTTCCCATGGGAAGAAAGGAATGAATTCCTTGTTTTGTGAGTTTGTATGTGCAGCTTTTGCTTTCCCTATTAAACTGTCCGTATCTCAAGCCATGAGTTTTCTCACTTTCTTCTTCTCCTTCTCTCCCTCATCCCACTGCAGGGGAAGTGAGTGAACATCTGTGCAGTGCTTAGTTGCTGGCTGGGGTTAAACCATGACATTTATTAAAAAAGAAGATTCCTAAATTTAAACTGTTTCCTGTTAGTCAGCTGAGAGAAATGGGTACATAGAGAGCTGAGTCAGTTGATTTATTTTAGATGTTATTTTTGTGGATGACTCACTTTCTTACAACAGGTATTTCAGTCCACTAACTATAAAAGCAACATAGGGCAGTTAGCTCAGACTTTGATGTCTAATTTTTAGATATTTAAGGTTAAGTAGGATTGATCTCACCCTTTATGACTGCAACACTCTTTCTCTCTTGCCTTCCCCCCAGGGGTCAGCTGTTCATGCTCCAAAGATCAACGGCCCAGCTCTGATGTGGCACAAATATATGCCCTTGGCTCAGGTTTCCAAAGAAACTCATAGATTGTGGGAAAGGGCTGTGAGAAAACCTGCAGAGTGGAGCAATGCAAGCTGTGACTGTAGAGTTACAGGCAGAGGTAGAACTATGAAGATGGTGAGCAACAGTAATTCAAAGCATGACAAAAAAGCACAATGTAGAAAAATACAAAATAGGAAATAGGAAAAAAAAAGTATGTTAGCATGTTGATAACAGTTGATTTGGTTGATGCTTTCAATTTACTGATATTACAGACCTGCTCTTGGGAGCATTGGAGGCTAACCCTTCTCCTGGCTCATAGGTGTCTAACTCTATTGGTGCCCTGATAAGAGCCTGAAAGGACTTACCGAGAGGGTGAGAATGATAATCGTTTCCTTAGTAAACATTTAAAACCTAGGTATCTTATGTGCTTACAAACCAGAAAATAACTGTTTTATACTTTTAATCCTACTTTAGAGACTCTTCATGTGCAGTTCTAGATGCCTGAACAAAATGGCCTAGAGTGGGATTACACTTGCTGTAAGATAGACCCTTTCATAAAGTATGGCTGAAGCTTATTTTACACCTGCAATCTGAGGCTTGTCAGGCAGAATTTCAATGAAGAGAAATGAAAAAAAAAAAAAAGTGCAAAGAGCAATGAACTGTCAGGGCAGTTCTCTCAATGATATGTGTTGTGTTCAGCCTGACCTGCAGTTAGAAAATTGACATTTGAAATTGTTTCTCTTTAAACTGACTAGGATGGTGCTTGTGAGAGGCTCAAGACTATGTCACAGATAGAGTGCACATAGCTGTTAGAAAGGAAAATAATTTGTAAGAAGCCCTTGCAGACTATGAAATAGTGTGTACAATACATATTGAAGGACTGCAATACATACACTTATATCACTGGACTATAAAGACTCCAGATCAACAAGACTCTACCCAGTAACTGGAAATTTCTACCCAGTAAATGGAAATTTTCCATTAAGTTACTGAATGTTATGGTGAATCTTCACAATATCTGCAGAAGTGCCTGAATCTTCTAAAATTCTATTGATTGTTCAAGAGTTTGTTTCCTTTGAATATTTTCAACTCGCCACTTTTTGCTCTGAAAGATTTCTCATGCTTATAAAACTGAATAGTTTTAATATGCTTTTACCTCATATTATTGCCTACGTTGCAATCAGGAAATCCTTGGGTTATCTTTCAACAGAGAGAAAGACTTTTGCGTTGGCTTGTCAAGGAAATGCATTTCACTTCAGCTGATTCCCAACATTTCTTGGCCTTCCATTTCCTAGTGCTAAGTAATCCTCCACCAGAGCCAATGTTCTCTGCCAGCACTGCCATACTTTAAATCTTTGCTATTACAAACTAATTGCTCCATTTAAATAATTAGGAAGAACAAGAAGAGTGAATATTTTTTCTAGGCCATAAAAGTCAGAACATTTTGTACACTGGTGCATTGCTATTTTATGAAAATTGAAGCCCCTAAATCTATTTTTATTGTTGTTGCTGTTGGGCTTTTTTGGTGGTGTTTTGGTTTGGTTTTCTTCCTTGCTAAGTGTCAGTATAGGTGATAGTATATTTGGGTTGCAATACAAGTAGCAGGTCTTTCATAGCACACAGTTCCACGCATTTTGGAAACTATTAGTGTACTACAAATGGCATGAGTATATATATATAAAAAAAAAGAACCTTTCAGTATTAACCTGTTCACTACTCATCACTTTTTGCATTTTCTTAGCTTATTAGTAGTAAAAAGTTTATCCAATACTTTGACATTGAAAACTCATGTAATTGCACTGTATTTTGTTGCATTTTCTTAAGCGTAATAGGTTGTACAATTAGAAATAGTAAGTAGTAAATACTGTTAAAAGATTGCAAAAATATTTATCAAATATTAAGGCCTCATTTATGTATAGGTATGGCATGTCATCATTTAGATATTTAACTACTGCATCATGAGTTTACTAAAAATGTTTGAAGAACATTTTTTGTTAACAAGGTCAGATGTTACCTGGATCATCTATCCTCATATTTGCCTTATTTTAGAAAGAACTGTGAGATCACTGGTATTATGAAGATTTATAATATTTCTGTATTATAAATTATTTCATTCATGATTTCATTTCCTTGTGAACTGCTCTTCGGCATCAGTGGGTACAGCTGACTCGGCAGTGAATTTATTAATTTCAGCAGGGTGAAAGAGAGAAGGTGGGGATTATAATAGAATATTATAATATTATTAACATTAAAATAAAACATGACAATACATCTGTTCCAGGGACAAAGAGAGATTGGTAAACTGTGCGCCCTTTTACTGTATTAAGTGTTTTATAACTTCTGTACTTAGTTTCCTTGGGAAAAAAAAATGATGAGGTTAGCAAAGTGAATCCCAACTGGACTTATTTATGAGAGGCATTTTTATCGTTGTTACTGGCTGTGGATAGCATTAAACTCCAGAGCCCTACAACCAAAAAACAGCCCTGATTTGCCTAAGCAAGACTACATTTAGGACTAACTTTAATTTAAAACTAATTTTAATTTAAGACTAACTTTAGGATATGCTAAAAGAAAGCTATATTAGTTTTGATTAGTAGTAATGTTTTGCTCTAAAATGAATACCACTGACAGTGTTAAAGCAGAGCTTGGACTTCAGAAGTTATCATATTATGATATTAAAATATATTACTTTTAATACTCAAAAAATAAAATTGTAACAGCTACTAAATAAGACTGAAATAATACTGTTGTGTTTGAGGTTTTTTTTTAATGTTGAAAGTAAAGTAGCAATCATTATCCAAATGCATAGCAGAATGAAGTTGTTTGATATTGGATTATGAGGTTAGGTTTGACTTCTTATGATTTTGTATGTGATCCAACTGGACATATTGTCTTAAACTGTTCTAAGATCAGCATAGTTTGTTTAATATATATTTTTACTGTACATGACATAGTCTGGTGCTACACACCAAGACTCTAGATTAATTCTAGTGCCATGGAAAGTCTGCCACATCTCACTAAGTCAGATGAATCATTAATGAATGGATATCTGACCCACATTTTCCATGCCCACCCTGGCGACATCCAGCTGCCAAGCCATGAAACTTGTGCTGCATCACAAAACAGGGAGAGGACTTGCATCAGTGGTAGAAGTCTTAACTGTCCATTCCAATCTAATTATTACAGAAAGAGAAAGAAAATGCCAATTCAGAAAACATTTAATTAAAAAAAAGGAAAACAATAATAATAATAATAAATAATAAAATAATAAAGAGTATAACATGCTATAATAAACTGATGTAATATCATATAAATATGCATACTTAGCTTCTACCCCTCTGTATACTAAGCTTGTTGGCTTAATTCTGGTGTTGACAGTGTCTTCATGGTGGGCTGTCTGCACCTGGAGTGCTACACTGAAAGGCATGTCATGTTCATGCTGATGATTTCTTCTCCGCCAATTTCGGTTCTTTGCATGTGTTTGCTAAGATGCTTTATGCTCCCTCGTCTTTGCGTTGCAGGTCCATGTGACTTCTAAAGTTAGCGTATATAATGCCTTTCACATACTTCAGATTCCATTACTACTACTTTGTTCTCTTTATTACCCCTTCAAACCAGTTTTGTCCAGAGCTTCATTTTTTAAGGTAACCATTTGTCATGTTTTTACAGCTTCATGGCCCCAGGTACCAACTCTACTATCCCATGTGTGCGCTTCCCTGAGCAGCATCTGGCCCCATTTCAAGGGCCCTGACATTACACCAGGCCTGTACTGCATCACCACATCACAAAACTATGGTGGTGCCATATGAAGACAAGCAACAGTGAATCAAATTAGCCATAGGCTCTTGGCCAATTAGAAAACTGCCGTCACGGAGATACCAAGTAAACCAAAGCTGCAGGCAGTTCAGGCAGAGCAAACCTGGAAACCTTCAGAATCAAGGCCTAGAAAACTGTTACTAACACCAGGTACCCCAGACTATATGGCAACACATGAGAGCAGGGCAGCCTGATGCTGAGCACACCAAATGCCACCAATGTGGGGTGCTGGCTGTGGCTCACAGAAAGATCTGTTTTGGGTGGTGTGTGTTATATGAGATAGGAGTGAAATAACAGCATCTTTTGGGGGAGTGGGACAGAACATTAAAGAATTTTATTTAAAGAGCAATGATTTAAAATTCAAATGAATTTGAATAGACATACTGTTTCAGTGAGCTTTATGGCTTAACATCTGATCTGAAGCTTGAAGTTGATGTCTTAGAGAAGTAAGGCAATAAATCACAAAAAGTTTTTGAAACCAAATTTATGAATTTACCTACAATATCTGACAGTGCTACTTCAATATTTATGGGGGGGCTTTTGACCTTCTGAGGTTTCAACCAAGCAGACAATTCTTCTAAGACACTTACAGAGTGAAGTAAGCTTGAAAGAGTATTTTTCCAGAAGAAAAACACCATGATATGGTTCAACATTGCTGTTGCTTGTTTCGAAGCAAAGTGATCCACTAAGCTTGGGCCACAAGCCACAGTGAGCAGAGCAGGCTGTGGAGCTGACATTCTCATCAGTAAGCCAGTGAGCAAATGTTGAATAATCCAAGTAATGAAAATGTCTCTAGCAATGAAATGGAGCTCCGAAGGAAAAAAGGGAGTGTGTAGATTTACTCTCTGAAAGTGTATCTGGAAGTAGGTGCACCTTCTGGGTTTGTAGTCTCAAGTTTGCATGGACATGATTTCTCATCTCTCATGCCACACATGTAATTCTGACTTGAGATCACAGTCTTGAGGAACTGCCACAGAAGAGATATGCAAAAAAGGCTCCTCCCACATTCTTACTCTGACACTAGTAATCCAATCACAAAACCAGAATAAATATACACTAGAGATATAAATATCATGTTAACTATAGGTTATAATTTTCTAATAGACAGTGTTTGGGAATAGCTAGCAGTACAAGGTCATGATGCTGCAGAGTATCTCTGGCCTGAAGCAAAGATCTGAGTGAGCAGAACAGTATGTATGTTATCAGGTCCACGTGACCTTGTGGCTGAACACTAGACGAAAACAGGAGGCTGAACATCTGTGCCTGGACCCTCAGATAGGTTGTAACCAAGCCATAACAGAAGATACTAACCTACATAATGCCTAACCAATCACTACTTGCAAAAACAAGATGTTATCCAATCATGTACTGACACTCAAATTGCTGTAATGTAACTAAAAAATATAAAATCATATGCAGTTCCTGCAAGTAGTTGAGACAATAAAAGGTAGCTCACTACCTTCGGTCTCCCAGCGTCTTCTTTTCCAGCAAGACAGTGCAAAAAGAATAATAGAAAAGTACCACATTTCTCCACATGCCTACAAGGAAATACCAAAGAGCTTGGTAGCACTGAGAAGGGTGTATCGTTCCTTCATTTTTCTGGAAAAAAGAAATAGATTATTTCACACTTCTGGGTGGTGCCGGGACAACACCTTTTTCAGCTTGCACCTGCATGCCCAAAGTGTTACTTTTGCCTGTCCAAAAGAGAGATGAGCTCTATCTCCTTTCCATCTCTTGCATTACTCCACTCTTATGGTCACAGGAACATCACACTTTTATGAAGTGCCAGCCTTCTTTCTGCTGACCAAAGTAACAAGGAGAGATTTCACCCCAAATCACTGAACAACCAAGGACAAACAAGCCCTAGTTGCCACAAAACCATTTACTAGAATATAATACACAGTAGCAGCTGGAAATAACTTTCCAGATAGAGAGATCATTTTTATCTACAGAATCTCAGAGTTTTTCAGAATGGGGTGTTTATCTTCAAATGAATAAAGCTACATGGAGCTTCTAGTAGCACTGTACAGTAAGGCAATAAGCAGTTATTTTTCTCCAAAAGCATTTAGTTTATGACTTCCAGCTGCTTATTTCTCCACAGCAATAATAATGTGCCAGGCTTATTTATGGCCCAGCATGCAGCTTTTAGCAATTGATAAAAGCTATTAATAATATTTAAGAACATAATATTTTAGACAACCATGTAATACACACATTAGATTTTTGCCAGAGAAAAGGTGGAAACACCACACAAGAAAAAGTTTTGAGATATATGCCTCAGAAATGCCCAAGATCAAAAAGTGAGCCTAATTCTGATTTTACACTGAGACTCAGAATTAAGCATACTAGAATTATACCACTATCATCCTCACTTGAGGTAAGATCCACAAAACAGGTACATGAATATTGACATATAACATCTTAGCTATTAGCAGTGTTGCAGACCTAAAAAGAGATCAAGACAAGCTCTTAATACTCTCCACCTTCAAAATATTATTATGCCACACCTAGAAGGTTTTATAACCTAAGACTTATATTCTTCAAGCTATAACACTCAACCAATATTTTCTGTCAAGTTACTTCATTCTGCAAATCATGAAGGTAAAATAAATTTGATCAAGTATTTAGACTCTAAGCAACATTTCCAGAGAAAACAAAATTCATTATTTGATTAAATAAGGTAGTTGTTTTTATCTGCACATGCATCAATATCCCTCCATATAGATTATGTTATTGGTTTTGTACTTTTGATATTTGTAGAGAAGAAAGATATGTCACAGTTTATTGGTAATGAACACTGTGTGAAAGATAAAACGCTTTAGACAAGTATTTGACAGAATCTCTTCTTGGTATGATGGATGGAATTTTGAGTTTGAATTCTTGGAAGTTTGAGAAGCAGACTTTCAATGCCTTTCAGTAGCTTCACATGGATTCAGATCTCTTCAGTTCTTTTTAAGCATTAACCCCTTTCCCTTAACCCATCCTCCCAGTATGAAACGTTGGATCTGCTGAGATCAAAATTGCCACTGATAATTTCATTGCCATGATAATTTATCTGAATGGAAATTAACTCATTATGAAAAGTCCGCAGGAAAATATGCATTTTGAATACAGAAAAACACATATTGTAAGGAACTACATATATAAGAATATGCCTAGGGAAATCTAGAGCAGGAATTTTGTCTAAGATTGAATAAATATGGGGAAACAAACAACCAAACGGGAAGAAAGAGGTAAAGTAGAGGACAGGGAAATAGCAAGTTTCTTTTACCTTCCCACTCCTTCTTTGGAGTAAAGTCTGTGTCAAAACAAACAGAAGAGGTAGGGGATGAAGAAGAGTCATTCTCCAAGATACACTTTGAGAAGCTTCCCGTGCTAAGGGAGCAAAATCACATGCATGCTACTGTTATTTCAGGCCTGAATCCCAGACCCATATGAGCTAAAACAACCTGTCTCCAGAACAGGAGACAGGTTGTTTTATAACTTCCCCCAAATAACTTCAAAATAACTTCAAATAACTTCCCCCCGAAAAGGGTAGGTGACCATGAAACATAAGCAAGGGACAAAACACCATCCCTAAAAAAGCCCACAACACAGAAATATAAACACAAACATGCAATGATCATAAATATAATATGGGGTAAAGCACAGATAAGCCCAGCCCTGGAGCATTAAAGAAAAAAAGCTTTTTCAGGTTGGCAGATGCTCCCATATACTTCTTAACCTATAGTGCATGGTAGAGGTGAGTAGTGCAGTGGGAAGTAACTGTATAGTGGGTATGACCTCAGAGCACCAAAGATCAAGAATTAAAAAAACCATATATTTAGAAAAAATGACCACAAAAATTACAAAAATAGAATGTGTGACCGGCTGTCTTCTGAGTACTATAAGCGTGGTAGCAGTACTGCATATCTATGTCACCAACAGTAGAAGCTTCATTAAGTTTAACATGCAGAATAGTCATGGAGATTGTAAGCAGTCATGTTAATTCACTGACAGCACTGTTTCCCTTGCAGAATCCTGCAAGAAGCTTCTGTGCTGCACCTGTGATAAGAGAGAGAGATGCAGAAAGGTCAGGGACTGAAAATGTTCCTGACACCCAAGAAAAGAAATCAACTATTTTCTCCAAACATTTGAACAATGCAGGGGGAAAAAAAGAGGAGGGAAAAAAATTCTCCTTATTCAAGTTTACTTTTGGTACTATCACCTTTATGGGGTTTTCTTAGCTGGCTTAACAAGTTACTTCAGGGATCTGAATCCAAAACTGCATGACAGAAATCAGCCGGGTATTAATATTCAAAGAAAGCATTATATCCTCACAGGGAAATTGAGAGTATTCACAGATGACCATGAAAGGAGTGAATTTCATTGCTTTTCTCAGCCACGATGATTTCGTTTCAACTAAAAATTATGAAGCTTTGCACTGCTATTGTTCCTGCCTTTCAGAATCAACTGCATGGAAATTGTCAGACAATATGAGGATTTCAGAAAAATAAAAGGAGTGTTTCTTTTTGAAAGAAATACAATTGTAAATGCTTCATGGAACAATAATTGTGCTATTACGGGTAAATATACCACCCAATCAGAACTGCACACATCTAAGACAACACAAAAGACAGTCTCTTAAAAACTGCAAAAGAGCAAGGATATTGAGTAGCCAGAAGCAAAATTTCCCCTGTAAGCAAGGACTGAGCAATTAGATTTTAAGTAGGATTAAGATCATTGTCAGAACTTCAAACAGTCAGAGGGGAAAAGTTCAGATTTTTGCTAGATTGTAGAAATGCCAGCAAGTATGAAAGTCACAGGAAAGACACAAAAGTAAAACTAGCTTAAATAAAATGTGTTCCCAAATGACCGCAGAATTCTATTTAAAGTAATGCTTACAACAGGAGGATTTCAGGAAATAAAGTTTTGTGACACCAGGCATGTGTTTGGACTAGTTAAAAGATTAGGAAAAAAAATAAAAAGGATATCTATGATACCCACTCTATTTCTGCAGACTTTTCCATAACATTTATGATGTACATAAACAAGTTCCTTAAACAAGATCTCATATTTTCTACCAATTATGCCTTTCACATACATATTCAGTAAATATACAGTGTTGAGTGCAACAAACCACAGCCACTTTTAGCATGGTGAAAATTCTTCCTTCAATCTGTACACAAATGAGGCTTTATTTCTGAAGTTCAGAATCACAGAATGGTCTCGGTTGGAAGGGACCCCAAGGATCATCGAGTTCCAACCCCTCTGCTGCAGGCAGAGCCACCAATCTTATTTAATGTTTATTTTATTTCTTATTTTTTATTTTTATTTTAGTTTAGTTTTACAACAAGACATATTTTTCCCAGACAGAGAAAAAGATTATTGGTTTATTTCATGTAAGTTACAGACAGATATATATGTAATTTCACATTGTTAGTCATAAGGTCTGGAGTAAGACTTTGTTGTACCATGTGCTCATCACATCAAGGTGGCAGCTGAGAAAAAAATGACAACTCAAAGCAGATGGGCTTCACTTTCCATTATTTAATGCAAGCAGGGCTTCACAACACTATGAAATTTATTTCATTTTTTTCCATATAAAGATTTATAATGCAGTATTAGGATATTAGCTATACTAGAATATGACTAAAAACATGATTCAAGTAAAGAGTAGGTGTCTTCTTTGATCTTGTAGAAAGTTTAGCCCTCTCTGGTGTCATTTACTAAGGATCAGAACTCCTTAGTCAAAAACCTTGTGAGTCTTAAAGTACTTTTGTGTTTCATTTCAGTTCATTATAGTCCATGAAGTTAAACAATGACAAATGTAAGCTCTTAACACCTGTGAAAACACAATCCAGGAGTGCAGAACATACTGGGATGCACCTGGATGTTCTCTGTGGAAAGGAACCTGAGTGATGTGGTGCGCAACAAGCTCAAAATGAGTGAACAGTGTGATCCAGTGTAAATGAGGTTTAAGGGACACCACATCTCCATGTTCAAGAATTTAAAGAGTGGCTACAAAAAAGAGAGACCCTCCTTTTTACAATGAAAAGATGAAGGATAACAGGTGAAAGCTACACCTGAGGAGATTTTGATCAGACACAAGAAGAGTTTTCACTATAACATCAGCTAGAGGAATAATCTCCCCAGGAAAGGGGTGGATTTCCCAATATTGGACACTTTAAAGATTTGTCTGGACAGGGTTCTGAACAATCTTGTATAGATCATGGGTTTTTTTTTTCAGCAGGAGATGTCTTGATGGAGCTTTTGCCAAGAAAGTTTGGACCGGATGATCCCTGAGGTCCCTTCCAACCTGGTATTCTCTGATTCTATAATTTAGTTTCATTTCTCTGTAACCAGGCAGCTGGCTTGTGCTTTGTCTTTTGCTCTTCTGGGACATCACCCTACTGTTTTCAGCTTTTCCCCCAAGAGGTAAAGTAGGGCACCATGTGTGTTTCGTTGGCTATTTCACACAGCCAGAGAGCAGGGGTGAAGTCAGAGCTAGCAAATAACTTGCAGCGTAGAGAGAACTATAAATAAACTGCAAATAAAATCTTAAGCTGGTTTGTAGGTATCATTGAAAATTCTGTAGCCTGTGTTATTGACCCTACTGAGCACAGCAAAGATGGGAAATCTAGCATCCTATCAGAATATCTCAGCTAAAAGTAAAATTTGCCAATATTTACTTGCCAGTAGTATTTCCAGCTAGGAATTAAAATAGAGGGGATGAAAGTGAAGATGAGAATTGGAATATATTACGGTTGCTAGATAATTTCAAGGCACTTGCTGTGAAATCTGGTCCCACTGAGAAAGACAGCATGGTGGGTTCAAAACGCAGCCATTCTGGATTGCTTTAAGACACACTGACACATTCGTGGAGGATGACAGTCTGTCACAGTGATGGTACTAAAGACTGCCACCAAGAGAGGCTTTACTTGCAAGCAATCATAGACATCATTAAATCCAATGGGTGGGCCATCTACATTTTTCAGGGCCAAATGGAAGGAGTAATTAAGCCTACAGAGAAGCACATATGAAATGTCAGCAGCTGTATAAAAAAAGGGATAAAAGTAAGCTTGCTTCAAGGATAAAACAGGTTCTATCTACTGCCAGCTGCCTCCGGAGAAGGTATATGCAATGCATTGAAGGATGAGAACATAGAATGTCATTACAGGGAATGATATTACAAAAAACTGCTGAGAAGGCCACATTTTCAGAAACTCTTTAAGGCAAAAGGAGGAAAACATGATGGAAATGAATAGGTGGCAAGCTTCTTGAGCAGGTAAAAATGCAATATCCCAGGAGCACCCTAAAGAAGACAGAATGTCTAATTTTTCAAGGAACCCCCCAAACTTCAAGGAATAAAAGTTGACACAGAGCCCTGTACCCGGTATTCCAGTTCTGAAGGAGAAGAGAAACCGCTGGCCCTATGATGCTGAGGTTTAAGAGCCCTATATTACTCGCAAACTAATCTCTTATAATTTTGGAAAATGTTAAGGTGCTGCAAGGTTAATATCAAAAAGATCATATCAAAAAAAGTATTCCCATAATGAGACCACAGGTAAAGCAAAAAGTGGTAGAATTTGGTTTAATTCTGAGTCCAATGTCATTGAAATTGCTGCTATGGAATCCCACTGTCTCAAAAAAAAAAATTCAGTAAAAAAATTTACACACCTATGCTTCAGCTACAATTTCTACAGGATCTACACCACTGTAGAGAATCAGATGTGCAAAACAAATCCTGTCTAGACAACAAATAAAAAAATACCTATAAAAAGTAGCATCAAAAAAGAATAAAAATCTAATGTTTATACCTGTAGATGCACACAACAACAACTTTGTTCCAAAAGTGAATGTACTGGGGTCAGACTGGTAACTGATTCTAAACTTAAAGAACAACTAATCTCCTCTAAAATAAGCAAGTTATGTTGGTGAGATATCACATATAGTGCAGGAACAGGAAACTCAAAACACAATTCTAAAATCAAAGTATGATGAGACTGAATCAGTTCTACACCTCTGTGGACTACATCTAACAGGAAAAAACAAACCTCCACTTCAATACAAGAAATTCATAGTTCTTCTTTTCAGAAAGCAAAAAAAACCCAAAAAACAAACAAAAAAAAAAACCCTTATTATTTAAAATCCTTACATAAATGGGAAAGTCCTGAGCTGAAAGTAAAGGTCTTTAAAGAATGTGAAAGTCCAAAGAACAAAGAAGAAAAAGCAAAGTGAGAAGTAAAAAGAGAAAGCTGTGAAAAAAAGAAATGAAATATAAAAGTCAGATAGGAATGAGGCTGAGTAAAGTTCATCTGGTAATGCAGTAAAACCACTATTACTACTGTAGTACAGTACTGCTGTTATATCTCATTAACTATAAGTACTGAGAGATAGAAGACTATGGTTTTTAACATATATTTAATTAACCACCCTAGAACATTAATTGAATGCCATAACCAAAAGTAATTAATATTTTGGTGTGCAAAAGCTATCGCTCTATTATTGCAGAGAAAAAAAAAAAGAAATAAAAAGAAGAAAAAGGAAAGACTGTGTCTTTTCTAAGTCAGTAACAAGGGCGAAACATTTCCATTCCAAAAATTTTATACTAGAAGGAAACAAATGTAACAAAGAGAGCTTACAGAACCACAAAATTATCATTTCTCAGAAGGACTGATTTATGAGGCATGTTTAAGACATATATAAATTATTATAAAAGCATGAAGATGTTAATTAATCCTATTAAAAATAATTAATGCTTCTAAATTATCAGATCAGAGAGATTTTATTTAGCATGGTACAAACAAAAGTATGGGAAAACAATAAAGTGAAGGGAAGAATATGCCCTTATTCTTAAAAAATCTATTTCATAGCACAATACATTTAAGAAAATAAAGCTGTATTTTAAAGGAAGCCATAAGTGAGGAGGCATCTAAGAAACTAAAGTTATCCCAAATAAAACTTTAGAGAATATTTATTAGGGATCAAATGACAGATGAATAGTCCAGGAGCATGCACAGACTTCTAAAAATCTCTGGAAATCAATGAGGGAAGGGAGGCCTTAATACCATTTGCCTGAAAACAGGGTGTTCAACCACCCAGTACCAGATGCACGCTTTCTGCAGTGCTGCACTTGATCTGCCCCTCCTGGATGGGCTGGAGGTGATGGGTGAAGAGAGCTGACATCAGCCTGCCAGAGAGGGAGGCTGTGGTGGGGGACAATGAACTCGTTTAGAATAACAGCACCCACACTTCAGAGTATGGAGTTATGAGTTACAAATTTTGAGTAAGTAATGTTCTACTGTAATAACAGCCTTGACTATTCTAATTGTTTTCATAGCTTCAGAAATTCATAATCAAGAGCTGAATGTGAGTGGATATAGGAACAAAATTAGTTTAATGTGTAAGCAACTTTGTGCTAATGTTAACACCAATGCTATTATGATAAATTTATTGCTTATATTTCAGATGGTATTCTTAAATATTTTAGTGTAAGAATAAATATATGGGATTTTTATGGTTAGGACTGGGCTATTAATGAATAATGATCCTTAGAAACTGTTTGATGTACAATATTTGGAATAAATATTGTAAACTCCTAACATTCTGTAATTCTGTGATTCTATGATTAGCTAATCATATGAATAGTGGAAAAAATACACTGGTCAGTGTATGTGATAAAAAAAAATCACTTCTAATCTTAAGGAGATCCTCAAACTTGTGCTGCAGAGTGAAGAGAGTGAGGACATCAATGACTGGCATCTTCAAAATGAATGAAACAAGAAAGAAAAACAAACAACCCATGCCTCAGAGCTCGGTGTCAGGGTCTGGATTTGTGACCACACAGGTTTGTATTTGCAGTGAGAGTTTTTAAGTGGTGCCCCAAAGGCTTTGTTCCATTCATCAGTGGACATGTAAAAATATTCAAGTCAGTTTTATCCTAGATACTGGTTTCCTACTAGTGTTATGCATAAATACAAATCTCTTCTGAAAATGTATCATGGCATGAATAGCAATTATTATAAAACAGTGTGAAAAGCTACCAATTTATGTATTACATGATCTTAACAGTCCACTGCATTTCTATCTGTTCCAGGTAAACAACCTCTTTTGCTTGTTTTGTTTTTAAAGCTTCTGTCAATATAGATGTTCTGAAGTTTATATTTAAGGCTCTTTGGAGTTTTTAACAAATCCAGGGTAGGTATCATTTGCAATACTTATGGTGATAAGGTGGTATCTCCATCCAAGGTCCCAAACAAAGAACAATCTCAGTCTGAAACAAGTCAAGAATCACCAATTCATGGAGCAAGCTACTGCAGAAAGTCAAATGTGCCTCTTACAAAGAGGATTGGGTTTTTTTCTGTGAAATTTTGTGAAATCTCTGACGGATTTGAATCCAGTATCACCAACACTATTCAGGACAGCATGTGCCTAATGAATAGTTTTCTTGTCTTAAGCTCAGTTTTGTGTATTTGTTCAGCTATAATTACTGGTAATTTGTGTCAACATGTCTGGTCTTGATGTGTGATAAACTTTTCAAATTAGGCGGTACAAGCTCTGATTTTGAAGTATAATCACATATTTCACATTAAACTGAGAAATGGAGTAAAGGTAGTGATTCTTTTATAAAAATAGCTAATAGGAGTTACACATGTATACACCTTCACTGTAGTTCTCAATAGCATTGCCTTATTTATGTGTGGCTTTTAAATGTAGTACTTACAATCTGATGATCAAGTTTTCCACTGATCTCATTTAGATGAATTTTGAAAGCACACGGGTGTTAATGTAATCAATTAAAAGCTTAACTAATAGTACAGCTTTTTAGAATGGGATGGATAAAATCAAACACAGGCAAAAATCCTCCTTCTGTTGCTTGAATTTAAACTGTCATTTATAGGCACTGAAATCTGTGAGACTTTTCAATAGTGGAATATCCAAGAGCAATAAGAAAATCAAATCTTGGCAAGGTTAATATTTGCCTACTGTATTCTGGCTAGTAGTTTTTTGTTTGTTTTTATACGTACACAGGCAAAAACTAGGCTGAGCTCTAGTTCTATTTGCATGGTCACTGAATCATCTGCATTGGGACCATGGAGGGCCACTAACTTTGCTCTAAAATCCTAGACTCCTATTCATCCTCAACAACTAAATGTTGACTTTGTGAATGCAAACTGAGTCATATATGAGTAAGATTGCTGCTTTGTCTGTTTGCCACAGTACTATGTACAAAAGTCCTAGTTTTAGACTACAGAATAGAGCTTAAATCTGAAGACATTTCTACCCCAATTTCCCTTGTCAGTTCTTCATAGTATGTCCTTAACCCTTGTCATGTTCAGAGTCATGATACAAGAAAATTCATTTTTGGCATCCTGAAGTGGCCCTCTGACCACTCCCTGAAATCCATCCTTACCCTCTTCTATTTAGTTAAATGCATGCTGCAGATGCTACACACTGCATTTTGCACATATTGCTTGACTTTGGAAGACTGTGTCTTTTAACAGTGGTCAGTAAATAGTGCTTGGTAAAGCTTTTCTCACTGTCCCCATACTGCACTTGCTGACACACATACTGCATTCTTGAGCTCGATATACTGGAAAACTGCTCTGTTGTTTGGTTTGGTTTGAAATATTTACAGATTTATCTTCTCTAGCACTGTACATTCAGAACAGCTGCAAAAGTTAAATCTTAATCATGCTTTAACCTTCCCCATCCTCCTCTCTGTAAGGAATATGCTGTGCTTAAGTCACCAAAGAACAACAGGGAAAATAAGAAAAAAAAAAACTTTTCTTCTTTTTTATTATCTCTGTGTTTATTTTTACTAAGTTCAGTATCAGGATGGAGATAAATCACAGAAGCTGGAACATAGAGTGATATCCATGGAACTGTAAGGAAACCTTTTCAGCAAGAACCAAATACCACAATATTGAGATCTGCATATTTTACTTCCTTAATATCATGACAGACAAGTCTATAAACTATTTCCCAGAATTTAATTTCTAAAAGCAGTTCGTTTCAAGTGATTCTAAATGTCTCATTCTGCCACAACAAATTGTTCAAATATTTTAATATAAACTGTTTCTAAAATGCAATGCAGTTAAAATATTCAGAAAATTAAAAATGTAATAATAAATAAATAAAATAAAGAGAAGGTTAAATGATTTCTTAAACATTTTCCCCAAAGTTGGTTCACCTAAGAACTCTTCTAAGAAAAAATTAAGGAAAGATGCATGACAAAAATGTTATCTGATTAAGAACCAACAAACTTTGAAGCAAGACCAAATATTCTTAGAATATTTGATGGCTGATTCTGTTGGCTCAGTTTAAGTCTACATTCAATCTGCATTCTTTTCCTAAGAAGATGCCTGTATTTCTTAGAAATTGAGTTCCAAAGCAGCCTTGCCCATTTGCTCATCGACATGTTTTATATGATTTTTTCCTAAAGCACATGCATAGTGGATCACCTTAGGGACACATGGTTAGGCAGTAGTTACATGCAGTGGGACAGGACTGTTCAGGGAAAGGGGTTGTAAAAGCAACAAGACTGTTCAACTCCTCTTATCGACAAGTAACGCAACTCGAAGGCAGGACCTTACTATTTCATGAATATGAAAGCATGCATATCTCACATGGATAGCATCATACATAACATGTGACACACTCAAATAACATCTGGAAGAGCACAATGTGTAGCCTCTACAATGCCTTCCAGGTCTCGCAAAGTGGGTCATGTAGTGCCTGCGCACGTGGGAAATGTCAGTGCTTTGGCCAGCTGTGTCATACCCTCCAAGACTGCATGAAACAGCAGTATGCCTGACTGCATGAATCAGAGGCTTCCCAAGAATGGTGAGAAAATGATGGGATGGGGAAAACAAAGAAAAAAGGTAGCTTCTGGGTAGTATGCCTTTTGGTTGGTGGTAGCAGAACTGAAACAGAACATAATACCAAATTGTGACTGTTCATTAACTCATTTTTCCTATGCTTAGTTTTAAATTCCATATTGCCCATGAGTTATCCCAAAACTCACAAACTATACTATTAAAAATTCAAGTAAAACTGATGACCTGACAGAGATATCTGTACATATTGTATGGTGCTGTGCAGGTTTCAAGTGTAGTTATACTGGTAGCAATTCTCCTATGCACAAATATCTTCCACTATGTCTGATGTCTGTGAGGCTACATATTATTACCAGGGACCCTTTCTGAGTTAAAGAAGTAGCCCCAACCAATCAAACAGCCAACCATATTTCAGAGACAGAAAAGAGCTACATTACCCTTAAGCAGGGAAAATGTATGGGGAATAGAAGAGACATCTATTCTCAGGTCCTATAAACAGTATTAATCTTGCCTGGATACCGGAGAAGGAAAACATGGGAACAGACCCCGCAGTTTTCACATTTCATTATTCCAGATTGACACAGTAGATCCATTCCAGGTTTTTGAATTGACATGTAGAGGTAGAATTTCTAAAACTTATTGCAAAGTTAAAGAAAGCTGCAGTTTTCCCAGTTCACTTGCTGCTTTAAAAAAAAAAAAAAAAACAAAACACCAAAACACAAAAAACCCCAAACAAACTATATCTGGGACCACTACAAACTGGTCCCAGTATTACTGCTGTACTTTTAAAAGTAAATGACAGGAAGCCTAGAAGTAATGTTTTCAGAGGTTCATGGATAATTTTCTGGTGAGGTCCTTTGATGTATGTATCTACTAGGCAAGAAAATTACACTTTTCTACTGTTCTGGACTGCTGACCAAAGACAGTGTACTATCTTACTAATTAGTTTCCTATAACCTGCAGATGAAAACTTGGTTTTCTATTCAGAGTTCTCCTCTTGCTACCAGATTGCTTCCTGTAATCATTCATACAATTTGAGATTCCTCATGCTGCTTAGTGGGGGAAATGGTCACAGCATCCTTAACAGTGCCATGTTCAAAATGAGATATGGAAAGACAGAGAACAATTTCTGAGATGCTAATCCTCAGATATCTCAAAATTTGGATCATATTGTCATGCTGGCATTCGACAGATTGCTTTTTAGGCTCACCTAGTTCTGTATAAAGCCAGCTGTCATCTGTTTGCTAATCCGCTACTGCACAGCATGCACATTTATGCATTGATATAATTCAGATCTTGGAGTGAGCTCTTCTTAAAAAAACAACATCTTTTCTACAAGAGAAAATAACAGAAATGAGAAAGAAATGAGTGTAACCGATCCAATAAAGTGTTGGTAAGTGATAGGCAAGCAGTGAAGTGTGAAGTTAAGGCTATGGTACATCATTAGGACAAAAGGAAGTATCAAGAGAACTGAATACTCTTAGGGCTACACTTACTTAATGACTAAAAATGAGTATCCAGGGTGTATAAACAGAAGTCACACAAAATAGCATGAGACTTGTAGCATAAAGAAGTTGCTGCAGACTAAACGTATTGTGAACATTGATGAAGAAGCAGATTTTCTCCAGCAGAAAAAATAAGAATAGAATGTCAACAAGGTGTAATATAAAAACCACTTACATCCACAAGACTACTAATAGCTTAATATAAAGTTCCTTACTGACTTGTCTGGTATACAAAACTAAATATAAAAGTGTGAAAAAAACCACTCAGTAGCAAACACTAATTATTTCTGATGTGGTTGCAGTATGTCACACTGACAATGTTCTGTTTCCCACATCAGTTAATAACTTTCTTAAATGTATAAACATCCACATGACTGAACGCTATCAGTATAACTCCTAAAGATGCTTTTGCCCATCTGGGTCCACAGCCTCATCCCACTCAGATCATGTATGTCTACTACTTTTGTGGGAGAGGCTGCAATTCACTTCAAAAAGACAATAGACCATGAAATCCCATGCAACGCAGACAGCTTCACACATAACAAGTGGGCATGCTATGTGTTCAGTGGGCATGCTATGTGCAAGAACAGTTATCTAATAGAGAAGAAACCACAGGGATCTCATAAAAGTTCCTCTTGATTCATCAATTATCTGACCTTAAAGAGTCAAGTTTCTTGGTTTGTGTCTTCTGAATGTCATAAAAAAGTGTTTATAGTCTCATCCCATGACTTTAAAATATCTGCGTATACAAACATGTAACAGCTGTCTTATAGAGAACTCTTGTTTTCACTCTAAAGATTATTTTTTTTTTTTTTTAAATTTAATCAACTTCCAAAGAGTACCCATCACAGTGGTATTCAGCCATGGCAAGACACCTCTGAAAAACTGTGCTCACTGTATGTCTTATTCCAATAGCTTAGTACTAGTACTTTGTTATTAGAAAGTAAACTGATATATTTTGCAAGGTATTTCCATAGCAGTAGTGACTGGAAAGCAGTAACATATGTCTCCCATCTTGATTGTTTTAAGAGGATAATAAGACTCAACTTTAAACCACAGGACAAATTCAAGTTTTTTTTTTTGACTCAGAAGCATTCATAATTATTTTTAGCAATAAAAATATTTTCATTATTAATAAATGTCTTTATTCAACACTCATTTGTCAAATTTGAAGCAGATTAAGCTATCTTAGAGTAGCTGATCACTTAGAATCAATTAATCTGACTAATCGGTTGTCCTTTGTAGCAGTTTCTCAAAGCAATTTGTATTGTCTAAAATTACAATAGGCATAGGCAATCAGAAATTTGATCAAGTAGAAAGGCATAATTGGCTGGGCTGGCACTAATATGATTCACAAACCGTGGATAACCATCCATTTTATAAAAAAAGGTCTACACCGATAAATATGCTTATGCTTAGCTCATTTGATGCCATTTTCAATGCTTAATGAAAGCTCTTTGTCAGCTTTCTTTATGGAACTATCTGTACCTCTTAGTAAAGGAGGAGATACTGGAAAGTTAATTAATAGATAACAGGGTGGCAGGAGACAATTTTAAATATGGATCTGTTTGGATCTGATGGCAAATTCATTCGTTCTTGCAGCTTACTCCAACTTGTTGACTTCATTTGAGAGCCTCATGACAATGAACCTGCCTAACAGAGATCTAGGATCCAGTGTAAGAGCAGCTGGATTAAAGAGTGTCTTGCTGTTATACTACAGGTGAACTCTCCCTCTGGAAAGCCAGGACTTTGACTCAGGTAAAAAAAAGCTTTGCTGAAATAGAATAACTAGAGTTATAAAAATAGTCTTCTATAACATCAGATGTTTCAAGCTGTCACAGTCTCTGAAATGGAGCAAAGAGACATTAATAACGTAAACAGCTCCCACAGATACTGACAACTACTATTTCAGACAGTTGCTAGTACAGCTCCACTTTTGTTATCACATCTACTCAGCTCACCCTCCATGACTCTGGCTATGCTGCAGACCTTCCCCAACACAAGCACAGTTTTTCTGAAGTGCCAATTTCATGTTCTGCTCTGATTTTGTAGAAAGAATTAAAATGACAAAAGAGAAAGGAGTTTTTATAATGTGTAGCTGTTACTGAACTCATTAGAGGTTTATGTGAATGTTTGACAGTAATAATCATACATTATTTCTGTGAGCTAAAAAAAAGGCTAGAACAAGTTACATTTCCCAAACTACATCTGTAATGTTTTTTGTTTGAGGTGCACATTCCACATAATCACTTTGATTTTCTACAACTGAGGTAGCATTGCTCATCACTTGCCAGGTATTCACACAAAGTCTTCCCTGAGCAAAAATCGTTTTATTGTACATTATCAATTTATCCAAAGGTACTACTTTAGTTTTAAGGTTTGACAAGTTTCACATCTCCTGAGCAACATATTAGGACATAGAAATTATAGATGGCTATTATATACTGTTGGAATTGAACTCATGTGAACATAAATAGTTCTTAAGTAAACAGAAATGCAGGCTGAAAATATTCACTGAGTAATGACAATTTCAAAACTTCAGTTACATTGTAAAACCTTGTGTTTCAGTTCAAGGACTCAATGCATTTCCTATGCTACTGACCATAAATTAAATTAAAAACTATTTTTGCTTTATTTTTGTGAAAGTCTGCTTACTTTTGGTGAAGCTATAGCCTTAAACTTTCCCACAGATTTTAGTCCTGCATGTGCAGTTGCTTTGAGAAAGAATTATGCCTATAAAGATTTTCTGTTTAGTTGACTTGAGTATGCATCTCAGTGATCTGAGTTTTAAGTTACATCGACTGACAGTTTTATGTTTTCAAAAGTTCATGGTGGTGAAAGGCAATGAT